>OU898277.1:122942156-123329656 GCA_918026665.1 Diabrotica balteata
TAGAAATTTATGGGAATCGTATTGCAATTCTGTTTGAAATAAATCTTGAATGGAGTAGCGTATCCAGAAACATAAAGGGGGCAGCAAATTACAGTATAAAAGTAACGCGATTCCTTAATGAACCATTTAATATGCTATGGATTGGACAAAGGTGTTTTTTTGAATGGTCAGCAGGATCATCTGATTTACCTCCTCTTGACGTTTGGCTTTTATGAGGTTAAACATGAGCATGAGGTTATTGTGAGCAAAAACCAGAAAAGCTACCCCTTACCAACCAAGAGAAGAGTACTTCATGACTTCCCGCATAGCCAGCACAGGCCGATCATTATTGAGATTGGTATCCAAATCCCACTAGTTACAACCATTCCACGACCACGCTGGAACTTTAACAAAGGTAACTGGCCCGCCTTTACCAATGAATTCGATAAAATCTTACGATGGATTCCACCAACATGCAAAAATTATGAAAGGTTTAGAGGGGCAATAATTGCTACAGCAAAGAAACACATTCCCAGGGGCCATCGTAAGCAATACATACCAGGATGGACTGAGGAAAGCCAAAACCTCTACGAAGAATATCTTGAAACCGGTGAAAGTGACTTTGCGGACGAACTTCTCCTGAGCCTTGATGTAGCAAGAAGGAAGAAATGGACAAATGAAGTCGAATCGTTAAATTTCAAAAAGTCTAGCCGTAAAGCGTGGTCGCTCCTAATAAAACTCAGAAGTGACAAACTGGCAACACGACAAATCCACGACTTCAACCCTAATAAAATTGCATCACATATAGTTGCCACCTCCAGAGGAGCATGTGATAAAAAGTTTACCACTACTATAAAAAGGGGGCTTAAACATCTTAAAGCTGCCTGTCCATCAGATACAGAGTACTCCGCACCGTTCACTCCAGAAGAAGTCTCAAACGCCATCAAAGACATTAAACCTACCAAACCTCTTTAAACAAACAAAAATCATAGCCATCCTGAAACCTGGAAAACCAACAGACAAACCCAGCGAGTTACCAGCCCCATCGCTTTACTCAGTGCAGCTTACAAGCTCCTCGAAAGACTGGTCCTGAACAGAATCGGCCCAAAGCTACTTTAAAAAATACCAATTGAACAAGCAGGATTCAGGCCTCAACGAAGCACCACTGACCAAGTGCTCTCTATAACTACCTACATAGAGGCAGGTTACCAAAGAAAAACTGTAAACGTCTGTGGCATTCATCGATCTATCGGCTGCCTATGACACGGTTTGGAAAGATGGCCTCATCTATAAGCTCCTTAAAATAATCCCCTGCAAAGCAACCGCCTGACTCATAAATACTATGCTGAGCAGTAGAAACATCCGTGTAACCATGGGAACTACAGTGAGCAAACAGAGAACGCTTAATAATGGCCTCCCCCAGGGCTCCGTATTTGCACCGCTGCTATTTAGTATGTATATAGCTGATATGCCCCTACCAGATCTAAAAAATTTGGATATGCAGACGACTGGGCACTTGCAACTCAAAGCTCCTTAATACAAAACTCCGAGGCAATCCTAACGGAAGATCTGGAACGCCTGGTTAAGTAATTTAGACAATGGAGACTTAAACCTAACCCCAAAAAGACCGAGGTTAGCTGTTTTCACCTGAACAACAAAATGGCCCACACAAAACTTAAAGTATACATTGATAACCAACTGCTCACGCCACAACTATAATCCCAAGTACCTCGGCGTCACCCTGGACAGAACACTCTCCTTTAAGAAACATTCTTGAGAACACCGCAGCAAAGCTGAGAACCCGTAACAACATCATACAGAAGCTTTGCGGGACTACATGGGGCTCATCAGCAGGTACACTTCGGTGCTCAGCCCTTGGACTCGTATACTCCGCAGCTGAATACTGCTCTCCTGTTTGGCTGAATAGCGTTGACCCAAAAATTATAGATACCCAGCTCAATGTCGCCATGCGTCTCATATCTGGAAACGATCAAGTCTACACCTGTGGAGTGGCTTCCACTACTGAGCCATATACCTCCACCTAATCTTCGTCGTCAGCATGCTCTGCTTAGAAAATTCCAAAAGCTGCTTAACAACCCGCAATTACCTATACACACATATGTCGCCGACGCTAATTCACATCGATTGCGCTCCAGAAAACCTCTGACTAGAGATGCAATAAACTTGAGTTTCAACAATTTCCAAATGAACTCCAGTGGAAGAACATGCAGAGCGACAGACCGAACCTAATAATGAGAAACACACCATGCATCACAGAAACTCCACCAGATTTTGACCTCCCCGAAAATCATGGTCAACTCTTAACAGGATAAGAACGGGTCATGGAGTCTGCGCAGATTCCCTTTATAAATAAAGGATGAGAACCTCTGCTGAGTGCGACTGCCGCGCCGAGAAACAGACCATCCAGCATATGATTGCCGAATGCCCTCGGAGGAAAGTATTATGGAGATCCTCTAGACTTCGCCTCTGCAACACCAGCGTCGATTGAATATATTAATACATTAGATGTTAGATTGTAACATATATGTGATAATGTTGTGTATCAAATTGCCATACGCTAAATAAAAAATAAATATGTGGTTAAACACTTTTAATAAACTGGTATTTTTTACAATACCGGAGTTAATTTGGAAACAACAATATATGCCTAAATTCTCTAGAAAAATATCTATTTAATTATATAGGCTACACATGATATATTCTCATTTAAAATGAAAGGTTTGTGATACTTGAAAGGATGGGGTTGAGAAATGACAGATATCTATATCGTTTAAATATCGCTTTGAAAATAGTTTCAAAACCTTTTTAAAAATAAATATCTTTGGAAAATGAAACAAAGTTTGTTTATCGACTAATTTAATTATGAGACAAATGTTTATTTTATACATATTGATCGGTGCATCTTACTACTTAGTGCTCTAATAATCTATTATTTTAACCTTCGAATTATAGTTATAATATTATTAGAAAATAAATGAAACGCAGGAAAATAATACAAAGTTTCTAGACCTTCATCGGATTACAAATTGAAGTTATAGTTTCTCTTATACCTGTTCATCGATAAAATCATAATAAAGGTGTGCGTTTTTCCGGGAAATTTGTTAACTCAGTTACATCGTGTTTTGATTACATCAAGATAAGGACAATTTCGTACCATTTTCGTGATAAACCATTCATATTTTCTAATATTTTTTGTCATAACGTATAATTTTATTGGAGCAGTTCACGAATTCACATTATTGACGTTGACGCCGATGCTGGGAGCTAATATTTAAATTACTATTAACTCTAAAATTATTATTTTTGGTTTAAAATCCACAAGGTAAAATTAATTTCCTGCAGTCGGCTGTATGCCATATATCAGCAAAAATCTAGAAAAAATCCTTTATGAAACTATTTTTTACCAAATATTCTTGGTTTAACAGGTTCACTGTCCAGGTTTTAGAGTGGAAATTGCTCATACGCCCAGTTATGTTTTTGTAAAAATTGATATTTTGTGGCTATAAATAAATTAATAATATTGTAAAATATATAAATATGGAATTAAACGATATTTGTTTTAAAGCATACCACATATGGTCTGTAGACTCTATAGAACAAAACTGACCAAAAGTTGTCCCGTGAGTCCACAGACCATATGTGGTATGTGCGTATTTTTCTTATTTCATCCATTATTTCCCTGTATCAAATAATAAATGGCATAGACAAATCATTAATTACGTTAAACTTAGGTCTTCTTTAAGTTCTAAGACAACAAACGTTTATGTCGTTTATGTAACTAAAGTGTGGTGGGGTTGCGATGTTGAAACATCCTTATTGTTTTACAGAGCTTGTATACAATCCATTATAGATTATGGTGCTACTCTTTATGGTTCTGCGTCTAGAAAACTTCTAAGAAAAATTGACATTTTTTAAAATTCTGCCTTAATGGTCTGTTTAGGTGCTATGAGATCTACCCCTATACAACCACTACATGTTGAATCTCATGACCCTTCTCTTGCGATTAGAAGAAATTTATTAAACGAAAAATGGGTACTCAAAGCTCACTTAAAAAATCCCCAATTATTTTCCAGTATACATCAACTTAACCAATCAGATCTCACTCACAAATATTGGACAAAGCAATCTCCTTCTTTACGCACTGCTTTACACAATTCACTTTTCACAATTCTATTTTTTCAAAGAATTTGGCCAAAGTGGACAAAAATATAGACTTCTTTGCTCTGTTCTATTAAACTGAAGTTATAATACCCACGTATAATGACAACAACAAATTGAGCAACAATATTCTGAGATCTGTTTTGAACTGTTATAGTGATGCCACAGTTATATACACGGACGCATGTAAATCAAAAGAAGGGACTGGCTGTGCCTATTTTCTTCCCTTCAGGAGGTTCTGAATTTAAATACAAACTTTCCAATGAGTTTTCAATTTTCTCGGAGGAATCTTTGGCCATACTCGAAGCTTTGAAATATATTAAAAACTCTTATATTAAAAAATCGTTAATTTTTTCAGAGTTTCTTTCAGTTCTACAGAACATAATAAACACTTTTTTGACCAAAAGATTTAGTAATCCTTATATTTTTTTAATAAAGGATCAATTAAAGCACTTAGCAGACTCTGGTTTTAATATAAAATTTATTTGGGTTAAGGCACATATTGGACTCAAAGATAATGAATATGTAGATAGCTTAGCTAAAACCAGTATAATATCAGCCACTTTATTGTCATATTCTTTATGTGTATCAGATGCCATTACGATTAAAAAAACCAACTATCGACATGGAAAGATCAATGGAATTTTTACTGCTTTACAAACCAAACAAGATGCACTAATTTACAACCAGTATTCCACAAACTACTTGGTTTAAGAATTTTAAATCTCCACGTAAATATATAACCACCATAAATATACAACGCTTTGGACATGCGTGTTATCCAAGTTATTTAGAAAAAAATAAATATGATTAAAGATGACAATTGCAAACATTACGGAAAACTGGGTGATCTTGATCACATCTTTTTTGAATGCCCTACGTTTTAACAGCATTCAAACTCTCTCTACAAAAGATTAATCGAATTTAATATGTATGCATCATTTAATATCCAGTCGCTACTCGCTATAGGCTCACAACAAATATATATGATCATTATAAATTTCTTGTCAGACATATGCACGGTTCTGTAGAATTTGTACGCGAGCATGGAATTTTTCATGATCTTGTCGAAATTTAGATTTTTATCCTTTGTTTACCCTAAATGTTATAACACCTTATCCGTGGTCGAGTTTGTTTGTCTACTAAGAATGTCTTGATGGGCCCCCAGACGAGAAGCAAGTGACCCTGTACAAGTACTTGTAAGTGACTTGTAAGTTTCCTTGTCGTATATTCTTCTATTAATTATCCGTTAGTTTTCTATTAGGGATAGTGTTGTGAATTTGTTTGATTAGAGAATCTATTGCAACTGGCTGAATGACTAATGCCTATACCATTAAAAAAATGTCGTTTATGTAATTTGTCGAAAATCAAAACAAAACAAACGTGTTTGTATTTTTTGTGCTTTTTGTAAATTGAGATTGTTGCGGCAATATGAGTAACACATGAGACTAAGGGAAGAAGATAGATAGATCGATTTTTTATTGGTAATAAATGAATACAAAAGTAATTTTTACTAGTCAAAGAAAATAAAATGTATGTCAATATAATTAATATACACATGAATATAAACACAAATCATATACAGTGCGTTCTTGAGGAACGTTTACCGTTTACTGTCAAACAACTGCAATAATAGAATTGAGTTCTCCATTCTACAATACATAGTAGTTTCAACCATGTTCTACCATCCATCAATTAATAGAGTACCGGCATGTAAGTAATATATATTTTATTTATTTGCTCATTTACTAATTTATTACAATCTAATAAACTATTTTATAACAATTTGTGGGCTTTGCCTTGTCTGTTTAAACTTTTAAAACTTTTATACTTTTTAATTCAACTTACTCTTTTAAATAAAACCACAGACATGTAATAATATTGGCATAATTATTATAATTTACATCTACTTTGTTTATTGTTATTAGACAACACCCTAATATGGGTTTTTATTATTTCAGCATTTGTTTAACTTTGTATCGAGACCTGAGGATGCTTTGCATATTGTAGAAAGCGAAACCGGTGGTCTGATAGTTAAATTAAATTGATTGTGAGTAAGTCTTATATATTATTTCTTTACCTATTTGAAATGGACTCACACAAGCAACACATTTCATGATTTAAAAGCGTATTTCTTTAAAAAGATAAAATAAAAAATATACTCTTATTGAAAATTAAAATATTATTCCTAATAAAATAAAAAATAATTCTTTATGACCTACAGAAATGGTTCAATTAGTTGAACTTCTACGGCTGAACAGTACCCCAATCTGTCATAAAAACTTCTGCGAACACATGAAAGAGTTTTTGCTGTAGCATAATTGGAGACTTCTGGAGGATTTCTGCTGACCATAATTGGAGACTTCTCTTATTCGATTTTTTAATTTATCCAAATTTTGGGCTCTAGTCTCAGGATGAGCGTAGATAATGCTTTTTAAATGTCACCAAAAAAAGAAGTCCATGGGTGTAAGATCTGGAGACCGCGCAGGCCACTTAATATCGCCTGTTCCACTGATAACTCGATTCTGGAAAGTATTGTTTAAATACTCCCTAATAATTCGAGCGTTGTGAACTGAACAGCCGTCTTGATGAAACCAAACATTCTCCAGATTTACATCAAGAAGATTAAGAATAGCGGAAAGAACATGATTATGTAACAAATCGAGGTATACTTTACTATTCAAGTCGCCGTCAATAAAAAATGGACCTATTATGTGGTCTCCTAAAATGCCAGTCCAGACGTTAACTTTTTGAGGACGTTGAGTTTGGTAAACAACACTTGTGTGCTGGTTTTCCCGCGCCCAATACCTCGTAATGGAAGGATTGTGTCTCCCTACTAACGAAACAAAAGATTCATCAGTGAATAAAATGTTTTTAATAAAATTTGGTTCACTATTAGCCTTCGTTATTAGTGTTTCACAAAACTCCATTCTTCGAAAGTAATCGTCTGCATAAAGCTGCTGCGTTTTCGAATATTTAAAATTCTGGTAACCGTGCTTTTTCCATACTTTCGTTACAGTAACATTGCTAACATCCAACTCTCTAGCAACGCTTCTACTTGAACGTGTTGAATCTACCTCGATTGTTGCACAAATTTGTGTATCCCGGTATTCTCTTTCCTCAACTTTTTCTGGTAACACTTCTTGAGCGTGACATTTTCTGCAATTTTTGAGGCAATAACAACTCTCAAAATTTTTAACAATCTTATAAATTGACTGTACACAAGGAATTGGTCTTCCCTCAAAAACACAGAAAATAAATCTACACACTGTTGCGCAGAATTGCCACTATAAAACCATTTTATTATTTGAGCGTTTTCCGCGGCCATATAAACAGACATGTTTATAAAAATAAATTAAAACTCTACGCTGTTATACCTTTAAACAACCACGGTATGACAATATGACAAATTTGCCGACGGGCGACGAGCAACGACGAGTCAACGAAGGAGATATGTAGTGCAAGTCGACGCCGCGCAGTGTTGCCATTCATAGAGTGTATACCTAATCCAAAACTTAACGCACTGTATACAGTGTTTTAAATTATACTGTTGACAATTACAACAAATTAAAATCGGAAGTAAAATACTCCTCATATGTAAAAAAGGCATTCACTACAAGGTAACTCCTAATTTTTGCCTTCAACTGATGAAAATTAAGAGCTTTTATTCTAGCTGGCACTAAGTTGTAAAATTTTATGGCTAAGTACCTTGAACCATTTCTGGATCTCTCAAGACGGCTAAATTCTGGTATAAGATTATTATTAAATCTGGTGAGATAATTGTGAAAATCTACATGCGCATTGTATTGGCTAAGATTTTGTTTAATGCGCAACAAACACTGCATAACGTATACACAAGGTAAAGTCAAAATTTTTAGAAGAGTTGCGAAGAATATTAGAAGTGAGTGATAACGAACAAAATAGTCAGTCAAATTCGTTGGATGAAAAAAATATGACCAAGGACCATAGTGATTTTGAAGATGATGACAGTGTGGCAGATCCCGATTTTATTCATTACGATTTGTCAACTGACCGTTTTAGTCTACGAGATAATCAGGTAATGAATGAAAATATCAATGTTCAGAATACAATTGAACAACGTATAGATGATTACAATTCTGACAACAGATATATTAAAGTAAATATAGCTCTAAGAACTGGCATAATACCAACTACAGAGCGTCAAATAAAAGAACATAATGAGAAAAATAAATGGAATTACGACATTTAGCCGTTATATCTTCAAATTTTTAGTAACTAAGAAAATTATATAAAAATGCAGATGTGTTTGCAATATTTCATCTCTTGGTTGATGATGATTTATGTGAGTTGAATAGAATAGAATAGAATAGAATATAATTTATTTAATCAATATACAAAAATAGTTTTGTTTTTGATAAGTCAAAGGAATAGTGACAATACTTATAAAATTTTTTTTGGATAATTTAAACATTACAAACATGTATGTATTTAATATTAACAGTTAAAAAAAAAACGACAAACACACTTTGTGGAATTATAAAAAACATGAAATATAATTATAATAGGCAACTGCCCTGACCAAACTAGTACTATTGTGTAAAAGCTGTACTTAAGTACTCCGTTTTTGAATAGAAACAATGTTTCAAAAAGTGTGATTTGATTTTATGCTTAAATGATAACAAGTATAGACGTTTTACTTCATCTGGCAAAAAGTTATACAAACTAACGTCAGTCGAATTTTTTACGCTCTTTGTCAACCTAAAACGTTGTGCTCTAATAGCATCTCTAGATCTTGTATCGTGATCATGGACGTTGGAGTTTACGTTAAACTTACCTTTGTTGAGATGAATTTCAATCAGCGTCTCATATATATAGAGTGAAGGTAGTGGCATAATACCTAAATCCAGAAATAAAGGTTTACAGTGTTCCCTATACTCTGCTCTTGCAAGTATCCTCACTACTCTTTTTTGTAATTTAAAAATTCGATCTGCGTAAGAAGAATTACCCCAAACAGTTATGCCGTACTGTAAATGGCTATGAAATAGTGCAAAGTAGCACATTCTAAGGGTATTTTTAGGAATCATATAAACTAAGTTGCGCATTAAAAATATACTTGTAGCAAGTCTAGAACTTAAGTAATCTATATGAGCACTCCAATCCAAATTATCGTCTATAAAGATTCCTAATAGTTTAACACTATTTCTTAAGATATACTTCCAATCAGAACTAAACATCAAATTCTGATTTTTCTCTTCATTTAGCTTTAGCCCATTATGTGAGAACCAGTTTTTTGCTTTCTTGGTATCACTATCTATTTTAATTTTTAAATTATTCTGATTAATATCAGTATTTATGAGAGTTGTATCATCTGCGAAGCAAACACATTTTATAGGAAAAGTGTAGTGAAATAAATCGTTGAGATAAATAAGAAACAAAGTGGGTCCTAATATCGAACCTTGAGGTACACCATATTCGACAGTGTTAAACTCAAAATAGCTGTTATTAAGAAAAACTGCCTGTTTTCTATTTGTTAGGTATGATCTAAATAGATTAAGAGTGTTTCCCCTAATACCGTACTTATGCATTTTTCCAACAGTAATTCATGCGAAACACAGTCAAAAGCTTTGGATAAGTCACACAATGTCAAAGACACAAAATGACCTTCCTCCAAGCCATCAACTATATCTCTCACAATTTTCTGTATAGCTAGTGTAGTGCTACACTTTTTTCTAAAGCCATATTGATTACAGTGAAGTATTTTGTGTTTTTCTAGATATTCTACCAAACGAACATTTAGAAGACTCTCAAAAATTTTGCCGAAAATGGGAATGATTGAGATGGGACGGTAATTTCCAATTTCATCTAAAGCTCCCTTTTTGAACACTGGTAGCACTTTTGTTACTTTTAAAACATCTGGGAAAATCCCTCAGTAAGACAATTATTATAAAGTATAATTAATTTGTCAATAATAATATCGATTGTTTCCACAATTATTTTTTTGCTTGAGAAATAAAAATCCGTGCAGTGTGAATTTTTCAATCTATGCAAAACATTCCTGATTTCAGTATCACTAACAGGTAATAAAAATAAAGAGTGGCAAGGAGAGTGTACATCTTTCAAAAAATCTATGGCTACATTTTCATATGTAGAATTAAAAGAACTTGTAATATGTTTAGCCACTGAAGTAAAGTAATTATTGAAATCGTTTGATGTAATCGCGCTTGGACAGACTTTTTTATTTTGAAATTTATTTCTGTGATAATTTATAACTTTCCAACTATCACGAGATATATTTTCAGAATTGGAAAAAAAATTTTCATAAGCCAGTTTTTTCTTTAATGATATTGTTGATTTATAGTGCTTCTTAAATTTTTTATACTCACTATATTCCTTTGTAACATCAGCAATTATCTTGACTGTGGAAAGATTATTTCGCATTTCTATTAGTTCATCATCAAACCAAGAGATTGGAGCTTTACTATGAGTTCGTGATTTTTTTAATGGAAAATTAATTTCAGTTAACTTAACATACATTTCGGTAATAAATTGAGCTAATTCTGTTGCTGGTTTGAGAAACAACTGAAGCCCAGTCAACGTTGTTTAACGACTGTTTTAACATCCAAATGCCATTACTTGTTATATGTCTTCTGTATGGATTAGCACTATGTTTTTTTTTCAGATTTTATTTTTAAGTAGAGAAATTGTGCATGATGATCAGAAATACACGGGTCCACAATTCCACAACCAACTATTTCACTGCTTATGTTTGTTAAGATGTTATCTAAACAAGTTGCTGATCTAGTTGTGATTCTAGTAAATTCATTAATATTTATGGTTAATCCAAAAGTAGAAATTAGATCACGGAAACTGTTTAATTCATTAGAAGCTTTTTTAAAATCAATGTTGAAATCTCCAATTATTATTATTTCTAAAAAATTTGCAAAGCAAAACTCCAATAACTTTTCAAATAGCTCTAGAAAAACTTTAAAATTCCCATTTCCGGTTCTATACACTGAGAGAACAAGCCAACCTATACGCCGAACAACTTATTGCAAATAATTTTAGAGGTCGTTTGAGTCGCTGGAAACCGGTAAACAAGGAAGAACTGGAAACGTTTTTGGGCATTTACTTCCTGACTTGTATAATCAGATTCCTTACATTAAAATGCTACTGAAAAAAAAGATCCCATTTTTTATCATCCTTTATTGCACCAGATACAAATGTCCTACAATCGCTTCGTAACAATTTTACGCTACTGGCATTTTGTTGACAATACAATTGACAGGGACACCAATAATTGCTTGTACAAAATCCAATCAGTTATATACATTGTAATGAGAAACTGCAGAAAGTTTCTTTCGCCCAAAGATTGCTTTGTTGTGGATGAATCCATGGTCCCTTTTTAGGGGCGACGGCTGATTCGTCAGTATAATCCAAACAAAACTCACAGGTATGGACAAAAAATTTACAAAGCCACAACTGATAATGGATGTGTTTGGAAATATAAAGCTTATTCAGGCCAATATCCTCAAATCTCCAATCTTGATATACATGGAAGCGTAATTGTCGAGCTTTATAAAGAACTTTTATACTAGGGGAAAATGATTGTTAAAGGTAATTGGTTTACCAGTGTTCCAATAGCTAAATACTTGCTTCAACGCAAAACTGATCTTTTTGGGACACTGAGAAAAAATCGTGAAAACTTACGCTTATTTGTCAAAAATAAGAAACTGAAGCGAGGAGAGCAAATTGCTGCACAACATTAAAAGGAAAAAGACAACCAATTTTAAGCACATACTTAGAAATGAGAACTGCGAGTTTTTGGAGCTGATTATGAAGGGTAAAATCAAAGGAAAAAAGGGGAAGAAAACCAAAACCATGATTATCAGTAAGAGTTGTAAAGTTATAACAAATAGAGATATAAAATGAAGCAATAGTTATAGCTAACCTTCATTAGTGGAGTCGACACTAGGAGAAGAAACATGCATAATATAAAAATATATGATAATTTTTAAATACTGAAAAGGATATAAATCGAATTTTCCATCCTAAAATCTAACTTATTCTGCAAGGACATTGTCTCTTGTAAACACCACTTTCACATTAAATGCATTCATCCACTTACACATCATCCTAAAATTACACATATTTTTTATTATCTTGTTATAAAAAATGAGATGTAATATAAGATTTGATTATACAGAATCAAAAATTATAATATAATTTGATAGTAAACTAAGTTCAACTTTGGCTATAATAATTTTTATAACTTAAGAAGAATACAATAGAAAAAAAAAAGACACATGTCAAGAATTTACTAATAATTTTGATAATATCAAGAGTTTATTTATTACCTATGCTAATATACATACTCGAATATTTATGTATATAGTATTCTAGGTATCGTATATGTATAAAATTATCAGTTATATCTCTCTTTAATCAAAAATTTATGCGTCGATATTATAGTCTTCTACAATACCCCATTTCTTATGTCTTAACCAAATGATCTTCGATTCAATTACTCTCACATGTCGGCAACTAAATTGTATGCTATTATCTTGTCAAGACCATTATTACCATGTCAAGGAGTTATGTAATGGATTACAAATTACCCGTTATTACTTTATTGAAAGAGAAATGGTTACTTGTGTTATTCTTTTGATAAAATATTAAGGTTTAAATTAACAATCGGTTAAAATGTATGCAAATTATTTTACTCGACATATAACAACTATGTTCGCACTGGTAGATTGTTATAGCTGTAGATACGGATTTTATTGAATAACAAATATAAATCGTTACCCTAAGTAGAAACTGTTCTATGTAAAATTAGTGTACTTTACAGGAGGTAAAAAAACGTACTTACTTTTAAATGCACTTTTTTTAAAACATGGGAATAAAAAATATTTATCTTTTTAATCTTTACTTTTAAAATGATTTTGATTACACAGCAAAAATTATATGATATACTTATTTTTTTTGTACATACGACAGTGTGCAACATAATTTATAGTTATACCTCTACATATGACCTTTTTCATGTAGACATAGTCTTTTGCACTCTTATTTTAAAGAAATTAAGTAACATACGACATTTTAAAAAATTTTATTTACAAAACTTCTACTAATTTTTGTAACAAAACAGTAAGTAAAACTTTTTTCTAGTTGCCGTGACTCAAGTTGTCGTAAAAAAAGTGGTAGTCCTCCTCAAGGCAAGCTTTTAATTCTTGTAACTCTTTGTACTTCCTGTCTTGAATTGGAAGAGATTTGGAGTACAGAGTATTGAGTGTTAGGAAAACTTCATTAATTTGTTTTGGTCTCTTAGGTAGCTCTAACCAGTTATCTGAAAAGTTTAATTTGTACCAAATATGGCCATCTTTTACATACTTAAGGCACCTTAAGTCAGTGACATTAGGGTCTTCTTTTTTTTAACCTGGCCTTATACTCTTGTAGTATCCATTTAAAAAACAAAGAAAATCCTTAAAAGATAAGCTTTCTACACAGTAAGGGCTTGGATGGGTTCTTGCTTCACGTATTGCTCTCACGTAGTCTGCCGGAACGTAATGCTCTATGTTCTGAAGCCTTTTTTCTATTTTGCTTTGCATAAAGTCTACTTCCATTTGTGTGTGTCCCACTTTCAAATATTTTTGATATACAGTTACTCCTGTTTGGCAAGTGAAATACAGTAGAGCATTTGAAATAATCTCACACCTGTTTTGGTAAGTGAAACCATCACTCCAAATAATTATTTCATTGATACTTGTTTTTTTTTTAACTCTTTACTCAAATACCTCACAATCATTGAAGCAAATACGTGACTTTCTACACCTTCATTACTTTCGTGCCAAACATAGCGAGTGCCTTCATGCGTTGCCAAGTTATAAATAGTCCAATTGTTAACTTTAACTTTGTTAATTTTCTATATATATATATATATATATATATATATATATATATATATATATATTATATATATAATATATATATATACAGATTGAACGAAATAAATTCGGAACATAGGAATATAATGTATTTCGGCTCAATTCTGCTGTAGCTGGTTGGCCAACAAAAGATTGTCAAATAATTATATTATAAAAAATCCCATACTTCAGCGGGCTGCTGGATTCTGAACTCATAAAAATTGAAAGCTACACATAAATCTACGATTTTAATATGCTGTCAAACCAGTTATAGTCCAGGAAATGAAGCATTTCACCTCGCAATTTTTTCGTGCTGCGTGGGTTGACTTGAAATTTAACAGAAGGTAGGTAATAGCCTAAGGATCAAAATCTATATCGAACCAAAGTGCGCCAAAGCCTAGGGGGTGGTTGCCACCCCATCTCCGGGGTGAAAATTTTTTTTACGTTTTAACTACAGGTTTCGATTAAAAAAGTGATTCTAGACAAAAAATGTGCTATACATTTTCTTTATAAAATGATAGTTTTCAAGTTATTCGCGATTGAAAGTAACAACTTTTAGACGAAAAAAATCCACGTTTTTAATCGATTTTTCGCCAATAATTCGAAAATGGTGCATTTTATCAAAAAAATTGTGGAGAACAAATTTGTAGCTTTTAAAAAGACAAATACAATTCATTTTTTAAAATGTTTTTGCGATATAATAGGAACCGAAATACGGCCTATCAATGTTCAGCGGTTTTCTTCAAATGCCAAATTTGAAAGATTCAAAGTCAGATATTGGGAAAATGATGCATTTTTGGAAGAAAACTCACAAAACCTATTTTAAAGAGCATAAACAGACCTATCATAAAAAAAGACTCTAGCTCAAAAATTGAGTGAGTTATGATGAAAATAAGGTCAATACCTCATTTTTTACGAAAAAAATCGATGAAAACAACCCCCTAACGACCCCCATAATTAAAATCGATCTTCACCCTTCTGCAATTCCCTTTGTACATGTATTGTTAATACGTCCAAGAAGTTTGACCCATTTAATATGCTTAGTTTTAGAAAAAGTACAGCTTAAAGCGAGAAACGATTTACAATTTCATATTTTTAACCCTTCTTTTTTTAAATATGCCCGAAAATACTGAATATGTGAAAAAAATAAAAATTACCAAATTGTAGCTTTTTTAATGACTAAAATTGTCTTTTATTTAGATTTGTTGTACAATGAATATTTGGCGAGATATAGCCGTTTAAAGCATCGATTTACGATCAAGCACCATCTTTTTCGGGCCCTTTAAACTCATCCCATTTAAAAACCAAGGGTTCCAAAAAAATTTAATTCACAGATCCTTGTAGCTCTTAAAAACCTCTACAAATCGTTTTTGAACAAACACTCTATCGTTAAAAATTCAAGGAAATACGTTAAAAAAACCAGTTAATTTTTTTCCGGAAAATTCCATTAGTATAGTACAGTACATTTTGGAGCATAATAACCTACAAAACCGGTAGATTAGCTAGTGGGGCGTTATACATTCGAAATTGTAAGCGTTCTTATTTTGAAATCTTATACAACAGAATAAAACATCTGCTCATGTGTCTATGGCTTGGCAATAAAAATATCAGAGCAACAGATTGGGGATGGTATTCAAAAGATGGTTTTTTATTACCCGTACGCATGAACAAACAACCTGCACCCGATGAACTTTTGAAAATTACTTTTTGCCAATGCAAAAAAGGATGCGGCGTTTCATGTGGGTGCAGAAAAGTTGGTTTATACTGTAACTCTACTTGTTCTGGGTGCTCAGGTGAAGGGTGCAATAACAGTCCACCAATAATTGAAGAAGATGAGGATGACATAGATCACGATGAAGATGTAATCGATGACGAATAAAATTAATATTATAATTGTTTTACCTATAAATGTAAATATTTTCAACTATTTATGTAAATGTATAAGAATATAATTATGGTGACTTTTTATGTTGATAAATTTTTTTGTATTTAATTCTACTTTTTTCAATTTATATCTTATAAATTAGTTTATAAAAATTGCAATGTTGTAAAGGGTGATTTTCAAAAGTTGAAAAGTTGCAAAATTTTGGCAAAAAATTGTTTTCACCTATAGCACTCATAACAATTGATTTTTAAGGGTTAAAAATGTATGAATTTGTATTTTAAAGTATAAAAAAATCACTGTTTAACTAATCCAAACCAAATTTCACTCATCTCAAGATTTGTAATATTATTTTACAATTTTTGAAAATTAGGGGTAGTTTTCAGCCCTAAGAACAATCAGGGTTCGTCGACATGACATAAACTATAAAGCAGCGGGTGAATTGAGCTTAAATCCAAATTTTTATCCAAATCGATCCAAGACGAAATCATTTTTTTAGAATTAGTAATTTTTTTACATTAATCTCTAACAAGGGTTGCTTTTTAAGGGTTGAAATATGATGGAACTCTATTCAAAAGTATAAAATAATCATTATTTAACTAATTCAAACCAAATCTTACCCATATTCAGGTTTAATGTTATTTTATAATTTTTGACAATTAGGGGTAGTTTTCACCCCTAAAACCCTTCAGCGCACTTCGGTTCGATATAGATTTTGATCCTTGGGCTATCATCTACCTTCTGTTAAAATTTCAACTGGATAAATGCAGGACGAAAAAATTACGAAGTTTTAACTTTTTTCGAGCTTCATTTCCTGAACTATTATCGCTCCCTTAGACAAACTCGTCTTACGCAAACAACATTGTTACGAGACAGATAGTTGAACAATATTTTATACAATGTCTATACCCAGGTATGGATTTATTTTTGTCCAAGTTTTATATTGGTCCACTATTTCAAATGCAGTTCAAACAGACATGTATTAAATTGTATGTTCCGTTTTAATTTGGTTCAATCTGTATATATATATATATATATATATATATATATATATATATATCGGAAAAAGGAGTACGACCGTCAATCCAATATATTATAAGGATCACTCAGAAGAGTGGTGGGTTCTTATATCGGTCTCAAAGTGGAGAAATAAAAGACAAAGTTGATGGGCTACTTTATCTATTTTAAAGACGTTTCGCTTTAGTATTCTGAAAGCATCATCAGTTCATCTAAAAAGTACAATATGAGAACCACACAATCATGGAAAAGATGTTATAAGTGTTACCTTAAAAAGACATGTAACAGTCAAAGATATTAACAAGTTTGTGAATAAAACTCAAGTAAATTGACATTATACGGTAGTATTGTATAAACAATCAATTAACTAACAACATTTAGCAACTTATTAAAAATTAGCACAGCAACTGACCATGTGGTCTAAAGTATAAGTAATATTTTATTTTATCTTAAGTGGTGAAAAGAACCAAGAAAATCATAGATTTACTTCCAACTATTTGATAATTATTTAGCTTTGATTTTAACTTTAGGTAGCATTATTAAAGTGATGTTTAATAAGAAATTATTTTAAATATAATATAAAAATAATTGGGCGGTCTATTTAAAAGTTTAGATGAGTTTGTTTGACAACCCGCTTGTAAGAGACAAACCAATAAAAGAAATTGGTATTGTATTAGCAATTCCTACTATTAACCAGTCTAGAACGAACAAACAGGAGAAATTCATTCAACCTCATATATAGTTAATAAACGTTAAACATTATGGCTGGATAATCCGCCACAGGTGATTAACGAAAAGATAATTTCCACAGTCCAAGGTTCAAACGCTTGGAACTGTAATTTGTAAAGGATTCTATGAATCCAATACAATATTTGTATTATATTATTTAAGTAACAGGGAGTTCACACTAATCTAAGTATGGAAATTAGTGTACCTATATGCAATATAAGTTGCATATGTTACAGTGAGTTAAGTAAAAGTATTTGATTATTTTATTTTATTTTATTATTGATTTATTTCTATTTTATATATATTTTAATTATTTACTAAAAATGTGTTCAAATTGTGCACCTTATATGACACTTATCTGGTGAAAAGATCATAAAGCCTAATTCTGCAAAATAAAAGCATGATATATTTGGCTCAAGTTACTTACATCAGTTCTCTTATTTAGAGCATTAGGATGTTTAAGAATTGAATACATTTCCAAAAACTTTCTTGTAACTAGATTGCGTTCAGTGCCAAGAATCTTAATTTCATTGAAATCCACTTTATGTTTAGTATTGATCGCGTGTTGCGCAAGAGCACAAGTGTGTTTTGATAAATTAATGTCACTACGATGTGTAGTGAGACGACCTTTTAATGATCTACCAGTCTGATCAATATAACATAAATCGCAATTAGCACAAGGGATGTGATAAATCGTGTTAACTTGTTCCAAAGTGGACAAGGGTGTTTTAGTTTTTGAAAACAAATTTCTAACAGTTTTAGCGTTCTTGACAGCAATTTTGACAGGTATGTTTTTTGTTTATACAGTTTAATAAGCTTCTCAGTAACTTGAGGAAAATAAGGTAAGAAGAATAATGGGTGGAAGGATTCTCAAGATCAGTATCAGGCAGAACAATGCTATTAATTGAATTATTTGAAATAGTTCTGAGTTGGTCACCATTGGGTATGTCATCAAATGAGGATCCATAGCTTTGTGAGTAAAGGTATTTATTTATGATAGAGGAAGGATATGAATTCTCTATTAGAATGTTTCTCTTAACTTAAGGGATTCCCTTCGAATAATTGGATGTGTCAATTTATTTAATCGGCAGCTTAAAGCTTTTATAAGGTTTAATTTATATTTCATAGGATGACAGGAATGGTAATTAAGGAACCTATTGGAGGCCATTGGTTTTCTATACCAACTTGTGGTTAGGGTGTTATCTCCCATTCTGATGACACGCATGTCTAAAAAGGGAATACTATTGGTGACAGTGTCCTCAAGTTCAACAGTGAACTGTAAATGAGGATCAAACTCATTAAGGAAGGATAAGGTACCCTGAATCTTGTCAGGTGGTAAGGCTAATAATAAATCATCCACATACCTCTTAATAAAAGGGATTTGAAATTCCAAAAAACCTAAACGGTCAGAAACCAAATCATCCAATACATAGTTGACTAGGATGGGAGAGATTGAGGAACCCATAGGTGTGCCAAATATTTGCAGGTAAAATTTGTCATCAAAGACCAAGAAATTGGTGTCAAAAACTAATTAGAGCTTTTGCAACTAGTAAGTTGTAACCTAGAAATCTAAGTTCCTTAACGTTTTCTTAAACTTGATCATACCGTGTTAATTTTGAAAGATTTGCAACAATTTGATGTTCTTGAGAAAAGCATATTACTTTAGTTTTAATCGTGGAAAATTTCAGTCCTCTTAGTTTAGATGATTCTTGTAGGGAATTAATAAAAAGTTGAATAATGTTTGATGCCATATTAAGATTCTTATGAGAAATATAGATTACGAGGTCAACTGCTTTAACAGTTTAATAGTCAATTGCATCTAAAAAGAGTGTTGTGCTTATTGTATTAGTATATTTAGTAACTGTAAAATATGTAGAACTCGCTAATAACCTTTAATCTTTGATGCTGTAGTTCTCAATTAAAAAAAATATCGAATAATATTAAATGCACAAGCATACCTATTAAGAACCTTCAATAAACTTTTGTATTGTCGTGTCAAGGCAAGCTATTTAGAACAATATAAATATAATAAAAAAATCAAAGTTAATTTTGGGGTAGATCACCCAAGTAATCAAATAAATATGTCTAGAATAGCAATTTAAATCTAAAAAGTGTGTAAATACTCTCTTTTATTATCTAGACGCATTTAATTATTCATCTGTTGTAATTCCTGTTGAAAAAACAAGTAAAAAGCTTCAATTTATGGTAAACTATTTCCCGGAGTTCCGAAATCGTTTAGAAATGGAGAAACAAATTAAATTCCTTTGAATCCCGCACTGACAGAAGAATCGAAGCCGGCTTTGTACATTTTCTTATTCTCAGCCAATGAAATTAAACGATGAAAAAGAAAAACATCGCTAACTTGATTAAATCGGAAACAATAAAGAAAACTTTACTCACGCTCCCCTTCCACTCTACCCATCTTCTTTGAATAACACTTAATCAGGACTTGTGCCAAAAATTTTTGCAACTTGAATTCACACTGTAAAAGTAGAGAACAATACATTTTGTGTTTTAATCTGTTGATAATGTGTAAAATAAGAAATTAAACTTTTTATTTTTAATTATTAGTTTGAAATACCATAACCAATCACAAAATCATGAAAACGATTTTGACTATGAAAAACAATAAATTCCATATTATATCAATGTACGCTTGAGAAATAAGCCTATCAAAAAGTAAAACGAAAGACTTGGTATTCAATATAAACTAAATAGAGAAAAATAGTAAATCTGGGAAATCTTGAGCAAGAGCAGGAAAAAAAAGATAGAAAATATAAAATAGCAATTTAACGAAAACACAATAAATCATCATCACATTCATCACAATCATGAAAACCCCATTAATGTTTGCGCTCATAGTACTAAGAGAACAAAGAATCTGTTTTTCAAAAAACCTTAACACAAGTACACTTGCCAGAATACAAAAGGTGAACAATCAGTGATAAAGTTCGTTTGCATATATTCGTAATTGTTATCTCTAGCAACCGTAAAAACAATAGTCCCCGTTAAGATAGGCAAAGATCTGAGCACTCACTCTCTTAATTAATTTTTTTTATTTTTTACGTTCTATGTAATTAAAACTAAAGCTCAGGCATTTTCCCCCGCCACGTCCTCCCACCACTCACTACACCCAAAAAGGTCAATGTTTCGTTTTGAACGATAAAAAGTGTAAACATGAAGTAAATATATAACTAAATCGTTAAAAGATGACAGGTCAAACACACAGGGCAATATAAATCAAGAAGGTGAAATTTTAAAATATGAAGTTCTTCATGGTATAAAATCAGCTAAACCAAAGAAAGCAATGGACCAGATAGGTTGGATCCTTAGATTGAACCAGCTGTACTTTTAAAAATTATACAAGCGGACCGCATACAGGATCTAGTTAAGCTCTTTCTTGATGTCTCATATATTTATTGTTTATTTAATTAAAAAATAATACTCACTTCAATTTGTCTATTTTTATAGACCCGTAGGTTGAGTGTACAGAACCTAAAAATGCGATGCACTGTAAGGAAATATTTGAAAAAAAAACAGATACAATTCCTGATCGAATACACAAAATAAAAAAAAATTGACGTGCAACTACCTAAAAAGAAAGTTATACACTTTTTTCGACAAAAATGCATTTTTTTGGTAATGAATACTCAACCAGCATATCTACAAAAACAAACAAATTGTGATGAGTGTTATTTTTTAGTTCCAAAAAAGGTAAAAATATGAGAAAATTATTTCAGGATGTGTCGATGTCAGAACATATATTTAACCCAGCCAAACTCCCTAAAAACTGTAAAAAACATGGTTTTCTAGATCTTTAAAGGTGTTTTGCCCAAATTGTAAGTATTCTAAGGCCTCATTTGATTTGGAATATACATAATCCATAAAAAACCTATGTATTTTGGAATCTATAAAATGGAGAAAATACCTAAAACTTCTTAAAAAAATAGTTTTTTGGTTTTTTGAAGATACTCCATACAAAAATTTAAAAAAACTATGATTTTTGAATAAATCCTTCATCCACCTTTAAAAAAAGTTACGCTTTACAGTTTAAAAAATGCATTTTTAGGTTATTTACACTTAGTCAACGAGTCTATAAAAGTAGAGTTTTGTTTTATTAAAACCTCAGGTGTGCGTGTAAATTTTCAATTTTTTACTTTACAAAAAAAAGCAAAAAATAAGAATCAAAAATTGATGTTTTTGGGGTAGGGAGTAAGAGTGAGGAAAAACGGGCAAAAATGCGCAAAGAGACTTATTTTTTATTCACAGAGAACAAAAAAAAAATAAAAAAATTTGAATTCTGGGAGTGTGGGTATTTTGGCTATCTTAACGGGGGGTACCATTTCACTTGCATTTTGAATTTATCACCAATCTCTTACATTTCACAGCCACAAATATTTAATTATTATGTCTTAAATAGAAAACTTTTTTTATAGTTAGTAACAGTTCACATTGAGTTACCGCTACTCCTAATATTTTCTCCTTTGTCATATGATCAACCCATTAGATACTCCATGATTACTTTAATCAGTTTAGTCATGGTACAAAAAATAATACAAATAAAAATCTAAAACCTGCCTTTTGGCTATTGTTTGTTTAGTTTATGATTTATTAAATGTCCTTCTACAAAAAAAAAAACAGTTAGTTTAGGTAGCCACAGTACAACCGTTAAAATTATTAAAACCTGTAGTATCTTGAATTCTTACAAAAATAAATAAAAAATTATATTATTTGTTATTATACATATAAAAACAGTTCTTGTCCTTAAACATACAAATATGTACCTTGTTACACTTTTGACACAGTAAAACATTTTTAGAGTCTTTTTCCATCTGCAACTACTAGCATATTTATTGCTGTTATTAAAAACAGAAGAACATATATATATATATATATATATATATATATATATATATATATATATATATGTATATATATGTATATATATATGTATATATATATATATATATATATATATATATATATATATATATATATATATATATATACGGATATATTGGGTTTAGTAGTCAATATATTGGCCTTTAAGTAAAACTCTTTTAGGTTTGCTAAGCTTTCGAGTTTATTTTACTCTTTTTCAAAACATACTAAAAATTAACATAAAAAATTTTACATTAGAAAAATGAAGTTCTTATGTCTTAAATATTCTTACCCTTGTGAGAATTGTCTTTTAAAATTAGCAAAATTTTACATTTTGTCATTATGTCATTAACATAATTACATTAAATTTGATTTACTTTTTATTTTTGTCAAAACTTATTACTAAGGTTTCCATATCTCTTCTATTTTTTATATTTATTTTAGGTGAGTTTGATAGAAGAAGTGTCTATGTTTATGCAAACCTTCATTGCAAATTTTGATATAATATTAGTTATTAAACAAGCAACAGAGTTTATGTTACTAAGTATTTAAGAAAGAAAAAATACAAATAAAAATAAATTTTATCTCATTTGAACTTGGAATAATCCCTTTCATATGCGTAATTTTAAGAACTTTTATATTGTTATTCTTTTATTTAAAAGAAGATTACTGTATATAGCACTAAGATTTTCAATGTCTTCTCTTTTGTTTAAGGTGTTTTGTGTAGTTTTAATTAAACACATTTCTAGAAACAGTCTTTTGTTGTAATTTCTTTCCCTTCTCAAACAGAAATATTGAGAAGGGAAAGAAATTACAACAAAAGACTGTTTCTAGAAATGTGTTTAATTAAAACTACACAAAACACCTTAAACAAAAGAGAAGACATTGAAAATCTTAGTGCTATATACAGTAATCTTCTTTTAAATAAAAGAATAACAATATAAAAGTTCTTAAAATTACGCATATGAAAGGGATTATTCCAAGTTCAAATGAGATAAAATTTATTTTTATTTGTATTTTTTCTTTCTTAAATACTTAGTAACATAAACTCTGTTGCTTGTTTAATAACTAATATTATATCAAAATTTGCAATGAAGGTTTGCATAAACATAGACACTTCTTCTATCAAACTCACCTAAAATAAATATAAAAAATAGAAGAGATATGGAAACCTTAGTAATAAGTTTTGACAAAAATAAAAAGTAAATCAAATTTAATGTAATTATGTTAATGACATAATGACAAAATGTAAAATTTTGCTAATTTTAAAAGACAATTCTCACAAGGGTAAGAATATTTAAGACATAAGAACTTCATTTTTCTAATGTAAAATTTTTTATGTTAATTTTTAGTATGTTTTGAAAAAGAGTAAAATAAACTCGAAAGCTTAGCAAACCTAAAAGAGTTTTACTTAAAGGCCAATATATTGACTACTAAACCCAATATATCCGTATATATTACTCACATAGTCACTAAAGCCCTTTCTAAAAAAAAAAAAAAAAAAAAAAAAAAAAAAATATATATATATATATATATGTTATGCTATTTAAATTGTATTCTATTGCTTATTTAGAAAAGATCCTGTCTATATATATTAAATGATCTAATCTCCAATTAATCACAATAAATCAGCATTAATTAATTACAATCTCAGGATATTTAACTTGTACTATTTACCTTTGATCGTGGATTCAAAATATTTTCCAATTGGCTTCCTAATTGGGATAGGTAATATGACCTGAATAAAATACACAGAATTTCAACTGAAGTATATGTGAGATGTCCTTTATTTTATTGAAATTTTATATAACAATCAATCCGGTAATATTTGCAATACAATACATTAAATATATGAGAAGTTGTTTTCTATCATGGACCCAAATGTTATTTTACATTGATTTTTAATATGTGTTATAACTAAGCTCTCTTTATAATTTTTTCTTTTTAAATGATCGCAAAATTAACTGTCTCTATAATTTATTCAATTTATTTAATTTATAAATGAAAACCACACTCCTGCTCTAATGAAAATTGACTGACCTTTCGTTATCTGCCGTTGCAATTCTATGGCCACGCCATAAAAAAAAACCTTTCTCTGCTTCTGCTCCTATTTTGGTCCAGAAGACGTACACCTTTTCTCCTCTCTGTCCTTGTATCTGCAACCCAACAACTCGTGTAATTCTATGCAGCCTCCTTTTGAACCAATCTCCGCGCCTGTTTATAACTTCAAATGTTTCCGGCTTCGTCTGCTATTAATATTCTTATAACCTTTTGGTTTTTCTATCTCTCTGTACCCCGTTCCTCACACTCATCAGCTTTTACACCGCAAATAAACACACCCGGTAAATTACGTCTTCGGGACTTCAAACAAACACAAACCACAAAGCTCCTTCCTTCTTGGGCGACGAAAACTGACTAACTCCTTTCCTCTCTCCTATCTCATAGCTAAAACCACTCCCTCCTTGCATTCAAAAATTGACCAATAAAAATCTTCTACCTCTGTCACGTATATTGTTACCAACCAACTCTCTCTATAAAACGTCATTCGGGTAATTCCAGAAAACAACATTCTTTAATTATTCTAGCTAAATCTATCTGCTTTACAAATATTTCTTACTAATAGCTACAAACGATACCTGTTTCTCAATTCAATGTCTTTTGTTAATAAACTTTTACCGATATAATCTTTCGGGGGGAAAAACCACCGCACATCCCGGTCTATTGTTTAAACACTTTCTATATACACTTTTATTACGGGTAAATCCATTTCACAATAACCGACTTATTTAAATTTCTTATCGATAATATTTGAAAGTCTTGTCTCTGAGGCCTAATGAACAATTCTTTGAACAACTTAAAATACATATTTTGTCTTATACAGGATGTTTGAAACTTTATATGCCCGTGTCTTTATGAAATATCAATAATCTTAATTTTTATTTAAGTAATAAAATTTGTATATCGGTTTTTATTGCTAGTGGACATTCAAAAATACAACAAATCCCCGCCTTTGTAATCGATAAAATTTATCAATCTATGCCACTAAATTTTCTCGAGACAAACTAAAACGCACTTCCTGTATGCTAACTGTACTTGTGCTACGTATTTGTGGCCACTCGGTTTTCCTTATTTATCAGCGTTTCATAGTCTCTTAAATTTTTACGCAAATCATTTTCTTTGCCTTCTCCACATATCCATTTTGTGTCTCTCCCATCAAATTCTTCGCACATATTCACCGTGTACTCCGTGTCTTTTTCAAACACCACTGTCTCCATTGTGTCCTCTTCATTTTCCTTTGTTTTTTCTTCTGTTGGGCTCGTCTCTTCTTTTGAGGAATCCCAAGTTTTGCTTTCATTTCTTGTCAAAATCTTTCCATCTTCTTCTCCTGAGCTCGTCTCATCTTTTGAGGAATCCCAGGTTTTTTTTTCTTTGATCTTTTTCTGACCTTTTCCCCTCTTTCTTCCTTTTCCTTTCTTCGTCACCAGGTTCATTTCCACCGTTTGTTCTTTCTCTGATTCGTTCGTAATTTGTTTCTCTTGTTCCTTATCCTGTTCTTCTTCTTTTTCCTTTGTTATTTTCATCGTATTGGTTTTAAAGTCGATCACTACATGTTTTTCCGTTAATTCGTCAACGCCTACAATCATGTCATGTGACATATTCGGCATTATTACACATTGAAGTGCATACATATTTTTTTCAATCGTACCATTACTCGTATACCTTCATTTATTGTTGCCAATGTCCGTTTATTTGCGCCCACTAAATTCACCCTAGGTATTTTATAAATTAGACTTGTTAAATTTACTTCTTCGATTAATTTTCTGTTGACCAGTGTTATTTCAGAGCCTGTGTCTATCATAATTTTAATTGGTTTCTCATTTATAAATCCATCCACAAATTTTAAATTAACTCCATTTCTCTTTTCATTGTTTCCTGCCAGTTTAATAAATTCCTTGGGGTGACAAAAAATTCCTGTTTGTTTCTTCGTTTTTAGTGAGCGCCTTCTTGAAAACACGCCTGTTGTTCTTCTGTGTTTTCTCGCCCGTCATCTTCTCTCTCATATTCATTTTCTTCTCTTTGCATATTATTTATTTCTCTTCTGTTCTCTTTTGGTCTATCATTCCCGTATCGGTTACCGCGAGATTCCTGTTCATTCCGTGGGTTATTGTATCTGTTTCCTTGGTATGGGCGGTTATTTCTACTCTGATTTTCCCGATCCCTGTTTTCATTCCATCTCTGGGTTCTGGGTTCATAATTCTCTCTTCCTTTCGGTCTATTTTCGTATCCCCGTCTAGGTATGAATTCTCGTCTTGGATAATCTCTTCTAAAATTTTGACCTCTATCTCTATATTCTTGGTTTTCTCTTTGTCTATAATTTTCTTGCGGTCTTCTTTCTCTTCTTTCATGCCTACGTGATTCTCTCATTTGCAAAAATTGACATAAGCTGTCAATGTCCTTGTAATTTTGGAGATTTATGTGGTCTTCCAAGGTATCTTCAAAGTGTCGCGATATCAACTCTACCAATTGTTCTGATGAATAATTATATTGCAAATGTTTTGCATTATTATAGAGTTGTAATGCGTACATCGTTTCTGATACGCCCATCCTCTCATGGTATTTTCCATTTTGTAACTCTTTATTTACTTGTAGTTGCTGGATTTTTCCCCAGAAATAATTTAAGAATCTTCTCTCAAAATCTTGCCAATTGTCAAATTCTTCTTCCTTGCTGACAAACCAAAGATTTGCCTCTTCTTTGAGATGGTTTCGGATGGTTTCCTTTGCTGTTGCAAACGGTCCTATGTATGTGACTTTTTTCTTTAGGTTATTTATAAAAGGCACTGGGTGTAGTTTCCTTATATCCCCGCCAAATCGTACTTTAACGTCTTCTGTGCTATGTACGATAACTTCCTTTCTTTCTACTCCTCTTATCTCCATCTCTGCAATTTGTTTTTCATTTTGCTTAAGTTTCCTTTCCATTTCTTTCCTGACTTCTAGTAACGCCATTTCAAATTTTTCTTCTAACTGTTCCAGTTCCTTTTTCTGGACAGCCTTAATATCCTTCATTTTAGTTTCCATTTCTTCTCTCTGCATCTCTAGTTTCCTCTCTGTTTCACTAACTTTTTCTAAACAGACTTTTACTTCATTTTCATATTTGTCCAAACGCTTTTCCATTTTTTGTTCCATTTTTCTTTGGTTTTCTTCCAATTTGTCCAATTTTTGTTCCGTTCTTTGTTGTGATTCATCCAATTTTTGTTCCATTCTTTGTTGTGATTCATCCATCTTCTGTGATTGGAGTTGCATCATTTGTATTAATTTTTCTATTCCCGATTCTTGTTTTTCTGTCTCCATTACTGTTGTGTCTAATACGTCTTCCTGGTCTGAATATTCTTCCTGTTCTGATTTATCTTCTTGTTTTTTGTTCTCTTTGCTCTTGTTTCTTGTGTTTGGCATTTATTCTGTTTTTATCCCCGCCAAATATAAAATTCTACTGGTCTGTTGCAACAAACGGGACTTTTCTTGTTCAAATGTAATAACTCTTGAGTACGAGTATCAAATTTCAATATCCCACAAATAAATCAAATGGTAAAATATCAAATGTCAAATTCAATCAAATAAATCACGTATGGTAAAATTATCAAATGTAAATATCACACAAATAAATCAATTATGGTAACCTATAAATTGTCAATATCACGAATAAATCAATTATGGTAAATTGTATCTTAAAAAAAAATATATAAATCTTTATGTCCTCAAATTTTACATAATATTTCACTTTATCCACGGCATATAAACTTTCAAATATCTGCTCGTCTACTCCTATCCTTTCAAATTTGCCAACTAGAAATATTTTTCAAAGCTTTACACGTTGGGGGCCATTTTGTTATGCTATTTAAATTGTATTCTATTGCTTATTTAGAAAAGATCCTGTCTATATTTATTAAATGATCTAATCTCCAATTAATCACAATAAATCAGCATTAATTAATTACAATCTCAGGATATTTAACTTGTACTATTTACCTTTGATCGTGGATTCAAAATATTTTCCAATTGGCTTCCTAATTGGGATAGGTAATATGACCTGAATAAAATACACAGAATTTCAACTGAAGTATATGTGAGATGTCCTTTATTTTATTGAAATTTTATATAACAATCAATCCGGTAATATTTGCAATACAATACATTAAATATATGAGAAGTTGTTTTCTATCATGGACCCAAATGTTATTTTACATTGATTTTTAATATGTGTTATAACTAAGCTCTCTTTATAATTTTTTCTTTTTTAAATGATCGCAAAATTAACTGTCTCTATAATTTATTCAATTTATTTAATTTATAAATGAAAACCACACTCCTGCTCTAATGAAAATTGACTGACCTTTCGTTATCTGCCGTTGCAATTCTATGGCCACGCCATAAAAAAAAACCTTTCTCTGCTTCTGCTCCTATTTTGGTCCAGAAGACGTACACCTTTCTCCTCTCTGTCCTTGTATCTGCAACCCAACAACTCGTGTAATTCTATGCAGCCTCCTTTTGAACCAATCTCCGCGCCTGTTTATAACTTCAAATGTTTCCGGCTTCGTCTGCTATTAATATTCTTATAACCTTTTGGTTTTTCTATCTCTCTGTACCCCGTTCCTCACACTCATCAGCTTTTACACCGCAAATAAACACACCCGGTAAATTACGTCTTCGGGACTTCAAACAAACACAAACCACAAAGCTCCTTCCTTCTTGGGCGACGAAAACTGACTAACTCCTTTCCTCTCTCCTATCTCATAGCTAAAACCACTCCCTCCTTGCATTCAAAAATTGACCAATAAAAATCTTCTACCTCTGTCACGTATATTGTTACCAACCAACTCTCTCTATAAAACGTCATTCGGGTAATTCCAGAAAACAACATTCTTTAATTATTCTAGCTAAATCTATCTGCTTTACAAATATTTCTTACTAATAGCTACAAACGATACCTGTTTCTCAATTCAATGTCTTTTGTTAATAAACTTTTACCGATATAATCTTTCGGGGGGAAAAACCACCGCACATCCCGGTCTATTGTTTAAACACTTTCTATATACACTTTTATTACGGGTAAATCCATTTCACAATAACCGACTTATTTAAATTTCTTATCGATAATATTTGAAAGTCTTGTCTCTGAGGCCTAATGAACAATTCTTTGAACAACTTAAAATACATATTTTGTCTTATACAGGATGTTTGAAACTTTATATGCCCGTGTCTTTATGAAATATCAATAATCTTAATTTTTATTTAAGTAATAAAATTTGTATATCGGTTTTTATTGCTAGTGGACATTCAAAAATACAACAATATATATATATATATATATATATATATAATATATATATATATATATATATATATATATATATATATATATATATGAGCAATTTCAATACTTTTCACCCACTTTTGTGGGAGGGGTCTTCGGATTTACTCCAAATTATAGTATGTTATTATACCATATGAAATAAGACTACAGTTCACATTTCAGCCTTATAGGTACACTAGGGCCCGAGAAATCCGTTCTCAAAGGCACAAAAAAGGCCCTTTTTAGCCTATATTCAAGAAGCTATATCTCGATGTTTTATAAACAGATTTTAATTTAGAATAGCTTATATTTTTTGTTGTTACGTCAGATATTTATAAAACAACTTTCAAAATCCTAGATTCCAAGATCCATTGTCGGGGACTAAATTAGTGCAGACGAAATTTAAAGATTTTGGTTATTTTAAAAAAATCATTAATAGTGAATGGCTAATTAAAAGTACTTTTGATATGTTTTATTTAACAGGTTTTCTTATTACCTTTAAAATGAGAATTGGTAAATTAAAATTGATCTAGTAGATTCATAGTTAGAGCTGTTTGAAATTTATCATTTTCGTGAAAATCGCGTTTTTTTCGAATTTTCAAGCTAGCAGCAAAAAAATCTTTGAACTTTTAGAGTAACGAAACTTGGTGTGATGATAGTTCTTTATATGTACAACAACCTGTAACTCTTTATTTTTTGTGTTTTAGCCATTATTGACCTTATCTAACTGCTTCAAAAATTGGAAAAATCGAGTATTATGCATCTAAAGTAAGCCAAAGTACTCGGCAGTTTTGGCATTCTTGAATCAATTTCACAATACTAACTTCTTTTTCTCAATATACATAATAAAAGTACTTACCAATAGCTTTAATTTAAGCGATAGTAGAATCCTCTGGGTGCTCGAAAACCAAAGTTTAAATTGTTGAAACGTTTTTCTAATTCAGAGTTTTAAATCTGTGAAAAGTCGTTTTCTTTGCCTATTAGTAAGTTTATGTAAAATTTAAACAACTTTGATTTTGTAGCATGATACTATGACTTTCAGCATAGTATCACGATTTTGTAGCATACAGAAAACTTCTTTATTATCGAATAAAAGGATTACATATTTAATTTTAAAACATTTTATTACCTATTACTATAATATTATGTTCTTAAGAAATAATACAAGAATTTAGTTAAATTAAATTAAATTTACTTAAAAAATAATACGAAAATTATTTTGATTTCCTGTGAAACTTTGAATTTACATATTTTACCAGAATATTTCATTGGTAAAAATTCGTTAATTACTTTTTATCTTTATTTTTTGTTTATTTTTATTTTATATAAAAAGTTTATATTTAATCATTAGAACTATTGTAAATCTACATCAATTATTTTTTGTTCTTCAGCAAAAGAGGTAAACTTCATTATCATTTGTTTTCCTTCTACTGGAATGTAAGAATGATGCTTTCTAATATTTGGAAATGTTTTAATAGCATTGAAACGCTTTCGCAAATGGCACTCATTTTTTTGTACCTCATTATTTGGTACCCATAAGGCACTATAATAAATTATAAAATTACTATACAATTATAAACATTTATTTTATCATTATATTTAAAAAATAATTTTATATAATTACTTTATATTTGTAACATCATTATTGTTTACATATTCATACATCTCACTTGCATTTGTGATTTGTGCTTCTGGATGTGACCTTATACAATGCCGCATAATCAGTCTTTTTATAGTACCGCCAGTAGCATCACATGGAGATTTCCCATGACTGGTTGCAAAAAAATTGTATGGTGTTACGTTTATTCCAAATTCTTTTTCGTGACATATTATATTAGGCAAATAAATCCTAGGCGGAAAATAACAATTTCAAATTAAAGAATCATGATTCTTTATTATTATAAAGTTAAATATTTTTAAGACATTTTTTAAGACATTTTATTATTATAAAGTTAAATATTTATAAATAATTGAAATTTTATTACTTATTTCTGTATTGCTGAGGTGTTTCATCTGAAAAATAGATGACATTTTTGATCCAGCTATATTTCTCTTTAATTTCGGCCATTAATTTTGCAGTAAACGCATTTATTGTGTAAGCCAAATGATCCTTAGTGTTACTAATCATGCAATAATTTACGTTTAAAAGTTGATTACTTTCCTTGTTTTTAAAACAAATGCAAAAAGGGTGTACCGTTGCTTGTAAATTATTGTAATAAAATGCTGGAATAGATTGCTGACTAACAAAAGAATAATTTTCCGAAAAGTCCATTAGAATGATACACGTGTATGAATCTACATAAGTTATTTTTGCAATCACTCAGATATCTTTTTTGGCTGTCTGCTACGAAATGATGAAAAGTTAAATCATCTATATCTTTACAAAGTTGTGTTTTAAAATATTCTGCATTTTCTTCAAAACTTTGAAGTGAAGATGAACTGCCTTCCTCTATCCAATTTTTATACTTTATTGGTTCCGTAATAGTTTAATGTTCTTAGCAACCAGTCATGCTGACCCATAGCTAGGTATGAATGAAAGATACCAAATACCTTATCATTAATTGACTGAGTTCTGTGTTTAATATGAGGCGGAAAAAACAGTAAAACGATCCCTTCTTCTTAATATAATTTATTGACCTTTACAGATATGTGAAAATCATGGTTATCTAGAAGAAGTGGCACCTTGTTTTCCACAGGAAATTTAACAGTTCATGCAAAGTGTTGAAGTTCTTTGGAAAAAGAACAGATGTCATCCAACATTTTTCATTCCGTAGAGCAATGGCAGACGCCGGTGCTCATCACTTAAATATTCCTTAGGGTTTCTAATTCTATGATACAAAGATTGGTGGTACTGCTCCTTCAGCTGCACCGACTGTCCCTACAAACGTCACTAGTTCTCCTCGCGCCTGTAAAGAACTAAGAATGACTTATTTTTTGCCTTTTGGGACAAAAACTTTGGCAGGTGGCATAACTGTTTTTAACCCTGTCTCGTCGAGATTCCACGTTTGGCCGGGGTGAAACTTATATTTTTTGATGATGACTATATATTTTTTAGCTTTAGATATTTAGCTTATTAAAAGCCATATACCTACTTATGCTAGTATCTTCGGATTTAGGAAGCGATATATGGTTGCGATATTTTCTCATAAAGCAACGCAGCCAATCCAGACCTTACAACAAGGAATTTATGTTAATCCTTTATTATAAATAATAGTATACAAAAAGTTAAACAAACCTACCGTTCTAATTAACTACCAACTTAGCTTAGAATTTGGTAAAGTGCAGGCAAAATCGCAAAATCTATTTGTAGTTTAAGCCGTAGTTTTAAATAAGAATATTTTTTATTTAAGACACAAGCTCTGACACTAGATTAATAGTAAAAACTTGATGTGTATTTGCTTGTATAATAAGCCGCCTCCTCTTTTCTCTCCTTACACCAATTAACTTAACTAGCAATAAGCTCTTCTTTTTATTTTTTAAAGAATCTTGATTCTATAATATATAATCTTGGGTTGCTTTGTATTGACTTAAACGACCTGTCAAAATGGTTGTAATTCTTCACAAACATCTATGAAAATAATATTAAATTAAATTCAAACACTTGTTACCGTTTTGGGGTTATGTTTTTCCGATAGAATAACATGTATAATTTATTATCAATTGCACTAGGATTGAAATTGCTATTTCAAAATATTCCTTAAAAACTAAAAAATAAATTAAACATAAAAACTTACCTAGGAAGCGCTAAATATCACGATTCAAGATAAAATCTATATCTCTTCTGCTAATACTCTGCAAAGAGACTGAATATTGTTTTTTCAACAGGTAACGCATTAGGGTGCTAATTTCAAATATAATTCGGAATTACTTGTAATAGCAGATTCTACCCTATCGCTAATGTTTTACGCTTTTACTTATGTACTTTCCTATTCTCTAAAGATGCCCTGAAAGTTGTACTTATACACAACTTATAGTACTTAAAAGCTCAACTATTGTATTTTAATTTGAAATTTATATATCAATGCATAAAATTACGTTTTTCTATTAGATAAACATAATTATAAAACAATTTGCATTATCTTTTAATTAATATATAATTTGAATTAAATTTAAATATTTTTAACAGTGTAATATGTCGCAGAAGTAGCGTAATCCTCTTTTTTTCAAATAGAGATGTATATGTGCGTGTTTAAGGGGCGTTTTGTTGCTTTTTTCGACGGCTCTATTACCGATTTATGTACTTGTCATGTCTGATGATTTCGACAAGGACATTTTTATTTTCGTTTCGGTCATAAAAGAAATTGGAATGTTTTAATACGAGACCAGAAAAGAAATTTAATAGAGTGGTTCCCTTTTAATATTGGATCTCGAAATAAAAAGAATAATAGAGTAGCATTATTTTATTGGCAAATCGTGACGAACGAAAAATGCAAATTTAGAAGATCTAATTTTAAAATAATACAATACAATACTTTTAATCAATTATATATATATATATATATATATATATATATATATATATATATATATATATATATATATATATAGTTTGAGTTTAGTTCTTGAACCTTAATACATATTTTTTAGTGGATTCTCTTGGGCTTAGGTTCATAAAAAAAATTTTAGTTGGCTACTAAGACATTTTTATATATTTTTTTTCCGACGTTTCAGCAGGAAATCCATGCCTTTTTCAAGAATATATAGTAATTAAAAAAACATTTCATGACAGACATAATAGGGTTTAAAAAATAAACTTTTAACTTACCAAGCATGTAAAGATTCGATATTAACAATTAGACGTCACAATTAAAATAATATTAAAACATACGACATACCCACTAAGTCACTACAAGTAAAATGTATTTTAAATCTAATGTGTTGTTTATTGGTGTTAGTTTATCGTTTAAACAATCAGTTATTTTAACATCATAGGCATTCTGAGATTGACTTTTTATGTGTTTTTAAATTAAGTTAAAATATATTTTGTTCAAATTTTTGACATCTTTTTGATGTTTATCAACAGAGTTGTTATCAACAGGTCCTCGTAGACACTTCGTCTCAGGACCATTTTACTTATGTAGAGTCATACGCCGCCATGTTACCTATCCAACGGTAACTTAAACATCACCAATTATAACTATCAATAATGTAAAACAACTACAAATTTAAAACATTTAAAGGACTTTGACCCATATATTTTGGAGGCTACTAGCATGTACAACCGTTTGCACTGATGATGGATTTATCAATCCGAAAACGTTTTGCAATGTGTTTGTGATAGCCCGTTTGGGGCATTTTTTATATACCTTTTATAAAGGATTTTAAACAATTTTTTGTGATATATGGTATACAGGAATATACTACAGGAACTTAGTTTCCTAGTGAAATCTTTTTTATCATTTATTGCCTTATTATTTTTTTTATTTGTATATACTCTAGAAGCTCTCTATTCTTCCTGTTGGTTTCACTTTTTAGGATCTTGGTTTGCTCAAAATCAAATTTATGTTTTTTTTTCGTTTTCAAGTTTTGTGAGGGCGAGTTTTTTTTTGTCATATTTGTGGAAACGTATTGTTGAATTAAGTAGTTGACTGGTTTGTCCAATATAAACTCCATCACAATTGGGGCAGGGAATTTCATATACAACATGTAATCTTTTTAATAGCGGGGTTTTTATATTATGTTTAGACAGAAGATTTGCTATTTGCTCTGATAATCCTTTTATATAGGGGAGAGACATATAGTTTTTCTTTACCGTGTTGATTTCATTGTTATTATTGTTATTGTAAAATTTATGCAGTCGCGATTTGAAAGTGTTGTCGATAAGGCGGTGTGGGTATGAATTAAGTGTTAGTGCTGTTTTTGCTTTTTTAATGGCCTGATGTCTATTGATAGGATCGGATAATCTAATAGCTCTATCAGCGAGTCCGATAACTACTGATTTCTTTTGTGACAGGGGATGATGAGAGTTGAAATTCAGATATCTCGACGACCAGTTTTTTTTGGTGTACCATGAAGTAGTTATAGTGCTGTTTTCTCTATGCAAGGTCAGGTCCAGAAAATTAATTTGATAATTTTTTTCAATTTCTAATGTGAATTTTAGTTTTTGGTGAAAGTTATTGAATTCATTTAGTAAATTATCCATTCTGGTGCTGCACTCAAGCAGTCATCTATATAGGGATAGAAAAAAGGTATATCAAAATCTATTTCATTTAAAACAATTTCCTCTAGATGCTCTAAAACTAATTGAGCGATGGCACTGGATATGCTAGCACCCATAGCACATCCATCTGTTTGTTGGAAGATTTTGTTTTTATATTGGAAATAGGTTGACTTTAATGTTGTTTCGACTGCTAGCAGAAATTCTTCTAGAGGGACGTCTGTGAACGTTTTGATTTCGTTCCACTTTTTTTTAATTATGTCTTTCGCTAAAGCTATTGGAATATTGGTGTATAAAGATACCACATCGAGAGAAACTAATTTATAGTTTGGAGGTAAATGTATATTTTTGAGTTTTAATTTCAGGTGATCAGCGTCTTTTAAATAGTGTGGATTTTTATTTATTACGTTGGAAATAATGTTCTTCAAGTATTTTGAAAGGTTTTCAAAAGGAGACTGAATGCATAAAACAATAGGTCGCAGCGGCACACCATCTTTATTTTTTTTGGGTAGACCGTATATTTTTGGAATTACATCATTATGTATCTTGAGGGAATTAGCAGTGTTTGATGAGATGTAGCACATTTTTTCCCATCTGTCGACTAATTCGTTATTTCTTTTTTGAAAGTGAAATTCTTTTTTTCGTGAAATGAAAATGACCGTACGAATATTTTATTAAGTTAAAAGTTTATTTTTTAAACCATATTATGTCTGTCATGAAATGTTTTTTGTTTAGTCAATATATATTCTTGAAAAAGGCATGGATTTCCTGCCGAAACGTCGGAAAAAAAATATATAAAAATGTCTTAGTAGCAAGCTAACATTTTTTTTATGAACCTAGGCCCAAGAGAATCCACTAATATATATATATATATATATATATATATATATATATATATATATATATAATATATATATAATATATATATATATATATATATATATATATATATATATATTATATATATATATATATTATATATATATATATATATATATAATATATATATATATATAATATATATATATATATATATATATATATATATATATTATATATATATATATTATATATATATATATATATATATATTATATATATATATATTATATATATATATATATATATATATATATATATAGTACTTACAGTACAGTACTATAGTACTATATATATATAAATATATATATATATATATATATATATATATATATATATAGTACTTACAGTACAGTACTATAGTACTGAAGTACTTGTGACTCGTTTGGAAAAAATATATAAATATGTTTTTGAGGGGGCGGAGTCATAAAAGGGGCTATTGGTTAACTATTTTTTTATGTGAAGCTTTCAATTATGTTTACAAGATTCTGTTAACATTATTTTCAAGAGCTGCTAAAAAATAGAAAATATCTTACAAAGTGAAACTAGAAAAATAAATTTTGACTCACCAAATAAAATTAGTTTTGTTAATAAATTTATACTGCTAAACATGTTTAAAAAAACTGTTTTAAAAAATTAGATTATCCAATGGATTAGTTTACGCAGGAACTGTACAATTTAAGGGATCAGCTAAAACTTTTAAAAACGATCTGTCAGCAAAATAGTAGTCTTAGGCCAGTCCTTCATTTGGCAAAGGCAGAATATTCAATTAAATTAAAAGCTGCTAAAAGTAGTCATCAAAAGTAGTCGAATCATCAAATAAAATTAAATGTATTTGGCGTTTAGTAAACTTAATAGTCAGGAAATAAAATATCTCAAAAGTGCCTAGTGATGATAACAGTAATTTAGCAGAAAAATTTAACCACCATTTTGTTGAAATGGCTCCAAAGTTACTTGCCGCTTTGGATCCTACTAAAATAGATGGGTTTACATCAGCATCAAAAAACCGTGATAGTTCTTCTATCTTTTTATTTCCAACTAACCCACAGGAAATAACTAGTATAGTCGGAAGTTTTAAATCCAAACGCAGTTGTGGTTTTGATCAGATTTCCCCTAAGTTATTAAAACAATGTATTCATGCTCTCGCAGATCCACTAACGGATATTTGTAATGCCTCTTTTCAACAAGGAATATTTCCTAGTATTTATCTATTGTATCTATTGTAATCTCTTTATTCAAAAGTGGTGATAAAGATGACCTTAACGACTATCGTCCCATAAGTCTCTTATCTGTGTTTTTAAAGATAATTGAAACTCTAGTTTATACTAGAATGAATGCATTTCTGAAAAAGCATAGTGTCTTGCATAATTTTCAACATGGTTTTACATCTTAAGTCTACAACTACAGCTCTTGCAAATTTCGTCAGCTTAGTGTTGGATGCTTTGGACAGACAAGAAAAGGCATGTGGTTTATTTCTCGATTTATCCAAGGCTTTTGACAATTTGGATCATAATTTGTTGCTAATAAAACTTGAGGGGATTGGTATTCGTGGTATAGTTCTAAAATGGTTTACTTCCTACCTAGAAAATAGAAGACAAAAAGTAAAGATATCATCTAATGGACTTGTAAACGAATCAAACACATTAGATATCCATTATGGTATCCCTCAGGATAGTATTGGGTCCTCTACTTTTTATAGTATTTATTAATGATATAACTTTGGTAACTAATTCACTGACTGGGGTTAACATTGGGGTACTTCTAGACAGTAATTGTAAATGGTCAAACCACATTTCTAATTTGAAATCCAGATTAAGTAGCGCATGTTATGCATTAAGAATTCTTTCACGTCTCTTTCATAAATCAACATTAAAAACAGAATGCTTTGCCCATTTTTACTCAATAGCCAAATATGGCATTGAAGTCTGGGGTTGTACCTCTGAATTAGAGCAGATATTCGTACTTCAGAAAAGAGCTATTAGGATAATGTATAAAATGAAATTTAGAGATTTTTGTAGAGGCATCTTTAGACAAAACAATATTCTGACAATTCCTGGTCTGTATATATTTTTGTGTATAATGTATTTGCATAGCAAAATTTATGAATTTAATAAATTTCAATTTAACCATGTTTATTCAACAAGATTCAGAGACAATCACTTTATGCTTCCACAACATCGTTCTGTTTTGTTGGAAGGTAGCACACATTATGCAGCCATAAGTTTTTTTAGCAAATTACCAATAGATATACGAATGAATTTACATCAGCCAAACTTTCGGAGGTGTGTACATCAATACATTTGTGAGCTAGAGCCAATATTCTAAAAATAATTTTTAAGTATGTTTTATCGTGTTTAATTAATTGATATAATTTTAAGATTTACGTCTATATTTTTGACTTGTCTCATACATGTACTTTGTATAATGTCGCATGTGATCAATAAATTTGACTTGACTGGACAATGAATGTTTCTCTAAATTTTGTAATTTTGAAAAATCTTTTAACGAAAACAATTGAATCATGCCCTAGAAACTTATATAAGTGACCTTGTTGACGTGAATAAAGAGAAATGACTGCCTATCTCTCTCACAAAGACTTAAACAAATCATTTATTTTAAAACAGTCTCGGGGTGTCAATAAAATAATCAAACGAAGCTTAATTCCGCAATGTCAATTCTGTCAAAATAAATGACAAATCTTCGGTTTGTTTACTAGTTTTACATTTTATTTTATTATCTTTAATTTTCATTTGCATTTATTCTTAGTAATTTTAATTTAAGTTGGTTATTTAGTTTTTAAAGTTTAGTTTTGAATTACCTATTGTAGCAAAGAATTTTTGTGTTGTGCTAGTAAAAAAACTAAACATGGTGAACTATTGTATTGTTTCGTTGTGTACAAATCATGGAAAACTTACAAAAAGGATGATGATAGTAAGTTAGCAGAAATTAAACAATAATAGTACCTATTTAACATTTGTTTCTGAAAATATGTGTAATAAATATTATGTAGTTAGTTTAGAACTCTTTTATCTTAAACAACAAATAAATATACGTATGACTAGAAAAAATTGGGCTTTTAAACTGGGAAAAATCTTTTACATACACTGATTTTCTAGTAAATTTTAATTAGTAACGAAATAGCCCACAAGAGACGCTAAAGGGTATGTATGTAAAGGGTGTCCATTCAAATTTGCCGCGAAAAGATGATTAGTATCGACCCCAGCCGCAAGGGGTTCTAATGAACGAAATTTATACATTGAGTTGCCTATCTGTTTCTACTATTACGTATTATTTATCTATGAATTGAATTTATAAATAAGTTAGAATAGCGACCAATTACAAATAGGCCTCAATGTCATGAATGCCAACTTACAATTTCGATTTTTTAGAATTATATTATCAAAAAATAATTTTTTTTTAATTCTTTTTTATTTAGTAATAAAAAAGAAGATTTATTTAGCAATATATAGATGTCTAAAAAATGTAACAAGTATATGGAAAATTAAATTAAAATGTGATATTTTAATGGTTTTATAAACTATAGAGAAATAATATAATCATAAATTTTGATTAGATTTTAAAGTTCTGATATTTTGTTTAAATTATTATGACTTTTGCTAATACAAACCATTTTTAAAAAAGTCCCTTTAAATTTATTAGTTTTATTGCATAAAATTTTATTGTTATCATGATAAATAAATAATTAAATTAGAGCATGTAATCAACAAAGACCATATTATGGATCTAAGCAAAATCTATAATTATATTATTTCTCTACCTATAGTTTAAAACCATTAAAATGTCACATTTTAATTTAATTTTCCATATACTTTTTTTAGACATCTATTAATGATGAATAAATCTTCTGTTTTATTACTAAATACAAAAGAATATTTTAAACAAATTTGTTTTTTTTTTGGCAATAGAATTGTCAAAAATGAAAATTGTAAGTTGGCATTCATGACATTGAGGCTTATTTGTAATTGGTTGCTATTTTAAATTATTTATAAATTCAATTGCTTTTGTTAAAAAGTTTTTCAAAATTACAAAATTTAGAGAAACATTCATTGGATAATCTATTTAAAATAGTTGAGAGTGATACCGATCTACATCCAATGAACTTATCGGAATAGCCGACTCTAGTATCCGAATAGCTATGAAGATGGCAGATCTCCGTCGCGGAGATGGCACTTGAATAAGAAGAAACTTGCCATTTTCCTTTCCGTTTATTCTTCTCCTTTATTTTTTCTTGAACTTCATTTGCTGATTATCAGATCTCTTTACTCTCAAACTTCTTTCCTAAGGTTTTTTATTTTCAGTATCTTTGAATAATAATATTAGCCATTTTTCTCCAAATCGCATTAGGATTTCCTCTCAGGTCCCAGTTTATCTGTTTGACCATTTTTGCTTCTAGTAATTTTTTTTCCTTATCTTTTAACAATCATCATTGAATTCTTTGTGGTTCTTTACGATATGTTAACATAATTGCCATATCTAATGCTAATTCTAACATAAAATAATAAGTAATAGATGATTACAATATAACACTTCTAACACATATTTTTCACAATATATATATATATATATATATATATATATATATATATATATATATATATATATATATATATTATATATATATATATATATATATATGAAAGTGGCGAAGTGACTCTCAGTTTGGATTTAGAAAGGCCTTGGGAACAAGAAAGATGCTGTTGGCGACTCAAACACTAATTTAAAAACGATCACCAGAAATAAGTATATTTCTGTTTCATCTACTACAAGAAGGCTTTTAATAGAGTCTAGCATGAACAATTGTTGTATGAACTACAGAAAATTAAGCTAAATGGAAAAGATATCAGCATAATTTAAAACCTTTATTGGAACCAAAACGCAACCTTAAAATATTTCAACCACACTTCTAAAAGCGTTCGTATACAAAGAGGGGTACGACAAGGCTGTTTCATTTCTTCATTGCTTTTTACCTTGTACTCTGAATGCGTATCTAAACAAGACCTAGATGGCGCCGAAATTGGTAGAAAAAAACGGTAAATATATTAACAATATCACGTATGCAGACAATACTGTTATGATAGTAGAAAAGGTGGAATACTTACAGAATATACTAAACGGAGTTAATAATGCAAGTAAAGCAATAAGACTGACAATAAAACTTCAAGAAAAAATAAAGTAATGGTGATAAAACCGATAAAAATTATCGCATTCACTTAAATAACCCTCAGTTAGAACAAGTTTATAAATTCAGATACTTTGGAGTAGTACTTTATGTACCAATAACTAAGCTTAGACATCCGAATAAGAGTTGGTAATGACTACGTTTGGTCAGTCCTTCTTTATGTAGTTGAAGCCTGTACATTATAGTTAAATACTATGAGACGGCTAGAAGCCTTTGAAATGCGGCTTTATTCCAGAATCATCAGAATATCATGGACACAACACATTACGAATCAAACAGTATTAAACATCATAAATGGAGAGTTAGAATCTATAACCACGATTAAGAAAAGAAAGACTTCGTACCTAGGCAACATAATGAGAAATGACAAATATAACCTGCTAAAAGTAATAATTATTAAACATTTAGTGGAGACAGGATTTATGACAGATTAAGGGGTTAAGAGTAGGGAGAAGCACAAAGGCTTGTTTCGCAACATCAGAACTTGGTCGAGCGTGACCGTTTAACAATTACCAAGAGTGACACAGAATAGAGTATAATATTATGATGTAGTGGTCTTAAACTTCTAGCAGCGGAGTGCACCAGAGGAACAAAGAGGCTAATGCTAATAACACGTACCATCTAAAGTATTATTTCTATTACTAAAACCTAGTCCTTTATGTACTGCTTTATATCCTTTCTTTCAGTGTAATGTTTATTGTGACTTTACATTATTATAGCCTGAAATATCGTGAATTATGACCATACTCTCATCAGATATGCTGATGACAGTATGGTAATCAGGGCATCAGATATGCGGTAGTTCACCACAGCGAAATGTTTGGTTTACATTTAAACGTTTTCAAAACTAAAACTTTAGTATTTTCGAAGACTCCAATAAACGTATATGTGTATGCCAAGGGTCAAATGATAGAACAGGTAAATTCCATAAAATATTTGGAAGCAAATATCAATAGTCAGTGTAATCCAAAAAAGAAATACTATCAAAAATTGAACAAGCAAGGAAAACATTCATGAGTATGAAAACATTTTTTACGAGATCAGACCTTAGTCTGCAGCTTAGAATCCGAATGATTAGATGTTACGTTTTTTCTGTCTTACTGTATGGCTGTGAAAGTTGGACAATGGATTCTGACATAGAAAAAATAATAGATGCCTTTGAGATGTATATATACAGACGAATGTTGAGAATTGCATGGGTACAAAGAGTTACTAATGTTGAGGTACTTCGTCGAATCTGTAAACGAAAAGAATTAATAAGAATAATCAAAGAGAGGAAAATGCAATACATGGGTCATGTGTTGGAGTTTCCAAAACCACAATTGCCATTTGGATTGCCAAACTTTGAAAGAAGACAGCGCCATGAATATATGTTTATGTTTATGATAAATGTTTGCCAAATGTTTCACTTGTTAAATCGCACTTAGCATATCTAACTAACTATATAAAATTAAAATCGGTTTATTTGGACGGCCTCAGGAATGTTTTAAAATTATAAACAATGTGTTAACTTATAAATAAATCGAATATAACGGCTATTAGCTTAAATTAAATTTAGGAATATAACGTTTAAAAATATTTGACAAAACGTTTCTTATAAAAGAAAAAATGTTGAATTATGAGCTACGATTTCTGAGATATAATCAGTCAAAGTTGACCGGCCTTTGTAACGAAGTTATAAACAATAGGACGATAATCATGAAACCACAACATTTTCTCTCTGATAAACCAAATTACCTTAACATTTTATTTAACAATTAATGCGCTTATTTCAAACTTATTTGTACCATATTCAATAAAATTATTGTGTCTAGATATACAAAATAACAAGAGGATATTTTATTAAAAGGAGCAGCAATAGTTTTTATGCATAGTATATGTTTTCATTTATTAAACAGTTGTATGAAACCTTAACCGACGATTCCCTATTAATTCCCTTGATACAAAAACCCCAAAAAGATTCATGGCAGCAATTCGGTGGACGTTTTAATTTTCATTTTCGCGTCTAGCGTTTTCTTCTCAGAATCTCGCCATGATTGTTAATTAATTAATAACTCTGAAGAGCGGACTTGAGGCAAGGGTGAAGACGGGGGGCTTTCCCAGACTTCTTTACGGTGCAATTAGTTGGCGCGTTATTAAGAACTACGCGATACTGGATTACGTAAATATGTCCAGAAAGGGGTTGAGGGTTGAAGGGTGGCTTCTGGAGTTTATGACCAGTCGGTCGCTGAATCAGCAATACAGAGTAGTATTTAATTTTTTGATATTACGATATTGATAAATAAATACAAAAATCGATAATCATGGAAAGAATAAAATAAACAGAAACATTTCTAAACTATAATCAAAACTTTATAAACTTAATATCCACAAGGAATCTAAGTTCCTGTAGTTGGCTGTATACCATGTATTAAAAATTTAATTAAAAATCCTTTGTAATAGGTATATTTTAGGCCCAAACGGGCTAAGTTAAAAAGACAAAACGTTTTCGGAAACCATGTTCCATCATCAGTGTCCTAGAAAATAGTTAACCACTTAATTAAAAAGAACATAGGTTAAAATTTTGACTAAGGTTAAAGAACAATGTGGTTAATACTTACTAGGGGTACATGAATGAAGCCACCAAGATTAAATATGTGGGTAAAAACCCGATTACATATGTTTAATTACATTTAGTTTTAAATTAATGTTGTAATGATATAAGATTACAGAGTTACCGATGGATTTGGTAACATGGCGACATATGACTCCACGTTGAAGTTGCTAGTCCTGAGACGGTATGTCTTCGAGGACTGTATGAGTGCAACTGATTGGCAATGACATTTGATGACAATATTGTTAAGTTATGACGGAAATAATCACAGAGCAGTCAATGTAGCTGTATGTTTCTACTTAAGACAAAAGCCAACTGTCGTGTTATCAAAGAGGGGTTACAAATAATAATCGTTACTTCACAACATCAGTTTATTCTCAACCCTCAAACCTACATGCTTGCCCGAGCTTCGGCTACGTTCACATGACATCCCTGTCCTCTGTGTTGCCTAACTCCGGCGCCTATATCTTAATCTAAGCTAACAACACATCTCCTTTTTTTTATAAAAGATCCCTGTGTCATTAATGATCTTATACCTAAACTAACTTAAACTACTACAAACATAATCTGTTAAATGAACCGGTTTCTTCACAAGTCTTTTTGGCCTGCTAGGCTTTACGCACTCAAAGTCCGATACACTATCGCTTTTATCCTGACCCGATGGAGGTAAAACATGATTTCCACTTTGTTCGATTTTGTCCTGAAATACACTGGGTTCCCCCCTACTACTTTCCTCCATTATTTTACCCTGTATGTCACCATTGCTTTGATTAGAGCAAGGCATTAGCTTTGTGTTACTAGAAATTGGCGGAACATAATCATTTGAGGATTCTGGTTGGGTGCTCAATACAGGGAAACAGTAGGGTGCATGAATCAAATGCCATCTATTTCTTCTAAATTTCCCGGTTTCAGTTTCAATTATATAGGACCTGGGTTCCTGACAGATCGCAACAACTCGCCCATATTTCCTGATATCAACCACCCACACAGAATCACCAACCTTAAGAGGATCTAAATCCTTGGCATTGTGTCGCTTATTGTAGTTTTTCACTTGTTTATCCTTTATTTCATTCTTTTTATTTTTAGTGTTTGGTTCTTTTGAAAAGTTTAATAAGCTTGGAAGCTGGGGTAAGTTAGATCTTAATTTTCTATTCATTAATAATTCAGAAGGTGAAACACCACATTCTAGGGGTGTACATCTATATGCTAACAATGCCAAACTTAGGTCCTCTTTTTTATTTTTCTGAATTAATCTTTTTGCAATTTGTACAGTGCGTTCCACTCCACCGTTGCTCTGAGGCCAGTGCGGACTGCTCGTCGTATGAACAAAATTATATTCTTTTGAAAACTTTATAAATTTTGATGAAAATTGAGTACCACAGTCGGATCTAACTTCCTCTGGGATACCATAACGAGAGAAAATATCTTTAAGCTTAGGAATAATGGCATCTTCTGTCATATTGGTTAAAGTAAAAATTTCAAACCAATGTGAAAAGTAGTCAGTGGCAATCAAATACCACTTATCATAACATTTAAACAAATCAACCCCCAGTTTTTGCCACGGCCTTTGTACAGTATTGTCTTTATGAAATGTTTCTCTATGATTTACTCTGTGTTCAACACATTGGGGACAATGTGTGACAAGGTTATTAATCTGGGATGACAAACCCAGCCACCAAACGCTCTGTTTGGCACGATCTCGACATTTTACAATTCCCATATGGCCTGTATGAATAAATTCCAACACCTTGAGTTGAAGACTCTTAGGAATGATTATGCGAGACCCTTTTAAAAGTAATTGTTCCGAATAGGAAATTTCATATCTATATTGATAGTATGGCAACAATTCAAATGGCAATTTAGATCTTTCAGGCCAAGAAGACAAAGAATATTCTTTTAGTTTTTTACAAATATATTCATTTTCTTGTTCTGTTTTTATTAAATTCAAAAAATAATCTTTAATTGGTAAATTATGAATAATTGACTGCACATATGCTGCAGTTTCTGCAGTTAGTTCTTTATTAGCTAACGTATCTGTTTGTAAAGGGGCCCGACTTAAAGTATCTGCTACAATTAAATTTTTTCCCGGCGTGTAGATTACAGTATACTTGTATCGCATTAAACGCATTCGAAATCTTTGCAAACGTGGCGTTAACTCATCTAAATTTTTAGTTTGCAGAATTTGTAGTAAAGGTTTATGGTCTGTTTCAAAAATTAGGTTAGGAACTCCTGAAATAAAATCATAAAAATATTCTGCTGCCCATGTAAGTGCAAGAGCTTCTTTCTCAATCTGAGCGTATCGTGTTTCAGCTGAGTTCAGAAGCCTAGATGTAAAAGCCACTATTTCCCGAGTATGATCTACATTTTCTTGAAATAGACATGCACCTATACCAAAACAACTTGAGTCTGCACTAACAATTATGGTTTTATTAGCATCAAAAAACGCTAGATTTGGAGGGCTCTCTAACTTTTGTTTTAAAGTGCTGAAAGCTTTATCTTGTGCTGGACCCCACAAAAAGTTAATATTTTTTTTTAGTAAGTGTGTTAATGGTTCAAGAATCTCAGATTTATTATGAATGTATTTTGCAGCAAAATTAATCATACCCAGCCATCTTGACAGCTCAGTCTTATTTTTTGGTTCAGGAAAATCACGGATAGCTTTAACCCTATCTGGATCAATTAATATCCCTTGCTCAGAGACCATATGACCCAAGTATTTAGCTGTTTTTGTTGCTATAGAGCATTTGTTTTTATTTAGTGTAATACCTTCCTTATGAAGTTTTGTTAGGACTGTGTTCAAAATATTGTCATGTTCCTCTATTGTCCTTGCATGAATAAGAATGTCATCTATATGGACAACACAGCCTTCAATGCCAGTTAAGATTTTTGAAAATCTCATAGTAAAATACTCTGGGGCACAAGATATACCAAATGGAAGCCTTTTAAAGAAAAATCTGCCAAAAGGTGTTATAAAAGTTGTTAACAACTGACTTTCCTTATTCAATTTTATTTGGTAAAACCCACTTGTGGTATCCAATTTTGAGAAGAATTTAGACCCTTTCAACTGTGCTAGTGTATGAGATATTTTCCCGAGAGGAAAATGTGACCGTAACACGTTTTCATTAAGTTTAGTATAGTCACCACAAAGCCGTACACAATCTCCCTTGTCCACACAAACAATTGGGCTGACCCAAGAAGTAGGATCTTCAATGGGTTCAATTATCCCTAATTTTAGCAATCTATCAATTTCAATTCTTAATTTTGGTAACAGAGGTAAAGGAACAGTTCTGGGAACGCTCTGTACATAAGGTTTAGCATCTGGCTTAATTCTAATTGACATTTCCATTTTAAATTCACCTATATCACTAAAAATACCAGGAAATGTTTTAGCAACAGACTCTAAATTAAATTTTGAAAACATATTAGTACTCTCAGATTGATTACAATGAACAACACTGCAACTGATTTGATTTACCTGTTTAAGCTTACAATTAGAAAAATTTAGAACATTAAACTTAATGATTGACTCTCTGCTTAATATAGGTTGTCTCAACTTCCTAATACAATATATTGTTTCATCATTTGTAAAACCGTCATAAGTAAATTTTATATGTAGCTTACCCACTGTGTCCAATTTATGATCGTCCGCTGCACCAATTGCATCACATGCCACAATTTTACCCACATATTCTGGAGGTAATTTTTCATAGGGAAAGCAGTTAACATCTGCTCCTGTATCCACAAAAAAAGGTACCTTAAATTTGTCATCCAATAAGATGTCTACATACCAACGATCCTTCTTGTCTAGGTACACTTGGCCAATAAAGGAATCTGTATGTACCACTTGATTTACTGAATCCCTTCCTTCGTCATCTGTACTACTGCTACTGGTGGACCTTGAACACTTAACAGCTCTGACAGCTTTCTTCCTGCACATCACACTCCAATGACCTCTACGTGAACAAGATCTGCATTCAGAGAACTTGGCTGGACATTTCTCCCTATTTTTACATGTAGGTATGCCACAGTATCCACATCTGTAACCTTCCTTAACTTTCTCATGAGTTGTTTCTTGTTTAGCAAAACTCTTACCTTGATGTCTTTTATCACTACGCTCCCTGTAGTCCTGTTTAACTGCACTAACTGACTGCTCCTGTCTCATAATTCTATTTTGACTATCTTGAAGTTCAGCTTGGCGTGCTATTTGTATTGCCTTCTCTAGTGTCAAACCATCATTTAGTTGCATTCTTTCGCTCACCTTTTTATCAGCTATTCCGATAACTATCCTGTCACGAATTAACTCATCTTTAAGAGCTCCATAGCTACAGTGCTCTGCAAGAGTATGTAGACTTGAAATAAAGTTTCCCACAGGTTCTCCTGGCCTTTGTACCCTTGAATTAAATTGAAATCTCTCAAAGATTGTATTTCTTCGGGGAATAAAATGATTGTCGAAAATCTGCATTACATCTTGAAAGGATGCATTCTCCACTGGTTGATTTTGAAGTAAAATATCTTCTGCTTCATTTCCCATTAAATACAACAGTAGGTCTAATTTATCCTTGTCAGATTTTTGTCCAAATCCACTTACAGACATATATCTCTCTACTCTTTTCTTCCATTGGGGCCATGTCTGGGGCTGTGTAAAATCAAATTCGCTTGGAGCCGAAATGTTCGCAAACACTTCTTTATTTATTTGGATAGGTGCATCCATTTTAAGGATTTTAGGTCCCCTCTGATTTATAGGTTATGCATAAGATTTGCACTGTTGTCACGTTCGACCACTCTTTGCTTGTTTAATGTTAACAAAACAAAGCACCAGCTGCCACCATGTCGTGTTATCAAAGAGGGGTTACAAATAATAATCGTTACTTCACAACATCAGTTTATTCTCAACCCTCAAACCTACATGCTTGCCCGAGCTTCGGCTACGTTCACATGACATCCCTGTCCTCTGTGTTGCCTAACTCCGGCGCCTATATCTTAATCTAAGCTAACAACACACCAACGTTATTTAAAATTGTGAAAATTAAGTAAATTATTATAACAGTATCAACCATCAAAGTTGTAGTTTTTAATTTATGAAATTGAGATGATATAAGGGGGCAAAATTTTTATGGTTGTAGTTAGGCAACCAACTATGCATGTATGTAGTAATGAAATATAGAAAAATTTTTAATTATATGGCCCTTTATGTTACTTAAACATTTGGTACCCAGAAAATATAAACTAGACACATGTGGAAGGTTGAATTTTAGAAAATATTGATGTTAATGGTTGGATCTAAATATATTTATTTATAATTGGAGATGTTCTTGTTTGAATAAAATAAAACTGTTTTAGTAAATGTTCACATGTTATTTAACTTTCAACTCAAATATAGAGGTCCTGTATGTCAGAAGCAACATTTGGTACCTAGCAAATGTGAAAATTTATTTTGAGTAAAGTTCATGAACATAAATGTCTGACAAGGTAGTAACAGACTAAAAGGTGTGGAAGTTTTATTGTATTAACTATTATATGTAATGAACGAAAGATTTTATTTTGATGGTTGGAACATGATTATGTAGTATGTTGAAAGTGTGATAATCTGCTTATAACTTAAGAAAGTCCTATCTGTCATAAGGCAACACTAGGCACAAGAGAAATAAAAAGAATAAGTTATAAGTTAGGTTTGTTGAAGGTATAAGTTGTCTCAAAGTGTGATGATGGTATGGTTGGCTTTGTTGATATTAAGTGAAACTAAAAAGTTTTTGCAGTGTCATCTTTGCAGATGAATAAGTTATGTGATTGGATATTATTCAAAATGGATATGAGGATCTTAAGGTGTTCGTTCAACTAATGTGTGAAATTAACAAAATTTTGAAGGTTGAGATGTGGTTATGTATTATGTTTTTCATACAGAACTCGAATTATAACTTAAAAAGGCCCTATCTGTTATAAGACAACACTAGGTACATGAAAAACTTTAATGAATAAGTTATAAGTTGAATCTGTCTGCGTTGTGTACTGGACTTAACTTGAAATTGAAAGATTAATAGATAGCTATGTTTAAATTGAATAAGAAAGAAATTTATGGTTGTTTTGAATGGATGGTGGGATACTGAACCACTGCAGAAAGCTGAGATCACCAGAGGTCCGCCACCAAACCCTAAGGAAGATGTGAGAAAATGTAAGAAGAGGACTGAAATGTTTGTCAGAAAGGGTTGTTGAATAGATTGAGATTTTTGGGGGGCTAACAAGAAGCATGGACAGTAATAGATAAAGAGGGTTAGACTTGAAGTTTGGTTTAATGAAGAGAAGAGGGAAGAGATGAAGAGTGTGTTATGTTGAAGTAAAAGTTTTGGAATGGACTGAAGTTTATTGGTAAATGTGAATTTTAGTTGAGAGGTAAATTAGTAAGAGGTAAATAAGAGGTAAATAATTTTTCACCACTAATTTACCTCTCAACTAAAATTCACATTTACCAATAAACTTCAGTCCATTCCAAAATTTTTACTTCAACATAACACACTCTTCATCTCTTCCCTCTTCTCTTCATTAAACCAAACTTCAAGTCTAACCCTCTTTATCTATTACTGTCCATGCTTCTTGTTAGCCCCCCAAAAATCTCAAACTATTCAACAACCCTTTCTGACAAACATTTCAGTCCTCTTCTTACATTTTCTCACATCTTCCTTAGGGTTTGGTGGCGGACCTCTGGTGATCTCAGCTTTCTGCAGTGGTTCAGTATCCCACCATCCATTCAAAACAACCATAAATTTCTTTCTTATTTAATTTAAACATAGCTATCTATTAATCTTTCAATTTCAAGTTAAGTCCAGTACACAATGCAGACAGATTCAACTTATAACTTATTCATTAAAGTTTTTCATGTACCTAGTGTTGTCTTATAACAGATAGGGCCTTTTTAAGTTATAATTCGAGTTCTGTATGAAAAACATAATACATAACCACATCTCAACCTTCAAAATTTTGTTAATTTCACAGATTAGTTGAACGAACACCTTAAGATCCTCATATCCATTTTGAATAATATCCAATCACATAACTTATTCATCTGCAAAGATGACACTGCAAAAACTTTTTAGTTTCACTTAATATCAACAAAGCCAACCATACGATCATCACACTTTGAGACAACTTATACCTTCAACAAACCTAACTTATAACTTATTCTTTTTATTTCTCTTGTGCCTAGTGTTGCCTTATGACAGATAGGACCTTTCTTAAGTTATAAGCAGATTATCACACTTTCAACATACTACATAATCATGTTCCAACCATCAAAATAAAATCTTTCGTTCATTACATATAATAGTTAATACAATAAAACTTCCACACCTTTTAGTCTGTTACTACCTTGTCAGACATTTATGTTCATGAACTTATTACTCAAAATAAATTTTCACATTTGCTAGGTACCAAATGTTGCTTCTGACATACAGGACCTCTATATTTGAGTTGAAAGTTAAATAACATGTGAACATTTACTGAATCAGTTTTATTTTATTCAAACAAGAACACCTCCAATTATAAATAAATATATTTAGATCCAACCATTAACATCAATATTTTCTAAAATTCAACCTTCCACATGTGTCTAGTTTATATTTTCTGGGTACCAAATGTTTAAGTAACATAAAGGGCCATATAATTAAAAATTTTTCTATATTTCATTACTACATACATGCATAGTTGGTTGCCTAACTACAACCATAAAAATTTTGTCCCCTTATATCATCTCAATTTCATAAATTAAAAACTACAACTTTGATGGTTAATACTGTTATAATAATTTACTTAATTTTCACAATTTTAAATAACGTTGGCTTTTGTCTTAAGTAGAAACATACAGCTACATTGACTGCTCTGTGATTATTTCCGTCATAACTTAACAATATTGTCATCAAATGTCATTGCCAATCAGTTGCACTCATACAGTCCTCGAAGACATACCGTCTCAGGACTAGCAACTTCAACGTGGAGTCATATGTCGCCATGTTACCAAATCCATCGGTAACTCTGTAATCTTATATCATTACAACATTAATTTAAAACTAAATGTAATTAAACATATGTAATCGGGTTTTTACCCACATATTTAATCTTGGTGGCTTCATTCATGTACCCTAGTAAGTATTAACCACATTGTTCTTTAACCTTAGTCAAAATTTTAACCTATGTTCTTTTTAATTAAGTGGTTAACTATTTTCTAGGACACTGATGATGGAACATGGTTTCCGAAAACGTTTTGTCTTTTTAACTTAGCCCGTTTGGGCCTAAAATATACCTATTACAAAGGATTTTTAATTTTTAATTAAATTTTTATAAACTTAAACAATAACTACAGAAGTATTTACAGAAAAAATATTAATAAAAAGGAATTGACATGGACACCTGCTTCACATATATGAACCTAAACAATATATTAAATTAATTCCTCTATGTAACCAATGACAAAATATATAATTTTAATATCAATATGATATTTATATATATTAATATGACATTAACTGATATCTACAATCAATATAAATAGACAAAATATACAATTTAATTGCACTTTCTATTCGCTCCGTGCGTAACCATGGTAGGGGTACATTGAAACGATGCCAGCGTGCGTAGTGGCGAAATATGACAAAATTGGACCTATCATTTTACGCATAGATTTGATCAAAAATGGTTGCAAATACAGGTTGCTTATTTAATTATGCTAATAATAGCAAAAATAGTATGGGTAGTTTTTATAGGTTTCCAAGGATTACATATAAATTAAAGAAAAGAAAAATATTGAGTCGTGTCATTAATATGGAAAAGTAAATATATATCACATAATTTCATTTTCATTTAATTGAACAGAAAAAATTTAAATAAATTACCTTAAATAATATTTTTTACATTGTCGCCAATCTGTAGATTTTCTATGTCTTCTTCACTTGTAGATAGGTACTCTGTTTTCGCGAGGTTAATATCTATGTCAGCCCTTTATTCTTCTTGTAGTTTCTTCATCATGTAACTGAGGTCTTCTTTGTATTGTTCTGAAGCTATTTTCTTGTGGCATTTTAAATTAATTACTATTTAACTGGAAATAAGCCACAATTATAGATAAAAATACGTTTATTGACGTTTCAATTTCCACTTCGGAAATTGTTCTCAAAATACAAACAATTTGTATTTTGAGAACGATTTCCGAAGTGGAAATTAAAACGTCTATAAACGTATTTTTATCTTTAATTGTGGCTTATTCCCAGTTAAATAGTAATTGAGGTCTTCTTATTTTGGTAATATCACTACTTGATCGTTTGTAAAACTTAACGTATCTAGGTATTCGTTTCGTACTGGTAATCCCATGCCTTCGCATTTTCTTTTCCATGTAGTCAAGACTTTCTTTAAGTATATTTTAAATAGGGATGGAGATGTGGAACAATCCTGCAAGAGCCGTTTTGTTGTGGTGAAGTCTCCTAAGATTCTTGGTCTCATTTTAATGGACACTTTATTTTCTTTATATAGAGCATTTGTAGCTTCTATGACTTCCGTTTGTATTTCTAATTTATACATAGCCTTCCATAGTTCTGACCTTGGTACAGATTCATACGCCTTTCACAGGTTCACAAATGCCAAATGTATATCTCTATTTTTTGCTTTTATCTTTTAAAACAGTTGTTCCAGTGTGTATTATGTGGTCTATGCATGATGTTCCTGCCGTGAAGCCTGCCTGATCCTCCCCGATTTTGCCTTTTATCTTCCCATATAATCTTCGTAATAACGATATTACGCTTATTCCTCTGTAGTTTTCGCATCCATTTCTATCTCCTTACTTAAATATAGATGTCATATATGCCTCAGTCCGTTCCTTTGGGAGCTGTTCTCCATTTATGGTTTTCTGGAATATCCGTTTTATCATCCGGTGTAATTTTTTTATGCCGTACTTTATAAGCGCAGGTGAGATGCCTCCAGGTCCCGGTGCTTTCTTATTCTTGAGTGCTTTTATGCTCGTTCTCATTTTTCTATCTATTATTTCTATTACTTGTTGTAAGGACCTGCTTCGTCTTCGCCTGTTTTTTTCCAACAAATCATGGTATTTGTTCTGTTAACAGTTCCTTGTACTAGTCCTTCTATTATTTGTCCTGTATATTTCCTAATTTAATTTTTTCTTTTTGACTTTTGTTTTAATCCTCTCAGTACTTGCCATGACTCCGAAGTTCTTGTACCTCCTATCTATGTTTCAACATATAAGCAGGTTCTTTTTCGTTCTTCATTCTTTTGTTGTATTACTTGTTTTTTCACTACTTTATCTTTATCTCTATATTGTTTATAAACTTTATCGTTCCTTGTAGTCAGCCATTGTTGTATGGTTGTTTTTTTTCTTTAATTATTTTTTTTGTTGGTTTATTTATTTCATAATAGTGCTGTTTATTTGTTATATGTTTTTTTCTCTCCAAGGGCTTCAAATGCTGTTTGTTTTACACTCGCCTTTATATTTTATGCTCTTATATTTCTTCGATGTTGCCGTATCTGAATTCTATTAACTTTTGGTCTAGACGTTAATTGTATAGTTCTCTTATTGATTGTTCTTGGAGTAGTTCTATATTATATTGTTTTTCTCTTACAGTGTTCAACGGTTCTTCTGTAGAGGGAGCCTTGTTATGTTTTCAATTACTGCCCATTTTTGCTGTCAGTAGTCTATGGTCAGTTCCACATTCTTTTCCTCTTTTGACTCACATCTTTTATCTTTATTGTTATATATTTACCAAATAATTAACCTGGCTAATTTTAAATTAAGTATAAGTTTTAATTCTGACCGAGGACACTAAGTTCGGTCATTGTTCGAAAGCTGTACTACGCCACTGATTTTCTATGTGTGTTTGTACAGTGCAGAAATGAGGCATTCCTTTGAAACAACCCTAAGGGCTCGTAAAGTCCACTTTACGATGATAATTACTATGCCACGCTGGTGGTCAGGCCACACTCGTAAGGTCGAGACCGGGCTGCAATTTTATCACCTCTTCAATGTAATTTATGGTGGGAAAAAGTGTACGAGAGCATAGAAACAATGCCATTAGATCGTCCTGTAAAATTTTCTATTTTCATTTCTAGCTTACTAGTGACCAAGAGTTTGAAGTAAATAAAATAAGTTAAAGAAAAACAGGAATATTACTGTATCATACAAAATACAATTTTCTATAACACTCTAACCCTTACTGATTATTAACTTTAAGCATATTATTTATGTCAAAGAATAATAATACCTTTTACAAAAATTTACTTATTTAATAATATTGATTTAATATTTATAAATTTAATATTTATTACTTTAATAATTATTTAATTATTCAATAATTATTCAATATTTAAGTTTCCAAAATAGTTCTAAATTTTTACCTATTGTCAGTGGCGCACCTAGAATTTGCCTGAGGGGGGGGCTTTGGTTGGACACCGAATTTTTTATGCTACCTCCATTTTGAGTCCTACAAATTTTGGTTTTATTTTAAATTAAAGTACTAAAGTTATTCTGCCAACCAACTAAAAGCATCCTCTCCTACTTGTGCGCAGTTGACAGTCGGAAGTACTGAAAGTGGAATAGCCACTGTAAGGCTGACGACATTTTTGGAACACTCCCTTCTTATATCTAGATCTTATCTCTGTCGTTGGTCCGGTTAGTATTTCTTTTCTTTTTTTTTTAATTACTGTTAGAATGTAATTATGAACACTATTTCATACTTATTACGGAACTTATGGTTACTTTCTAATCAATTTAAAATAATAGTGTAAATATGTCAAAAAATTTAGTATGGTATAAGGTTTTTTATTTTTGATAAACTTTTTCTTAGCTTATATTTTTAGTACTAGAGACACTAACGAAATTGTTAGTACATATTTATTATAATTTATGAAAATATTTCAATTCAAGTATAGTGATAGATAATCAATCTGGACATAACTTTTAATTATTATAATAAAACACTACAGTGAAGTAATGGATTGTAACTGTCACGGTTTGAAAAACATGTTTTCGCTCCGGATATTTTATAGTTTATAAAATGCGTAGGATAAAGTGTACAAATTTACCATAAATTAGTTCTTTTAGACGAACTAGTTCAACAGAACTATTTCACAAAAATGGACTAGTTCAATGAACTAGTTCGCGAAAGAACTATTTGTAGGACCGACATCGAAATCCAACCCTAACAGAACTGGTTGCCAGATGTCTCGTCTCGATCATCACACACGCTCGGCGCTGGCTGCCCGTTTATTTCGGTTTTCAGTCAGTCTTTCACTAGTTCACTACCGTACAAGTAGTTCGGAACTATTTCTTTCTTTCAGTCAGTCTTTCACTAGTTCACCACCGTACAAGTAGTTCGGAACTATTTCTTTCGATAGTATGTTTAGGTTTAAATGGTTTAAATTATTATATGATTAGTTAGTTTTTATTTGCAAAAAATTATTAAGATTTGTTTTTTATTAACCGTTTTAAATATAAATATGGTTCAAGTATGATTTATTTTTATATTTACTTATATTTAAACTAATAGGTATTTATAATTAGGTTATTTCTAAAAAAACTTTACAAAAAAAATCAGTGAATTTTCTAGGAACATTAAATAACACATTTTCATTCTCACTTTTACATAAAATTATATTTTATGTAAATGCATCAATCATTTTAACCACAAGTAAAATTTTTATTTCAAAATTACAATATAAGAAACAACACAACATGGCAACATCCAAGCTAATACATGGGCATAAGATCCAAACCATTATGACATTAAGATAAGACCTTATGGCATTGTCACATTCATAAGAATTATGAATCTGTTATCTGAGGCTAATCGGCATTTTTTTTAAACTAGTTAGTCCATCCATTCACAAAATATTAAATATATGTTCTAATTCATTCACTCATTATTTTCTTCTTTAGAAGTCGAGACATAATTTATAATGCAAATCGTTCGCAGGAACTACTACTATGAAAATTAATGAACTAGTTCAATTAGTTCAGTTGAAGGAATCGTTCATTAGAACTATTTCGATGGTGAACTACACATCCCTAATAAACAGTCTATAGTTTTCTCTTTTGCAAAGATTCATTGGATTTGTAATTTGAGTTTTTGTCACTTAATGTACTATACAAACGTCATATATGTTTTTAGTTTATCTTGCTAACATTAAATAGTAAAAAAAACAGTAAGCTTGGATTTTTTATAAAGCTAAGCTTATTTCAGTCTTTCTCTACTGCAATATCGTTTCTGGTTTCACTATGTTTCTTAATTTTACTTCTTGTGATACTTGACGTCTGTTATTTTTATCCAGTTGTACATCTCTTTTCGTTATACTTAATAATAGACGCATAATAAGGTATTGTGTGAATAATTAATTGCCACCCTTATCTGCAAACGACCAATAAGACCATTAGTAAATAAAAGATATAAGATAAAAATAAAAAAATATAATAAATACATTTTAGTAATATTGTGAAGTAATTTTAAGTTACTAACATATTTATTTCATTAATACATTTTTATATTTAAAACATGTGTTTTCTTTTTTCTCTTAAGTTTAATATATCAAACTGTCCTATTCTCCCCTTGAAAAAGTGTAAATAAGACGGCAAAGCTTGGTTATATTCTGTGTTGTGACTCGCAAAGAAGTTGTTCTTATTAAATTGCTGAAAACGTGCATTTTTTGTTAGTATTCATAGAGTCTGGAGAAGGGGTTCCTTTAAAATGCAAATTTATAAGCGAGAAGAGATCTTGCAGTCATTTTAAAACCACCGCTAAGTGGAATCGTGAATATTTTAGTCTCAGCGCCTAAATATATATATATATATATATATATATATATATGATGGTGGTATTCTTGACTGTTGATTTAAATATAAGTTATGATTTTTGAGGATGCAGTCAGTTTATTTGGCCCACAAGACAAAGAAAACTCTTTGGCTTACTGTCAAGCTTTCGAATTTTATTTAATTCTTTTTCAAGTCATCTATAAAAAGAAATATAAATTAACTAGTTAAAATTGTTAATTGTCTTACTTACTAGTCGTGAGATTACAGTTGTTATTATTGTACTTTACAAAACAAACCATTATAAATATATTAAAATTTTTTATTAAAAATAACTATATTGTCACTATATATGTCATTTTCATGGTTTGATTAATGGACACATATGAATGAAAATACAGTTATATTATGTGGAAAGCAAAACCAGTAACAATAGTTTTTATTACTTATAAATTTTTAATGTTAGGATGACAATAGAAAATTAGATTTTGACGGTATTTATTAATATGTTAATATGTAACAATAACTGTTACTTAATTTGTCAATATCTGATCTTCTATTTACACATTTTTTTTTGTCTTTTTGTCATATAAGGTAAAGATCCAAAAGTTTGTGGTGTTATTGGTATATAAACAATAGCCTGACAGTTAACACCTTAATACCAATAACACCACAATCGTTTGGATCTTTACCTTATATTTCATTCTTAACACCAAAACTTCTCAAATTATTTAAAGGATTAGAAAACGTAAAAATTGCCACCAGAAATGTTAAAACCATAGCACATTTATACACTAAAACTAAAGATCCTTTAACAACTGATGAAAGTTCTAGAGTAGTGTATCAAATACCTTGCTCAGACTGTGATAAAGTTTATATCAGAGAAACTTCTCGAACATTACACAGCAGAATTATTTCATATAAAAGTGATGTAAAAACTAAGAAATCACAAGCTTGTGCATCAGCTAAACACTCCATCAATCTAAATCACACATTTAATTTTTCACAGGCTTCAATTCTAGAGAGGCAAAAACATGAACAGAAACGGTTATTATTAGAAATGACACATATACAAAAAAAAATGTGTAAATAGAAGATCAGATATTGACAAATTAAGTAACATTTATTGTTACATATTAACATATCAATAAATACCGTCAAAATCTCATTTTCTACTGACATCCTAACATTAAAAATTCATAAGTGCTTAAGCTAAACTGCTGACTGGATTAATTTATATTTTTTATAGACAATTAAATAAATTATACCAAAAACTATTATTACTGGTTTTGCTTTCCACGTAATATAACTGTATTTTCATTCATATGTGTCCATTAATCAAACCATGACAATGACATATATAGTGACAATATAGTTATTTTTAATAAAAAAATTTTAATATATTTATAATGGTTTGTTTTGTAGAGTACAGTATTAACAACTGTAATCTCACGACTAGTAAGTAAGACAATTAACAATTTTAACTAGTTAATTTATATTTCTTTTTATAGATGTCTTGAAAAAGAATTAAATAAAATTCGAAAGCTTGACAGTAAGTCAAAGAGTTTTCTTTGTCTTGTGGGCCAAATAAACTGACTGCATCCTCAATATATATATATATATATATATATATATATATATATATATATATATATATATTTAAAATATCTTCAAAGGTTGAATTGCAGAGGTTTGATCGGTCAATAATTGGCAAATGAAAATCGTCAACTACTTCATTGATTTACCAAATACGTTTCGCTTTTATTCTTTTTTAAAAGCATCATCAGAAATGATCTTAGAATATAAGTAAACAACAAACAGGGTTTATACTCACAAGAACAATTTGTAGGTTTTTACATGTTCTACAACTCCTACTACGAATTTACTCAACATTAAAACTTAACTAACCAAACGGGACCATTTTGGATCAGCATAAATCTTTACATAAATCTCTATTTCATCTTCAAAACAAATTAAACAAGCTAGGAACCACTTCGTTCAATCGCTAACCATTTAACGAGAAATGAATAAAAAAATCTCACAGACATCCAAATACCCGAGAACGTCCTCAAACTTCTTTCTCTCGGACCAAAGTTTGGATTACAACCGTCATTCAAGGACTAATCTGCATGTACTTTCATAGCTGACATACTAGAAAACTTACTGTCCCACTTTAAAACCAATCACCTCGAATTAAGATCATTTGCCAATAACATTCTCACCAACTTCTCACATAAGTCTTTTAATGCCAAAACCGATGTTGATCTTATTTATGAACAAGCAACCACTTTTCTAAAAAACACCCTGACCTAATGATATTAACTAGTGATAAAGGTAATGTCACAGTCCTTATGATGGGAGAGCAATACATTAACCTCAGCCAGCAACTCCTAAATTATAGTAAATACTATTAACCATTTCTTCGCAATCTCACTTCAACTTACACCAACAAAATCAACCACTGAACTTAAAAACAAAAAAATTACTGACGAGAAACTAACCAAATCCCTCCATAAATACAATGGCTATACTCCTAGATTTTACTGTCTTCCCAAAATTCACAATCCACAAATGAGCATACGACCCATATTATCGTCAATAAATGCTCCGAACACACATATACCTCAATTTTTAACATAATGTTATATTTATATAGTTCTAATTTACTTGTCTTTATTCTAATTTATTGTCTATATTCTAATTTATTAAAACTCACGATAACTAATTACGAATTTATTAAAGTCTTTATTAATCCTAATTACAAATAATTTATTTTCGTTTCGTTACAATTAAATCGCGTTTCCCGATCTTCTTATGACTGAGTTCTTCAATAAAATTTCGTCTTTATATATAAAGAAACTTCCGCTATCTGGAAAGTTCGGTGACCTACTTTTGCAAAGAACCCCATGGAATATACTGGTTTTTTCGGTGAAGGCAATTAACCGCTGAGACTAGTTCTTTTTCAACTTCGAGTCGTGGATGACTCACTAAAATTAGGGTCTAGATATTTCTGTAAACAACTGGTATCGAAGCTCAGGTAGATTTTGACCTACAAATTACGAGAATCAATAAAAAAGGATTAGTCATAAAATATTTACAGTTCTAGACTAACTAAATACGTAACATTGCCCCCCTCTTAAAAGGTGGTTTCTCCTGGAACCTTGTCGGTACTGGAATTGGAACGACATGCTGATATCGGCAACTGGACCCTCTTTTACAACTTCCAGTGGTATAGAAATGACAAGGGACGGTTTTCTCTCCGCACCAGTAACTATACGGATTGCAACAGACTAACACCTGGACTTCGGTGTCTTTAAAGATTTCCTCCACCATGTTTCGTATAACCCTCCAATCTAATTGGCGGCACTCCAACTTTGGCATGGCTAACTTTTGCACGTCGGACTCTAGTACGTGCTCTCTCAACAGAAGTAAGGCTTCCCATACATCTCGGTAGGTAGGTTGGTCACGGGCAGTGTCTTTTGTTAACAGGTAGAAAAGGTAACGTGATCCATCTTGAAGTTTCAAGGTTTTACCAGGAGCTGGCACTTGGTATTGAAGTTCTGCAACTCGACCAAACTTCCTTCGAAAGACGGATGCCAACCCTGGTGCATCTTTGATACTGGCCGGAATGGTAAGGGCCAGTGAGTAGTCATCGGGGAGCGCGAGTAGATCTTTCCTTTCTTCAGTCGTAACACCATGTCTTGCTTTACTGGTACCTCCATAGGCACCCATGAATTCCTCAAACGTGAGGTCAGACACATCTTGGACTTGGTTTACTTCCACTTCTTCATCTACGTCGTGGTCACCCTCGAAAGACGCCAACCGGTTATGGTGTACTATCATCGGCTTTCCTCTCGGAATCTTGCTTATTCGGTAAATAACATCATTGATCTTCTCCATAATGAGGTATGGACCTTCCCAAAACTGCTGCAATTTGGGAGAACAACCTTTTCGCTTTTTGGGGTTATAAAGCCAGACTTTATCGTTCTTCTTAAAACACCCCTTTTCGGCTTGTGTATCGTACCGTTTCTTCATTCGGTCACTAGCGATTTGGAGATGGGAACGGACCAACTCGTGTACATCGTCCATTCTTCTTCGTAATTCGATCACATAATCTTCACCTGCTACATCTTCTCCAGGTCGACACCCTAACTCTAGATCACAAGGTAGTCGCATCTCGCGTCCGAATAGGACTCTGGCTGGTGTCTGGCCTGTTGATTCATTAACAGCAGATCTGTAGGCCATTGTGAAGAACGGAAGATATTGGTCCCAGTCTCGCTGATGATCGGACACCATCTTTGTCAAATACTTGACAACTGTTCTATTCATTCGTTCTACCATACCATCCGATTGCGGATGATTAAGCCGTAGTTCTTATTTTCTTCATACCTAGTCTATCACATATTCCTTGGAATAAATCGCTTTCGAAGGTCCTGCCTTGGTCACTATGGATCTCCAAAGGCACTCCAAATCGGCTGATATATTCTTGGATCAACTTATCTGCAACGGTGGCGGCCTTCTGGTCTGGAAGTGCGTAAATCTCGACCCACTTAGTGAAGTAATCCATTACTACCAACATGTACTTGCCTCCATTATCACTTTCTGGAAATGGCCCAGCAATGTCCAAAGCTATTCTTTCAAACGGGCTTCCAACATTATAGTGTCTCATAGGAGCTCTCCTTTTTCGATAAGGCCCGTTACTCGTAGGACAAATAGTACATTTCTTACACCAGTCTTTTACATCGTCGGAACTGTTCATCCAATAAAACCGTTCCCGAATTCGCTGAAGGATCTTTTTCACACCAAAATGCCCTCCTGATGGACTGCCGTGTAACTGACGAAGTACTTCGGCTATTCTGCTCTTTGGAATCACCAACTGTCTTCTCTTCTCTGAACCGTCATCATTTTCCAGGACTCGTTTGAGCAAGCCATCTTCCATGATAAATGAGTCCCACTGGGCCCAATACGTCTTAACTATTGAGAATAGGTTCGATATTTCTTGCCAAGGTGGTCGACGGTTTTCCTCTTTCCATTTTCGGATTTTCTGTATAACTGGATCTCTCTCTTGTTCTTCCCTGATCTTGGTAGGCGTCCAGTCGTCGTGGACCACCGTCGTTCTTAGCACTGCTGCTTCCTTGCATTCCGTTTTGTTGCAGTGAGAACACTCTGCTGGACATGGCCTTCTGGAAAGAGAGTCGGCGTTGCGGTGGCTAACTCCGGCCCGGTGCTCAATCTTAAAATCATATTCTTGGAGTCGTTCGATCCACCTGGCTATCTGACCCTCTGGATTCTTAAACTGCATCAACCACTTAAGGGCGGCATGGTCGGTTCGGATTAAAAACTTCCTTCCATAGAGGTATTGATAGAAGTGCTCTACTGATTTCACTACTGCCAGAAGTTCTCTTCTCGTGACGCAATAATTTCGCTCAGGTTTTGAGAGAACTTTACTAAAATATCCAAGGACTCTTTCCTGTCCTCCTTGAATCTGAGACAGCACTCCTCCAATTCCCACATTACTTGCATCTGTATCTAAGATGAACTCTCCTTCTGGCAGTGGATACCCTAAAATTGGTGCTGTGATTAAATGCTTTTTTAAGGTTTCAAAGGCATTCTGGCAGTCTACATCCCAGCGGTATTCTCTTGCTTCCTCTGTAAGTCGCGTTAATGGTTTAGCGATATCTGCAAACTTCTTAATAAACCTCCGGTAGTAAGTACACAGTCCCAGAAAACTTCTCACTTGATGTTTGTCAGTTGGTTTTGGCCATTCCTTAATAGAATCGATTTTTCCCTTATCCACGGCCACTCCTTCTTTACTGACTATATGACCCAGATAATTGACTTTACCTTGAAATAGCTGGCACTTCTTGGGGTTTAACATCAATTGGGCAGCTTTAAGTCGATTAAAAACGTTTTCTAAATTCTTCAGATGGTCTTCAAATGTCTCCCCCAAGACGATTATGTCGTCTAGATAAACTAGGCATGTTTTCCACGATAACCCTCTCAACACATTTTCCATAAGCCTCTCAAATGTCGCAGGAGCGTTACAAAGTCCAAATGGCATAACGTTGAATTGCCATAATCCAGATCCTGTGGTGAAGGCTGTCTTTTCTTTATCTACCGGGTCCATTTCTACCTGCCAGTATCCAGACTTCAAATCCAAAGTAGAAAATAATTTACTTCTAGCCAATGTGTCTAATGTGTCATCGATCCGAGGCAGAGGATAACTATCTTTCTTGGTAACGTTGTTCAGCAAACGGTAATCCACACAGAACCTCGTTGTTCCGTATTTCTTCTTAACCAGGACCACCGGAGAGACCCATGGGCTCGTAGAAGGTTCTATCACCCCGTCTTTCTTCATTTCCTGAACAATCGTTTCAGCTTCCTCTCTTTTCGCCTGTGGTAATCGTCGAGCTGTTTGACGAATTGGCTTAGCATTACCAGTATCAATTTTATGCTTAACAACGGTAGTTCTTCCCGTCTTTCCTCCTTTCGGTACGAAAATATCACGATACTGCCGAAGAAATTCCCTTAATTTCCTTTTCTCAATCTGATTCAGAGACTGTCCAGCAACCGCAACCATTTGATCAAATTTATCGTTGGAATTATCAGACGTTGTCGTCTGACGGATTATGGATGTGACAGGTACACAAGTTCCTACTTTTGTCTCTTTCTTGATGGTCACTGGGTAGTCATTGACATTAATAAGTCTCACAGGAATTTCTTTAGCCGAAGTCACTAATTCTTTTCCAATTATGATTCCACGGCCAACTTCGTCGTCATGATTCCAAGGCTCCATCATAACAGGTGTTCCTTCGTCCACAATTCCCTGTAGCCGCGCTACTATTATCGTTTCACTTCTCGCAGGCACGACTGTATCTTCTTTAACGGCTGCTTGCATAGTGTTGTCATCATGTGGATGGAGAAATATCTCCTCGTTACCAACTTTGATTACCTTATTCTTAAAATCCAATTGGAATCCATGTGTATTCATTACGTCCATTCCTAATATAACATCCTCTTCGATGTCAGCAACTATAACAGTATGGACGAACTTTTCTGTTCCAATTCCTAATTGTACCTGGATTTCTCCATGAATGTTGGCATTTTCACCTGTAGCGGTCCGAAGTCGCAACCTCGTTGGTAACAGTTTCTTACGGCTGTTTATAACTGTCGGGCGTATAATGGTTCTGGTCGCTCCAGTATCCACCAACAACGTATGCTTTTTACCATTTATTTTTACATCTACATATACACTATCTTCACGACATTTCAAAGAAGCTATCAGTATGAGAGGGTCTTTGGAAAAGTTCTGGGTCGAAGCTGCCCCCCTAAGGCCGACCCGTTCTAGTTTTCCTGATGGTGAGTTTCTTGATTTGCGTCGTACCTAGGATGCTTACAAGAACTTCGTACGTGTCCTATTTCGCCACAATTCCAGCATCTTATGGTCTTCGGTTTCTTGTATGTCATGCTTTTCATCATATTAACGAGCTGGTCAAGTTTACCTTCATCTTCTTCCTCTTTTACAGTCCTAACTTTACTGTAACCGTCAGAGGCCTGCGTAGCTGACTCGTATTCGAGGGCGGCGGATAAGACATCAACCAGCGTCTTGTGACGAGCTAATCGTAGTGTTCTTTGCATCTCATGATCACGAAGACCATCAATAAACGTTTGAACGGCAAACTTTTCCATCATGTCTTCGGGATCTGTTGGATAAGCATATCGCACTAATCTGGCAATATCTACTTCATATTCTTGAAGGGCCTCATCTTTCTTTTGTCTTCGATTTTTAAGCTGCGACTGATATACGTGCTCCAAGTGTTCGTGGCCATATCGCATATTTAACCTCTTCTTCAGTTGTTCGAAATCATCCGTCTCCTCTACGGCTATGGTCTGGAGCACATCTAAGGCATCTCCTCGAAGAGCGATAGTCAGGTTTACAGCCTTTTCTTTTTCAGACCATCCATTCGCTCTTGCAGCTGATTCGAACTGTTTCATGTAGTTTTTCCATGATGATTTTCCGTCGAAAGTTGGGACTTTGACATGAACGGAACTTCCACTTCCTTTAAATTTCGGCCGTGTTTCCAACTTACATTTCGTCTCGTCTTCTTTTGTCTCTGCTATAATTGGATTGTTTTCTCTCTCGGCGGTCGTTGTTTCTCCCATCTTCCTTTCCATCTCTTTTATCTTCTCTTCGAAGGCCAACATATCGGCAGCAACTTGGTTCTTTAACGACGATACTCTATCGTCGAGGGCAGACATCTCAGAAGTAACTTTAGAGATTTCCAAGGAGATGCTAGCAGAAACTTTGCTTTCAGGGAAGAAATCTCGTTAGAAACTTTGCTTTCTAAAGAAGCGATATCACAGGAAACCTTGGCTACATCACCACAGTCTTTGGCTACATCTTCAGAGACTCTGGCTACATCGGAAGAAACTTTATTCTCTAATTTTGAAATTGACGCGATGACAGCATCTTCAAATATATAAGTTTCCGGATCTAAACCCTCTTCCTCCAAAGCATTCTTTAGTCGTTGGACCAACTCAGCCTCTTTTCCGGTAGAAGCTAATTCTCTGTCCTCAAGATGCCTTCTTAAATTCGTAACTGTGAGCTCGTAAATCGTCGTCATATTTCACTTCTTTTTATTTAAAGTCCCGCTTGTTTATTTAAATATCCCACTCCTAAACACCACTGTTATATTTATATAGTTCTAATTTAACAACTGATGAAAGTTCTAGAGTAGTGTATCAAATACCTTGCTCAGACTGTGATAAAGTTTATATAAGAGAAACTTCTCGAACATTACACAGCAGAATTATTTCTCATAAAAGTGATGTAAAAACTAAGAAATCACAAGCTTGTGCATCAGCTGAACACTCCATCAATCTAAATCACACATTTAATTTTTCACAGGCTTCAATTCTAGAGAGGCAGAAACATGAACAGAAACGGTTATTATTAGAAATGACACATATACAAAAAAAAATGTGTAAATAGAAGATCAGATATTGACAAATTAAGTAACATTTATTGTTACATATTAATATATCAATAAATACCGTCAAAATCTCATTTTCTATTGACATCCTAACATTAAAAATTCATAAGTGCTTAAGCCAAACTGCTGACTGGATTAATTTATATTTTTTATAGACAATTAAATAAATTATACCAAAAACTATTATTACTGGTTTTGCTTTCCACGTAAAATAACTGTATTTTCATTCATATGTGTCCATTAATCAAACCATGACAATGACATATATAGTGGCAATATAGTTATTTTTAATAAAAAAATTTTAATATATTTATAATGGTTTGTTTTGTAGAGTACAATATTAACAACTGTAATCTCACGACTAGTAAGTAAGACAATTAACAATTTTAACTGGTTAATTTATATTTCTTTTTATAGATGTCTTGAAAAAGAATTAAATAAAGTTCGAAAGCTTGACAGTAAGTCAAAGAGTTTTCTTTGTCTTGTGGGCCAAATAAACTGACTGCATCCTCAATATATATATATATATATATATATATATATATATATATTTAAAATATCTTCAAAGGTTGAATTGCAGAGGTTTGATCGGTCAATAATTGGCAAATGAAAATCGTCAACTACTTCATTGATTTACCAAATACGTTTTGCTTTTTTTTTTTAAAGCATCATCAGAAATGATCTTAGAATATAAGTAAACAACAAACAGGGTTTATACTCACAAGAACAATTTGTAGGTTTTTTACATCTTCTACAACTCCTACTACGAATTTACTCAACATTAAAACTTAACTAACTAAACGGGACCATTTTGGATCAGCATAAATCTTTACATAAATCTCTATTTTATCTTCAAAACAAATTAAACAAGCTAGGAACCACTTCGTTCAATCGCTAACCATTTAACGAGAAATGGATAAAAAAATCTCACAGACATCCAAATACCCGAGAACGTCCTCAAACTTCTTTCTCTCGGACCAAAGTTTGGATTACAACCGTCATTCAAGGACTAATCTGCATGTACTTTCATAGCTGACATACTAGAAAACTTACTGTCCCACTTTAAAACCAATAACCTCGAATTAAGATCATTTGCCAATAACATTCTCACCAACTTCTCACATAAGTCTTTTAATGCCAAAACCGATGTTGATCTTATTTATGAACAAGCAACCACTTTTCTAAAAAACACCCTGACCTAATGATATTAACTAGTGATAAAGGTAATGTCACAGTCCTTATGATGGGAGAGCAATACATTAACCTCAGCCAGCAACTCCTAGATTATAGTAAATACTATTAACCATTTCTTCGCAATCCCACTTCAACTTACACCAACAAAATCAACCACTGAACTTAAAAACAAAAAAATTACTGACGAGAAACTAACCAAATCCCTCCATAAATACAATGGCTATACTCCTAGATTTTACTGTCTTCCCAAAATTCACAATCCACAAATGAGCATACGACCCATATTATCGTCAATAAATGCTCCGAACACACATATACCTCAATTTTTAATATAATGTTATATTTATATAGTTCTAATTTACTTGTCTTTATTCTAATTTATTGTCTATATTCTAATTCATTAAAACTCACGATAACTAATTACGAATTTATTAAAGTCTTTATTAATCCTAATTATAAATAATTTATTTTCGTTTCGTTACAATTAAATCGCGTTTCCCGATCTTCTTATGACTGAGTTCTTCAATAAAATTTCGTCTTTATATATAAAGAAACTTCCGCTATCTGGAAAGTTCGGTGACCTACTTTTGCAAAGAACCCCATGGAATATACTGGTTTTTTCGGTGAAGGCAATTAACCGCTGAGACTAGTTCTTTTTCAACTTCGAGTCGTGGATGACTCACTAAAATTAGGGTCTAGATATTTTTGTAAACAACTGGTATCGAAGCTTAGGTAGATTTTGACCTACAAATTACGAGAATCAATAAAAAAGGATTAGTCATAAAATATTTACAGTTCTATATGCCATAACATTTAAAATCGTAACAATAAATTATTTCACAAGCATACAATTATAATAATGACTTCAACATAACAGATTATTTTCAGTTAAGTGAGTTTATTAATAATTACCAACTACCCAGAGGCTTTGTCTTAGTAAGTTTTGATGTAGTTTTCTTGTTCACAAATCTTCCATTTTTTAGTCTATTAACTCCGTAACCATTGGAATCAAATACAACCCCACAGTCTGGTATCTTGCGAAACTTTTTCTGAATTATTAAAATTGACTTTTCATACCAATTATTTAATTTTCAATGACAAATATTGTCTTCAAATTTTGGGAACTACTATGGGATCCTCGATTTTTCCTATTCTAGTCAACTTTGTACTACACGGTCTTATTAATAAAAGTATCATTAGATGTAGAGAAGATTTCCAGGTTACCTTTGTAAAACGATATGTCCACGATTTGTTTTTAGCAACCCAGCCGGATTAGATGGTGGACACCTTATCAGTTTTTAACTGCTTCGATCCTCACCTACAATTTACATCTAAATTTGAGGTTGATAACAGTGTTCCGCTTCTGATATGCGAATTATTCGCACACTTATAACAGATTAGTCACTACCTGGTACAAAAAAGAAATGACTAGCAACCGTTTCTTTAATTACCATTCGACACACCTAATTAGATATAAACTTATCCTGGTACAAGCCCTCAGCCGTAGAGTACATATGTTAACACACCCGCTTTACAAGGAAGAATCTCTCAATCTCCTGAAATCCATTCTCATAGATAACTCCTATCCGGCATTCATCATCAATGAATTTCTATATTCCAAAAGCTATGGGCAGTCCATTACTGAAACACCCAACGGACTAATATTAACGTACATTTACAACAAAATACAGATGAATAATTCCCCTCTCACTCCTAAACAAATCACAAAAATCCAGTACTTCCCATAAATCACTAACAAGCTTAACAAACTTTTCAACTTTTCATACCCCGTGCAGAGTACAACTCCTTCTACATTAGCTAGACCAGCAGCTCTCTTTAAGGTCGACTAAGGTCACAGAAAGCGACGTTAGGATTTCTAAACCATCTTGTGCCCTTGCACAATATGACATTTTAACTAAACACAGTAATACCAAAATACTGTACACACAACAAAATTATCACAAGCGCTTTATCCTTGAAATGTGCCAAGTTCTCAAACCCCCTTCCAGCGTCCCTAAATAAAAGAACTGACATGGACAACTTGAGCCAGATATACCACTTCCTCATCATACAAAACAAATAAAAAAACCACTTACAGGACATGCACTTCGTTCCTATTCTTTTTCCTTTTTTTAACTAATACTCCAAATCGGTCCATTTTCCATTAAGTATAATATATATTACATAAAAAGAGGGAAAAAATAAATCCTTTGACATGTATAATATACCTAATAAAGTTTGACATACTTTATTTAAAATATCATAATATTTGGCTAACATAGGTCGTTTTGATTTTATTATTAATAATGTATTAAGATGTTTGTGTTCATTAAGGTACCACGGGGCAAGTGGAAAAATGGGGGAAGTGGAAACCATGTGATTAAAAAAATCATAATCTGGTCCTGTGACCGCCATCTATCCAAAAAGGATCTCACTAGGTTAATATTTATTAGCACTGATGCTCAGAGTCAGTCATAATTCTGTCGTTAAGCAAAACTATTCAAGTGTTTAGCTACTAAGCCGGTATCGATTTAACCATCGAATTGTAATTGTTATCTTTAAGCCAACAGTTTTGATTTAAGGAATTCAAATTAACAGCGATTTTCATTAGGTAAGGAATAAAATTATATTGTATTTTATTTATACGTAGGTTAAAACTGACTTGTGTAGATATTTTTTGTAAATCAAGATAGGTTCCACTTGCCCCATTGGTTTTTATGCTTGGGACAAGTGGAACCGACAACATTGGGGAAAATCCACACTAGTATCCACTTTTCCCAAGAATTTATTTAAAACAGTTTAGTTCAACTTATTTGTTTTTCTTTGCAGTTACAATGGTTTGTAATTATGTCAAAAAGAAACTACCGCCAACACATTGTTGAGAAACCTTAAGAGAAACAGTAGAAGCTGTAAAATCTAAGCAAATGCACTCTACAGAGCATCAAAACATTAATCCGTTCCAAAAACAACAATATTTTAAGGAGTCAGGGGATTAAGGGTAAAAAAAGTGTCACTATGGGTAGGCCAACAGCTTTACCTTTAGATATTGAGACCAAAATTCCTGACCTAAATAAAATCATGAAAAAATAGGGTTTTGGCCTCTCAAAAAAAGAAATGTTGTTAGCTATTGGACAATATGTGTCAGAAAATAACATAAAAACTCCATTTAAAGATTCAATACTGGAAGATAATTATTTTTTAAGTTTCAAGCGACGATATGTGGCATCGAAATTATTCAAGTCAGAGAAAATACCAGTGGCAGCCAAGCAACACACTTGATCAGAAGTATTGTGTTAAAAGAGAAACAGGATCTTCAAAAAGATAATCAGAATAATGCATTAAAAAGGCTTCCTGAAAGAAATTCCCTCGAATCTATTTTACTGGAACATGTCAAACAATCCCCATCAAACCAGTAAAGCGTAAAAAAATATGTTCTGGCGTTGAGATCATAACACACACTGACTATTTAGCAAAAATAAAGTTACAACAAGGTAAAAAGACCGTAAATTCTAATAAAACGGAAAGAAAAAGGATAACGAAAAAGAAAACACAATCCGACTGCAGTTATGATGACCAAGCTTTTATTGAGATGAGATCAGATTCCGATGACGATATTGATATATTAAGGGTTCCAACCCCTCCCATATTTATTATGTTGCTAAAATTTTGCACAGTTCTTTAACTTCAGTATTTAACTGAAGTTAAAATTTAAATGACGGAAAATATTATTTTCCTAACGTACCAGACATATTAGTCGCATTTAAGTTCCAAATTGAATTTGTAATGACAAATATTAAGTTTTTCCCAACTTACAAAAAGGCAACAAGCTCTATTTCATTTTCTATTCCTCTAAATCACTATTATGTTCATTAATAACCATATTTTTTAAAACTTTTATTACAAATCTATTCAGAAATGGTTTTTTTTATTATTTCTACTTGCCCCAGAACGATTTGCATTGAATTCAATATATAAATTCGGATAGGTTTCCACTTGCCCCTTGCCATGTAGAAAATGTGGGGCAAGTGGAAACCATGTCACATGATTGAAATTTTTTGTTAGAAAAAAATTTTTTAAAGTTTTTTTTTTATGTTTTAACACCGCATTCGTATTAGAAAATGATGTAAGTCTTACCTGTCGCTAACTTAATAGAGTGGATACAAAACTATAATTTTTAGAAGGCCTTAAACAGAAATTACTGATTAGGTTCCTCTTACCCCGGTGTAGCTTATTTTTAAGATTTTTGAAATATACTCAAATTTGACTTTGTTTAGTAACACTTTGTTAGGAACAAATATATTAAAACCAGAACGTACAAAGTTTCATGCTTTACCATATACGAAAGTTTAATCATAATTACTTTTTCAGACTCTTCCTATTTTAAAAGAAGGTCATTCGAGAGGTGCAGAGGTATTCCCTGGAGCTTCTCTCCCCATGAATACAATATTTCATTAGAGTGTGTCCGGCGGAGAATACCGAGAATAAATCTCTTCTCTGTTCGGACACAGTGAGTTGCATACGACACCCGCGGGCAAAATTTCGTCGCCTGCTTGTCTGCTCGATGCAAAACGTGGGTGAATAGGGTATAAAAAGGTTAAATTCCAAACCGAATAATTTTTTGGGATATATGAATAATAATAAATGGATCTTGATTAATTATATTCAATATTAGTTAAACATATACAAGTTTAGTATATTATATTTAAAAGGAATAGCCGAAAAATATTGTTTGTCTTAAATTGCACACTGAATCTATGTAAAAGTGTGTGATGTTTTCTTACAAGATAATTATAAAAAATTTTCTATTCTTATTTTACCTCGAAAATCAACATTTTCATAAAACACATTAAAACTCGTTTAAGGACGCATATAAATCATGCTTATTTGATCCTCATTTAAAACTTAAAATAGGACTGTAAACTTCACGACGTAGTTAAAATGTCGGTCCTATTCACACCTGATGACCACTTGTTGTTGATTTTTAGTATATTTAAGAAAAATGTTTGAAATGCACAATTTTTATATGCGAAACGCTTTCCCAAAAGAACACCGTCTTATGTAACTTCTGATATTGTTAAGAATCATAAGAAGAATTAAAAATAAAAATAATGAAAACGTTTGTAAACAGTTTGTCATGTGCATGTGCCATGTGCGTATCTTCCATAATAATTATTGTGTTTGGTTAATGAGTTTCGACCCACTGATTTAGATCAACGACTAACCATCATTATAATGCAAAAATATAATGCATAATTATAATGCGTGAAACTTTCGACCTTTAAACTTTGACTTTCTTCTTCTTCGGGTTCCTTCTCCTAGCGGAGGTTGGAAATCATCATCGCTATTTTAACTTTGTTGGCCGCATTTCTGAATAATTCTAATGAGCTGCAGCCGAACCACTCTCTCAAATTTCTTAGCCAGGACATTTTGCGTCGTCCTGGGTTTCTCTTCCCTTGTATCTTCCCCTGCATAATCAACCTCAGTAATACGTACTTCTCACCTCTCAATAAATGTACCAGATATTGAATCTTTCTAATTTTAACAGTTTTTATGACTTCACATTCTTTCTTCATTCTTTGTAACACCTCTATATTAGTTACTTTTTCAATCCACGATATTTTATGCATTCTCCTGTAGCACCACATCTCAAAGGAGTTTAATTTTTTGATTTCAGACTGCTTTATTGTCCACGCTTCCATGCCATATAGTAAAGTAGAGAAGACGTAACAACGTAGCGTTCTTGTGCCAATCTCTAGATTAAGGTTACGGTTGCAAAGTAAATTCTTCAATTTTATGAACGTGTTTCTTGCCATTTCTATTCTAGATCTTATCTCCTTTACTTGATCTCCATATTCGGTTAGCCACGTTCCTAAATATTTATATGTTTTTACTCTTTCTATCGTTGTATTATTGATGATCAGGTTATTTACATTTTGTGGTTTTTTTGAGAATATCATTGATTTCGTTTTCTTGAGATTCATTTGCAGTCCGTAACTTTCACATGCATTGTATACATGTTGTATTATGTACTGTAGATCTTCCATGTCACTTGCAAATATGACAGTATCGTCGGCATATCTAATATTATTAATGCTATTTCCGTTGACATAAATACCTTCCACGATATCCAATAAAGCCTCTTGAAAAATCACTTCACTGTAGACGTTGAATAAGAGTGGTGAAAGGATACACCCTTGTCGAACTCCTCTAAGTATACTTACTTCCTCTGTCAGTTCTCCTTCGACTCTTACTCTTGCTTTCTGGTTTTGATACAGATTCGATATAATTTGTAGATCTCTACTATCAATGTTTTTAGTCTTAAGAATACTTAAAAGCTTCTCATGTTGAACTCTATCAAAAGCTTTCTTGAAATCTATAAAGCAAGCATATATGTCCTGATTCATATCCAGGCATCGTTGTGTCAGAACATGGACTCCAAATAATGCTTCTCTAGTTCCTAGACCCTTTCTGAAACCCATCTGTAAATCACTTATTTCTTGTTCTAATTTCATGTGGATTCTGTTATGTATTATTTTAAGGAAGGTTTTCAATGTGTGGCTCATTAACGCAATTGTTCGATAGTCATTGCAATCTTTAGCATTTGTGATTTTTGGAATCGTCACAAAAGTTGAGAGAAGCCACTCTTTGGGTATGTGTCCCGTCTTGTATATGGAGTTAAAAAGGTCTACCAAGACATCAATATTATCTTCATTAATTATCTTCAATAGTTCAATTGGTATTTCATCGGGTCCTGGAGCTTTTCTGCCTTTTGTGTGTTTTATAGCATACATAACTTCCTCTTTCATTATTTCTGGTCCCGTGGTTTCTCCGTTAACTTCTAATAATTGTTCTACTTTTTGATCATAAAATAGTTGTTCAATGTATTCTTTCCATCTACGTAGTTTGTCTTGCGTTTCAGTTATAGTGGTACCATCTGCATTTTTTAATATTCCGATTGGTTTGTTACGATTTCCTGAAATCATTTCTTTAACCTTCTTATGGGTGTTGAAAGTGTCATACCTTGCCTCACATTCCTCGATTTCTTGACATTTAATGGACATCCATGTTTCCTTAGCTTGTATTATTTTCTGTTTTATTTGTTTATTAATTTCTTGATATTTAATTTTATCTTTGTTTTTATGTGTTCTTCTTTCGTCCATCTTTTCGAGAATTTCTTGTGTCATCCATTCTTGTTTGGCAGCTTTTGTAAATGTTAAAGTTTTCCGTCCCACAGTCTCGATTGCGTTCTTTATATTCTTCCACTTTGTGTCAATATCTGTAGTGTTCTTATTTTGTTGTTTTATTTCTTGGATACTCTGATTTATTTTGTTTTGAGTTTCTTGGTATGTATTTGTTTCTCTTAACTTATCAATGCATATTTGTGGTCTAGATCTTTTCATTAATGGTTTTCTCAATCTTACATTCATATTTGCTACTACTGGGTTGTGGTCCGAGTTTACATCTGCTCCAGGGTAAGTCTTCACTACTGTAATAGAGTTCTTGTACCTGTTCCTTATCAAGATGTAATCTATCTGATTTCTTATGATTTTATCTTTGCTGTCTCCAGGAGCTTTCCACGTGTAGAGCCGGCGATTTGGTAATTTAAACATTGTATTCATAACTACTAGTTCTTCTATTTGGCACATCTGAATTAGTCTTTCACCACGCTCATTTCGCTCTCCCAATCCATACATTCCAACACAACTATCCACACTTCCTCTGCCCACTTTGGCATTAAACTCACCCATTAGTATCAGAACTTCACGTTTTTTGTTGTTTTCATTATTGTTTCTAATTGCTCGTAGAAGTCTTCTATTTCTTGTTCCTCCTTGTCAGCTGTTGGTGCATATACTTGAATAACATTCATTTTCCCTATATTGGTGTTAATTTGTAGCATTATAATGCGATTCGAAAGCGGGGTGAAACCAAGTACGGATTTATCTATTTCCTTGCTTACCATTATGGCCAGACCATATCGGTTTGTTCTATCAGAATATCCACTATAATATATAGCTCCGTTTCTAGTCCGTTGTTTTCCAGACCCTGGCCATTGTACATCGCTTATTCCTAGAATTTCGATATTTAATCTTTCCATTTCTATCGCAGTATTATCTACTTTACCTGATTGTAGTAAGCTTTGCACGTTCCATGTTGCAATTCTCATATTTCCTCTTGTGGCAATTTTTAAAAGTGTTCTATTATTTACATCACAGGGATTTCGCTGGCTTACGACCTGGGAAGCCCTGTGGCTAACTAGTGATTTACTTCCCCTGCCGGATCTTGGTTTCCGCGGGTCATGATCAGTAAGGTTACTCATTTGGTTATTGCTAGCCATGATGATTGTACTAGGGATGCTCTTGTGAGCCTTTACTACAGTAGTTTCCCGTGGCCTTCTGTAGCCTTATGTCGTTGACCATCTTCCTGGTTCATCCGCCTTTGAGACCGATTTCTCAATCTCAGGACAAAAGAGTGCCCTTCCACCAACCAGCTCGTCCGCCCGAAGCCGTTGACCAGAAGGTGGGAGATTGCTTATACCGGCAATCGCTCGGTGGTTTTTCGCCATATCTGGCTACCCTCACTTAGTTTAGCCTGCAGACCAATGCAGTTGCCCGGGGTGTGGCACGTGGAGCCATAAGTGAGAGTTAGGTGTCTTATGAGGACCAGTTATCAAGAACCATCTCCCGTCTATGACGCTCGATGTGGTCGTTCCGATGAAAGGTACTACCTCTATAACACAACCCTACACCCCCAACTTTGTCTTTATGGAGTGATAAAGCTCGTTTCCATAATAACGGTAAGTCGCCATAACTTCCATTATTGGTTAGTGAAAAATTCGCACTGATTAAGAGAATCTTGCTTTCTTCTAAGATGGGGCCTTAATGTTTCGTATTTGTTATTTATTAAGCGTTTCTTCTTCTTCTTATAGTACCTATCTGTTACTGATGTTGGCAACCATCATGGCAATCTGTAATTTGCAAACAGCTGATCTGAAAAGATTGTGGTTGTTGTGTTGAATCGCGTACGTCGATTTTTAAGCCAGGAAATACTTCTCCTTTCTGGTCGTCGTTTTCCTTATCCTTTTTCTTGTAGAATTAATTGCAGAAACCCATATCATTCGCTGTTACTCATGATGTAACCGAGGTATTCAATTTTGGCTGTTTTTATTGTGGTTAATAACTCTTTTCATTTTTGCATTTTTAATAAAACGTCCTGGTTAGTAATATGGTTGGCATAAAATATCTTACGTATTTAACAATAAAGCCACATTTCGAAAGCCTCAATTTTGTTGCAGGTAGCGTCTGTGAGAGTCAACGACTTAACTCCATACAACGGTATAGGAAAGATATAACATCGTAGTATCTTGATTTTTATTAGTACTTATAAATTTTGGCATTTGAATAGCCTGCACATTTTTTGAAATGCAGATCTTGCTTTTTCTATCCTACATTTGATTTTTAGATATTTGTCCCAATTTTAATTGACGTTTGTACCCAAGTAGGTGTATTTAAACCAAACGCACAACGGGCGTTTAATAGGTCGATATTTTTTAAAAAATATTTAACAGGTCAGAAATAACTGGATTTTCTAGATGATTAATTACCTTTGTTACTGGAGAATATTCCTTTATGCGAAAGAGGGGTTATAGTATTGCATCTGAATTATAACGTCGTCAGTGACGTCGACATCGACTTATATCTCGATCATCGAGGTATATCTTAAATAATACTATTTTAGGTTTAACTGACATTTTTAACTTTTTATTTAAAATATTTATTATTTACAGTCTACAATACAAGAGTTAGAAGGCTGCTCAGAACATCTTGAAACACCTTTAATAGCCAAACCAAATGCATAAACGAATATTCAGGTTAAACTGTGGAAAGGTCTGCTAGGTCTAAACGTCTTTTTTTAAATCCAAAATAATACACCAGTCTCTTTTGATATTTTCTAAAATAAAAGCACTGCAACGAACAGGTCGCAATAATAGTATCTTACAGCCGTTTGAAAAATTTCTCGAAAGAACAATTAAGGAAATTGGGGGTATTGTTCAACAAAGATATCGGCAAATAGAAATATGCTTTTACGGCAAAATACCTCCTTAAATTTCCAAAAACATTCTACGTTAGTATTTCTTCTTTTATTTAAATTCTTGGTCGGGTCTTTGAAGTTAACGAACATTTGACGTTAGTTCTTCTTATTATTTTCAAATGCTTTGTTTGATCTCTTGAAATTTGTGATTAATATAGCTATAATTAATATAACAAGAGTAGTTTTGTATTCTGCCAGATAAACAGTCTGTTAAGCAGTTTATAAATCAGTTTATTCTCGAATATTCTAAAGCCATAATTGCTGCTTTTGTCAAATTAGCTGATCCGATTAATTTCGAGTATTAGTTTTATAGTGATGTTTGCTTTTTTTAGTAAGTGCTAAAGTACGCTACTTTTGTTCAATTTATGGTTTTTAATAATGGTTTCTGAGTATCGGCCCCCTTTAGATTATTTGTGTCATAAGCATATTCTATCTATGAGATGCGAAGCATTCTTCTGTGTAGTCTCGACAGCCTTGTTTTTACTTTATCTGTCCTTGTTTTAACACGATTTTAAAGTCACAAACATCATTCTGTCATTATTTTTCTCAGTTTTAAGTTTGGAATATCATCGCATAAAAATGGTCGCGTTTTGCTGAATGTTTCTCGTCCCAATTCTATAGTACTGTAACGATAATTATGACTTATAACTGTAAACATATTTTTTTATATTCTATTTTATTTCAGTAAGTTCGCTGCCCTTTTTAAAGAACCGGTCTTTCGTGGGATTCCTTCCAGAATAGTCGTGAAGGTTACCGTCCGAATTTCGAAGGGATTCTCGAATAACTGTATTTTATATTTAAGAAGGAAATTTTGTTGAAAAGGGTCAGTTAATTTTTGAATATGAAGTCGAGTTTATGGATCGAGATATAATTGTACGCGAAAATAAATATTGTGATAAATAAGTGAATATTTTAATAAAGACTTTAATAAATTTGTAAATGTTATAAATAGAACCTTTAATAATAAATAAAGACAATAAATTAGATTTATAAAAATACTACAGTACTTTTAATAATTACAGTTTTGCATATTATTGCTGGTTAAGTATTTAAATCTTCCAACTTTTTTATTTTTACTTCATTTACTTGTACCGTCACGTTGTCGTATGTTGTCTGACTTAACATAATGACCTTAGTTCGTTAATTACGTAGTTGGGTACGTTTATGTTAATCCCTAATCGTTTTACTTTTTTATTGATCCTATTTAAAAGCTCTTAAAGCTCTATAGTCTCAGAAAGAATTACTATATCGTCTATATATTTAATTGTAGTTACTCCATTTATCTTAACAAAATCTTACAGTAATTCTACTGATTCTTTTAATATACTTAGTGACATTAGAAGTGTTACACCCAGAACCAATAATTTTTTGAACTTAATTTTTTGGCAACATGGTAGATTTACATTAAGAATCAAACGATAACTTTGTCAAGAATTTTTAATAACAAGTAATAAAAAAAAATTAATAATATGTTTGGCGACGATGTATTGTAGCTGAATACACTCATGTATACGTCTAGGCATTGACAAAATAAAATCATTGATGTCTGCCTTTGGCACCTCGTTCCAAGCAACTTAAATTTCATGTATTACCTGTGCGAGAGTCTGTAGAGGATAATACAAAGTGGACAGTCTCCTTTCCATCATATTCCATACATGTTCGATAGGATTCAAATCCGGAGCACGGGGCGGCCAAGGCAAAACATTAACTCTAGCTTCTTGGAAAAAGTCCATAGTTTGACAAGCAATATTAGGATGCACGTTGTCTTGCCAAAAAAGGATGTCTCGACGGCCGTCGAGATAAGGCAGTAAATTGGTTTGTAAGATGTCATTACCATAACGCGCAGCTGTCATATTGCCTTAAATAAACACAAGTAGTGATGGGCTACCATAGGCAATAGCCCCTCACTCCGTTACTCTAAATGTCCTATGTACATGACTCTCAACACAAAACCCGATATTTCGTTGCTCATCACGGTGGTTTCTTACTATGCTACGACCATATTGCATTCCTAAACAAAATCTTGATTTATCGCTGAATGCTACATTATGCCAGTCTGCCACCCAACGCCGCTATTATCTGCAACAATTTAAACATTGATGATAGTGGTCCGCAGTCAAAGGAACCACTAGTTGTAGGTGGAATCAAACCAGTCCAAAGGCTCGAATGTGACGGTATAGTCTACACATACTAACAGGTCTATCTACTACTTCAAACAATTGGTCAATTTGACGCGTAGCAGCAAAACGGTCTCGCAGAGCCAGTAGTCTAAAGCGCCTCTCTTGACGCTTTGTGGTACGCCTCGGTTGACTGATTGATCTTCTTTTGTATTCCTCTACCTTCGTTTGTCCACACACGATAGAAACGCATAACCGTCATTGCCGTACAATTAACGCGATATATCGACAAGCCCATATCTTTATACGGCAATAGTTCTACCACTGTCAAAATCATTAACATGCTGGTAATTTTAGTGTCTACGAACTCGAGGCATGTTTTTACACTGAATACAATTAGACTAAGGAATAATAACTAAAGATTTCTATACGAACTGGTTTTCACAAATCGGTCTATTCACAAAAAAATTGAAGATAAAACTTTTTTTTTTAAAGTAGAAAATATTAAACATTGATATTGTTATCATAGCATGTTTTAAATATAGTCATTCTGTTGCCAAAAAATTCAGTTCAAGAAATTATTTCTTCTGGGTGTAACACTTCTAATGTCACTGAGTTTATTTGATATGAATATAAGTTTAATATAAGGAGTGATAAAGTACCTACACCATTGCTGAATTTTATCTGTATTTTAATGTCATCTGTTATAGTGTCCTTCTTGTAACAATGTGTTTGTTTTATGGGTTTCCTCCAAAGTTGTTTATATATTTTTTTATTAAATATAAAGTTCATATAGTGAAAAAAGGAGGAAATGCATTATTTCTGCAATTACTGCAAGAGCAGGTAATGATGCTGCTGAATAGTGTTTAAAAAGCATTCATGAAGCCAATATCTTGGTTGCCATATTACTGAACAACTAAATCCAGATCAAGAGATAAAATGTAGAATCGAGATGGCCCGCACGACATTTTTAAAAATGAGATCATTTTTCTGTAATGATAACTTGCAACTTCAACTTCAAAAGCGCATGGTTAAATGCTACATTTGGTCAGTCCTCTTATACGGTGTCGAAGCATGGACATTAAAAATATCCACGATTAATCGTCTGGAAGTCATTGAGATACAAGAGTGGCTGTACAGACGTATACTAAAAAGTCCATGGACGGCTATGCTGACAAATTTGGCAGTCCTTGAGAGAGCAAATGCTGCCCGCGAGCTGCTTGATAACATCAAATGTAGAAAGATGGCCTATTTTGGACACGTAGTAAGGGGAGACCGATATAATATTCTTCAACTTATTATGATCGGTAAAATCGAAGGACGCAGAGAAATTGGTAGAAAGCAGGCCACTTGGTTGAAGAATATCAGGGAGTGGACAGGAATAAAGAAAGCTGAGCAACTATTTAGAATAGCTCGAGACAGAGACAGTTTCGCCATGTTAATCGCCAACGTCAAGGGGACTTGATAGGGCACGTTAAGAAGAAGAAACCAAAATTTGAGTAATTTGAATCTTGCTCTTGCAAAGGTAAAATAATATTGACATAACAAAATATAAATTTAGTCTTTAAGATAAAAGAAGTAGTTTGTTAATTATAATACATAGAAACAAACAAAGAAAAAATAAATTAAAATAAACACAAAATAAAAAAAATATATGAAAATATCCAAAAAATCCTTTACTTTATTATTACAGTGTGTTCATAAAGTGGAGTCACGCTGTACTCTTATAATGTTCTATGAGTTGATCGTTTCCTGAAATAAAGATTGCACTAATATATTTTATATACATAACAAAATATATGTGTAATGTATATGTATATGTTTTAATGTATATTATACAAGCTTACTTAGTTTACAAGGTCTACTTTTCAAAAAAAATATTAGTTTATTTTGTATTTATAAATTATTATGATTAATTATATAATATTTACAATTAAAATTAAATCATCTAGCAAGCAATAATGTCTCACTTAAGAGCTCATTTAAATATATTTTCAACATAAACTTTTTTCAATGTGGTTCAGTGTAGGGATGGGAAAAACCTACCGGTTTTAACCGAAAACCGGTTTTTTTACTTCGAAATAACCGGTTTTATCGGTTGTTTTTGTATCCCGGTTATAACCGGTTTTCTATTTTTAAAGTAAAATGCGGTTATTAGGTTATTAGGTTTGTTTCGATTCGGAAATCTACCGTTTAAATTTGTTATCATCACAAAAAATTTGATATTATTTTCAATACGTTTGTATTAAAATTTATTTGATACTTCCCTGTATTGTTTAAAAATTAAATACAAAGAATGAGAAATCCCGGAAATTCGTAATTGTAATTTGATCCCTAAACCACAACAATTAACATCACTGGGTATCGGTAACCATAAATCATTCACCCACTCTTAAAATTTTATGTATAGGTATATGGTAAATATTATGACCTAAATTAAATTCTGATCTGATGTGAGCCGCCTTTGGTCCCATAAAATTTGAATTATGGGTGTTTGGAATAATACGACCTAATTATTTAAGGTCTTTAACTTTTAAACAGCGTTTCTGCGATTGCCATACCAATAATCACTCTAAATAGTTTCATTTTCATTCTTTCGTTAGTAAACATTTTAACATTGAAACCGCATATTTATAATAGAAGGCGATACTATTGGTTCTTACGTCACATATTTAAAGCATAAACGTGTTGTATTTACATAGGTAATAATGTTCTTTCGATAGTACTAATTTTGATCATATTGAAATCGAGTCGAATGAAGTATCGCAAGCTAAAGTTCATTGTTAATGTAACTTTGTAACCTATTGGATTAAAAAAACTGAAAACCGGTTTTTGGAAAAACCGGTTTTTTTTGGCCGGTTATAACCGCCAGGTTAAACCGTAAGCAAAAAAAACCGGTATAACCGAAAACCGGTGTTTTGCCAAAAACCGCCATCCCTAGTTCAGTGGGTCAACATTAAAATTGGCGGAGGGGCTACATTTCTCGTCGTACAAGCTTTCAACGTGAACGTACACGTTCCCGCCAAAAGTGAAGACCCAGAAATCCAACAAAACAGATCTAATCGTGAAACGTGTCGCAGAAAACGGTAATCAGCGTGAAAAACGGTCGCGAAACTCGCGAACGGATCCACGGTACCGGTAGTGACGCTTTCTGGACGAGATGATCACCAGAAAACGAACAATAGGTGCGAAATTGCCACGTGGAGGCGTAAAATTTGTCATGTAAGGCGCCAAAACTGGTAACTAGCACCGAATCGAACGGGCGTGGTACCAACCGGCTAACAGATCCTTGTAACTGATACTGAAAAGTAATAGAGCAAAGGGGTGTTGGCATTGGTGCCTGTCTGGAGCTCTTCGCCGCAGAGTTCTTTCGAAACGTAAAAGTGACGAACACTCAGGTAAAGTCTCACACACACACACATACACTCACACACACACATTTTATACACATATCAATCATATTTTACCATATTTACCAATAACCATATCCAAATTCATATCCCTACACATACTAATTCCATCCTACAAAATCCAAACACAATTTCGTACATACACTAATCCCACCCTACTTCCTACATATACTAATTTCCTACATATATCAATTCCTTTTCCTACAGTTACCAATAACAAAAACTATCTGTCCATAAACACTTTTTCCACACATATCAATATTCAATATTCCACATATATCAATAACCTTATCCTATAATACACATACAAAATCCACATCATGCCACGATCCAGATCCCGCAAACAACCTGACCCACCTCAACCAGCGAGTGTAGAGACAGATTGGCAATCTGTATCCGACTCCCAATCCTCCTCTCCTTCTCACACTTCACATGTCTCAGTCAACATTGACGGACATGAACCACGGACGCCGCAGGAATGGAAGCAGGCTCTCACAGAGATCTGCCACTAAAATCCTGAGGCTGCCAGCAAATACTACACCCCCATAGTTCACAAAATCAAAAACCAAGAACAGCAACTAAATTCACAAACTCCAGAAACCATCCGAAAAATCCTACAGAATGCTTTCATGTCTGCAATCCCTGACAAATAATACCCAATCCCAAATCCCATTTGCAATTTGCAATATTTGCAATCCCAAACAAATACCATCAGAATTCATAGAAACCAAAAACATCACTCCCAAAATCCTAGCGACTCCCAAGAAAACACATACAAACACACAACTAACGCTATACCAACCCACCCCCTCCACATCCAGAACAGACATCCCTCTACAAACCCCTTCAACCCTCAACCTCCCTCCTCAAACCCTTTCACACACACCTGAAATAGCAATACCACACACACCACCAACACCACATCCCATAAACTCACAAACCACCTCGTCTAACCCTCAAACAATCCCTTTCCCCACCCCTCAACAACCATCACAATTCAAAAACTACAGGATAGAGGACATCCCTGCCGATATCTGCCAGCAGAGACCATTCTACCGATTCCTTCTACAACACAACCTTATCCCTAATTTAGACTCACTAAAAGTCTTTCCAGCCCAAAAGGCGGCCTCAATTCGAACGACAAAACTCCTTGACATCGCCCACATCACGGCAAACCTTCGAAATATCCTTCAAAACGACCAAATCCGCATTATAGCCCGTCTACCTAAGTCCCAAAATCCATTGCCTAATCCGAACAATTCATCTATCTTCCATCTCGTCATAGCCGGTGTGGCAAAAACCTTTTCCCAAAAACTCATCGAGGATAACTTATCCGAGAACAACTTTCCCTACACAAAAGTAGTTCGAATAATCGCCCGATCCACCAATCAACCCACCTCCTATATCAGAGTATTCACCAGCTCTGAAACCAAGTTCGCCGAAGCACTCACGAGCGGTATTTTGATCGAGGGTGAACGGTTGGCCTGTGAAATTTCACGATCAGGCAACTCCGTTCCCATTCGATCCAAATATTGCTCGAGATGCTGCAAAAGCGGACATTTCAATACAGAATGCCCAGAAAAGTCTATAATTTGTCCGTACTGCGGACTCAGCCACCGGTCTACCGCCTGCCCCACGATATCGACTCCAAAATGCCCCAACTGTAGTGGTCCTCACCCCGCCTTCTCACCACGTTGTCCTCACAGAAACACCCAACCCGCAAACTACAATCAAACCCAACCGGTACACACAGAAAAGCAAATCCCATCCTACGACCTCATCTCTGACATGAAATCCCTCATCCACTTTACATCCATACTCCTATTCAACGCCTTCCCTGAAAAGAGAAGTGCAATCACCTTTTACCTTAACCAAATTTCCAACGCAATGTATGGATGTGCCATAGCCACTTCATGCACAAATAATCTAGTCAACTAAACCTTTACCCACCTCCACATCTAAATATCACACTCTACACATCAACACATATTCATACACACACTAATTACACCCATACACAACACTTTACCTTCCCTTAGCTCACAATCCAAATTAATAAACACCTAATCCCATATCCTAATAATAAACCCAAAGTCCAAATTAATAAACATATAAAACTCCACCAACACATAACACTACACTGTGAGCACCGAACACACTCCTTAAGAGTCGATTAAATACACACAAGGACAGGGGGAGATTGGTTTTCTGTGGTTTCCCAATCTCATTGCACAATGATACCTGATCCTAGGTAAGGTCATAGCCACAGCTATCCTCCACGCGTTTTTCCAACAAACAAAAATGGCCAACAATCTGAAAGGAATCGTTTTTCCAAGGAACTTGTACTTCGTGACAGGCTTGGTATACCTGACTAACTCTTCCGGAAGCGGTATTTCCGCCTCTTGCATTCTTCTTGTTCTCGACCCCCCCTCTCGAAGACTAAGGGCGGCGGCGCCCTTAGTCTTCGGAGTTCAATTGAAGTCATACGAGTGAAAACTGGCATTTCGAACCAAACAAGCATAAGCAACCAAGTAACAAACCCACCCTTGAAGAAGCATAGAGCTTAAAGCAAGGTAAAAACGCATTGATTGATTGGCTACATTTCATAACATACACACAACCATACTTATAATGTATTCACCATGCATTTCAAACCAATATTTATTTCTTTTGAAAAAACTTGTTTTTGTAGCAAAGAATAAAGCTTTTTATTCAAAATAAACTAACCGATAAAAAAATCACATAAAACAGCCCGGTACGGCATAGATTATTTGCTTTAGTTGTAAATTAAACAAAAATAAATAAACTAACTTTCTCTTTCAAAAATTAAAATATGCATTATGTGGGGTTAACGGATGTGCAGTGGGGGGAAAATTATTGATCTTGTGGAGCAAGAAATGTCTCAGAGGGACATAGCTACAGTGGTAGGCATAACACAGATCGTTGTGTTAGAAACCTATGCTAGGTTTCAGGAGTTAGGAACGCTTAAGAATACACAAAGATAAAATCGCCAAAAAGTAACAACGCATGCCACGATCGTTTTATTGTTCAAGTGGCTAAAATAGACCCAACACTTTTTCACCCGCATCTCCAAAAGCAGCTTTTGGAAGGTACAGGAAGCACAAGATTGATTGCCTAAATTGATGTCATCAAAACCAAAACTGGAATATGAAAAATTGGCAAAATGTGCTGTTTTCAGACGAAACCAGGATTTGTGTAAAACCATATAACCGATATATTCATGTACTTAAATGGCGACGAAGACAAGCAAGAACGAAAACAGCCAGATCTGTTCACAGACATAAGAGAGGACGTGCTATGTTTTGGGAAAGTATTGTGGTCGGTAAAAAAACTTCTAATTTCCATTCAGATATCTTTAATAGCGCGCAGGTATGTTGATTTGGTTCTAGAAATTGTAGTTGGACTCTGAAAAAGAACAATGCTAAAATATTTAATTTTCATGCATGATATTGCACCTCCACATTCCAGCAGAGTCACTACAGACTTCCTTGAAGCAGATGATATCACTATTCTGTAGTGGCCTGCTGACTCACCCGACCTTAACTCTATAGAGCCTTTATGAAATATGCTTAAAAAAAGAATTAGACCTTGCCGTCATAATTCAAAAAACCATGTATAGCTACCCTGTACAAGCTGCACTTAAAGAAATTGCAGTATAATAAATTATAGAAAGAAAAACGTACCATAATAAAATCTTGACAATTTGTTTAGGAGCATGCTCAGGCGAATTGGAGCGTTCATGAGGTCTAGGGTTAGTAGCACCGACTACTAGAAAAGATTAAATAAATAAAAAAAATTAAACATCATTCCTTGTACATTAAAATTTCTTATGGTATTAACTTTAAAACTAATAATTCCAATTTTATTATTTAATAATTTATGGGTTTCTTTAATTTTTATGTATTGGTGATTACATGGCTTTAAATTAAATAGTCTTTGACTTTGTGCCACAAATCTGTGTATGTTTTGAAATAAAACCACCTTTAAAATAATATATAAATTGCTAGATAACACTGTTTAAATTAAGTTTAAAAAACGGCGGCCCGTCATTTTTTATTATTATGTCACTGAAACTTCATAAAAGTTATGCAAAAGGTATCTTAGTTTGCTTTCTTCTTCTTTAAGTTCCATCTCTGCGACGATGATTGGCAATCATCATGGCTATTCTGACCTTCGAGGCAGCTGTTCTGAACAATTGCCTTGAGCTGCAACCAAACCACTCTCTCAGGTTCTTCAACCAGGAAACGCGCCTTCTTCCTACGCTTTTCCTACCCTCTATTTTTCCTATATTTATGTGTCTTAAGATGCTGAATCTTTCGCCTTTCATTACATGTCCAAGATATTGCAATTTCCTTACTTTTATTGTATTTTCCATTTCCCCTTTCTCTTCCTATTCTCATTAACACTTCTGCATTCGTGACTCTATCTACCCATGGAATCCTTAACAATCTTCTAAATGTTCACATTTCAAACGCGTTAAGTCGATTTATTGTATTCCAGTTTAATGTCCATGATTCAGCTTCATCGTAGAGTACACTGTGTACATAACATTTAATTAGCCTTATTCTGAGGGCCAATGTCAGATTTTTGCTGCATAAAATCTTTTTCATTTTCACGAAGTTGGCACGTGCTTTATCAATTTTGACTCTTATCTCTGCAGTATAATCGTTATTTTCTGTGATTATCGTTCCCTAGTAAGTATATCTTTTTACTCTCTTAATATGCCGGCCGCCTACCGTTAATATTTCATTTGTATTGTTGTTCTTGCTAATTTTCATGAATTTGGTTTTTTATGTTAAGAGAGAGTCCGTATTCTCCACTATATCTTAATATTTTGTTCATTGTTCTTTCTAAGTCTTCAAGTTGTCGGCTATTATGACTGTATCGTCGCCATACCTATATGCTGACGTCCGTCGGCACTTAGGTTCCGACGGACCTTAACTTCCGTTCACTTTTATGTCGACTGTCTCGTTTACCAAAGCTTCTTGTATGATTTCTTCAGACTAAGCATTAAATAATAACGGCGACGTGCATTACACATTACGACAGCATTTCACGTGGAATGATTCCTGTGGAATAGATTGTGTTCAGTAGTTGGACTTAAAGATCTATGTTTTTTTTATTGGCCAGCTTTAGCAATTCAGTTGGTAATTCATCTGGACCAGGAGCTTTATTATTTTTCATGGACTTAATGCATGCATAACATCTGACTTTGTTATTTCAGGTCCTCCCTCATTTTTACTCTGATTATCCTCATATATTTTCCTGTCTCTGGTCATGTAATAATTCCTTTATATATTCTTTCCATCTTGCCAATTTTAGTTTTGTCTTCATTAAAATATTTCCTTGTTTGTCCAATAGTATGCTTGAGGTTTTTTGTTTTGCTACTCCGGCTAATTTTTTAACTTTTTTATATAGATTAAAGTTATCATATTTGTTTTGTAAGTCTTCTATTTCTTGGCATCTTCCAGCGAAATAAGTCTCTTTAGCTTCTCTTATTTTCCTTCTTATTTAATTATGCAGCTGTTATGATACTGAGTTATGTTAATAATCTTTTGCCTTCTTCTCTCCTCCATCATTGTTAAGATTTCTTCTGTCATCCAATCTCTTTCCTAGCATCTGGTTGTTGTAAGTTCCCTGCGACTTCGTTCAATAATTGCATTTTTAAAGTATTGCCACTGTTGTTCTACATCACCATAAATTGATTTCGGTGTGGATTCTATGTTTGTATTAATTTCTTGTTTCAGTTTTTCTTTGCCGTTTATCACTTTTGTACTTTTTTTGTATCTCTTTTAAATGAAGTTGTAATTTTGCTACAAGAGAATATTGTGGTCCGACTCTACGTTTGCACCTGGGTATACTTTCACCGATTGTATTGCGTTTCGTTATCTGTGGTTTATTAAAATATAGTCAATTTAGTTTCTAATTATTTTATCGACCTTGTCAGCTGGAGATTTCCAAGTGTAAAGGCGTCGATTAGGCAGTTTGAAGAAAGTATTCATTACCGCAAAATTATGTTCTAGGCAGAATTCTATAAGGCGTTCTTCTCTCTCATTTCGAACACCAAGTCCATATGGTCCTACAGTAGACTCATATCTTCCTTCTCTAACTTTGGCGCTTAAATCAACCATGACTACTGTTATATCTCTAGATGTTGTATTTTGTAGGGTTTTTTGGAAGTCATCGTTTATTTCAAATTATTCCTCTGTTTTATCGGTGGCTGGCGCATAAATCTGAATAAGGTTTAATTTCTTATGTGTTGTCATCATTTGTATTAGCATAATTCTTTCCCATATTGGTATAAAGCCTACAACTAATTTTGCAACTTTTTTACTGACATTAATTGCTACTCCATACCGATGTTGGTTGTCGGTACTACTAGAGTAGATAAGTCGACCATTGTACTTAGTTCACCGGAGTCAAGCCATCGTGTGTCACTTATTCCCAATATGTAGATTTTAAGTCGCATCATTTCTTGTTCTAAAATCCTTAGTTTACCAGGCTTATACATGCTTCGAACATTCCATGTCGCTATTTTAAAAGTTAAAAATTGTATTTTTATTACGCAGGGATTTCGTTGGTTAACGACCTGAGGAGCCCTGTCATCATTGTTATTCCTCCTCCTATCGAATCTTGGCATCCGAGAACCATGATTAGTACGGTGATGCTTGTCATTAACTGCTATCACGATTTCTAGGGGTACTCTACAAGTCTTTGATGCAGTGGTTTCCCGTTGCCTTCTGCATCCTTATGTCGTTGACTATTACTTGGTCCATCCGCCTTCGAGATAGATTTCTGTATCTCAGGACAAAAGAGTGTTCTTACATCTACCAGCCCAAAAGCGTTGACCGCTGACTTGAATCTATATCAACCCTAAAATCGAGGGTTGCCACTTACGCCATATGCACCGTACCGAAGTTTTGCTTCCCCGCAGTGGCTGCCGTTGTGGACTTTATCCGTAACCCTGGACAAGGGACCCTAAACAGACAGGTACTAGTTTCCCTAATCAGGAAACCCCCGGAATCTGCGGAGGGCAGGGATTGATTCATTTTCTCTGATGGGAATTAAATCAAGAATTTAAAGAGTTCCTACTCGCTACCCGTAGTTTGCTTTACCAGATATTTATTAATTGAATTTTATGATTCGAATAATGCATATTGTAAACCACTGATTTTTGTATCCTTTAAAAAATATATTGATGACGTCCCGTCTTGTAGTTAAACAAAAATAAGAATTGTTTAAAAAAAATGTAAAAAACCAAAATAAAAAATCGGTCGGTTCGAGCTTAAACGTAGAATATAATGAACTCGGAAGATAACAAAGCATTTTCATATTTTTTTAACGTACTGTAGAACGAACATAAAATTTAAATATAGATGTTATTTATTTTTAAAATTCACAATATACTTCTCTGGTCAATCAGCAGGTAAATATACTGGGGTTGTATATCCCGTATGCATCGATATAATTGCCATTTCTGCAGTCCGTATACTTTTCTCTCTTTTCATCTCTTACTCCCTTCAGTTTAAATATTAATATCTGTTTGCTCTGTCCACAAAATGCGATTGATTTTGTGGCTTTATTATTTGCCTCCGTTTTATTTTACATCCCATTGTTTGGAGGAATATTGAATTTTATGATATTTCTTTTTTATTACTTTTTCAGAAATGGATCCCCTTCTCGACAGCGCCATATAAATATATCGCTTTTGACTTTTAGAATAATTTCATTTAATTTGAATATTTGGGAAATAACCTTAACTGTCACGTATTAGAAACTCAAAATGTTGGTCACTGTTTTATAGTAAAAAGGTCAGCAGTATGGAAATTAGAAAAATACGTCTATTTATAAAATATTATATTTTACATTTTTTTATATTACGTGAAAATTATTAACCTTGGAGAATTAACTTGTTTAAATACGTAATTATTTAAAATATAGATGTTTTAATTATTTAGGACTTAACAGTATACTGCTTACAATTACTAGATATTTCTTATCTTACACATTGAAAAAAGACAAAATATTTACATGTTTTTTACTTACAATTTTTAGTTTACTATTTTTAGTTACCCTTTTTGTCTAGTATCACTTTCATTTTTTCTTGTAGTTTATTATTTACATGTTAATATTTTCTAAGGTAATTAAAAAAGTTATAAACTTTTCTGTAAACTTGCATGTTGTACGTCAATTTATATGTTTAAAATATAATTTGAGAATATTTATAAGCATAGTTTGTCTCTTGTCCAATTTGGCATCTATTACCATAGTTTTTAACAAAAAATGTCAAAAATAAAACACGAAAATACATATCCTACTCTCAATCCGATATTCGTTTCAAACGTTTTTAAATGTTCACTGTTTTTATACTTTGCAGATAGCTCTATAGACGCCAGTCCTAACCATAGTCGTATTACTCTGTCATGGATATTAAATTCGTCTATTTACAGTACATATATAACAACATCTTAAATATACTATATATTGAGTTGTAAGTTATGAACTATTAGATCTCTATTTCTCTATGTCATCTATTGTATTTTAGAGAACTAATGAAGCTTTTAAAAATATAAAGCGAAATGTCTTCGTTAAACTTATGGAGTAGTTGACTTCTTTTTTTATTTTGCCAACTTAAATGACTGATTAAACCTCTGAATTCACTAGTTGAATACTATATATATTGTCATACTTCTTCTTTCCCAACCAAAAAAAAAAAAATAAAAAAAAAGGATCCATCGGAATAAAATTTTAAGATATCAGTATAAACAAATTGTATATAGTAATTTAAGATAAGATTTAGTGTAGATAAGAATAGAAATTTGTTTGGCAAACGACCTATTCCGTTTCCAACAAAATTATCAAACAACCCCTTTGTTTAGAATTAGAAGACATTTTTTACCTGTTTACCAATTAGAAGTTAATCTTTTCATTGTTTGTATAATCGAATATTAAATGACCATATTTTAATCTTTTGAAATATGTTTAAATTGTGTATTGACAAAACCAATTTTAAAGTAAGCTATTTAGTTTTTCTCTGAAACAGAAATTAGGCTTTTCCAAAATCATGGTAAACACAATTTGAGCTTTTGATTGGACGGTCGTTTTTTGAATGGAAATTTGTGAGCCGATTAGGAGGACTGGAGAGGTTAGTAATAATTTGGCCATCGAAAGAAACAGTCGTTTGTTTCAAGATAGGGTGTGGTTCGTGAGTTGGATACCAGTTTTGTAAAAAGAAATAAATAGTGTTGCAGAAGGAGATAACAAGGATTAAAAGAGGTCCGTGTATCTACCGTGGGCATTTTGTGAATTATATATAAAAGTTGTTTTACGGCATCAAGTTGACAAAAAGAGGTCCTTGTGTCATAAATAAGTAGCTGAGTGTTTGTAGAAGTAAATCAGGTGTTTCTGGGTAGTGCAGGAGGTTTGCAGAGACGTCAGGAAGGAGCCTAGGTGCCAAAAATGAGAGATCACATCGTTAAGGAGACTGGATTTTTTTTCAGGGTATGTTCCAACATACAATTCAATAAGGAAAAAAGCTGTAAGTGTTTTTGTACAATTGAAATTAGTATCTGTGAAGGATCTGTGTTGACATCATGGTCATTATCATTCAAATTTAAGAACTGAGTTTTGTTAGACTAATCAAAAGTTTAAAATTTGTTATTTTTTTTGTTTCAAGTAAAGGAAAGTTTAATTAAAATTGGTTTTCACTTTTGTAATTTTTTAAAATTTTAAAACAAGATTTTAAAATTTTTGTAATTTTAAAATCTTATTATTATAAAAATTTCATTTATTTTCTTGTATGCTGATTGATAAGATAACGGATGAATTTGATAATTGTTTTATTCGTTCATAGAAAATAAAGAACACGCAATTTTTTGTAATATAATATTTTCTTTTATTATTATCCTTCTTCTCTATCCCGATAAAGAACAACTATAAATCAATAAACTAAGATCAAAGTCAAAATAAACAATCATAACAAATGGCTCCCAACGTGTAAAGTGTAGAAAGTATTTCTAGTTAAAATTCAAAAAAAAAGAGAAAGAAAGCAGATTGATTGAAAATTTATTTGCCGATGGTTAAAGTTTATAATATTTGCTTTTATGACATAACATTTTAAATTTCTCTAGGTACCAATTTTTGCATAATATATTTTATGATATTTGATTGAGTTTTACAACTGACAAAAGTTTAAATTTTATTGCATTTATTTGAATTTATTGCATTTGGGATAAGAGGAAAAGTTTTCGTCTTTGCAACATTACTCGAATTTCATATTTGGCGGGGATAAATAATCTAACGAACATGTCAACTACAAGGAGTAAAAGCAAAATGAAAGAAAGGAAGGAGGAAACAGAGGATAACAGAGAAAAGGAAACAATTGTTGATGAAGGATCGGATAATGAAGGAAATGCTACAATAATAGAGAAAAGAAAAGAAACAGGGATGTTAGAAAAATTATTAGCAATGATGCAAATACAAACAAAAACAATAGAGAAAACCCAAAAAGAAACATCACTGAAAATGGATCGAAATCAAGAAGAAACAAAACAAACAATAGGAAAAAACCAAAATGAAACATCACTAAAAATAGAAGAAAACCAGCGGGAAACAAGACAAGCAATAGAACTAAATAACAGGAATATAGAGTGATCCATAATTCCGGCGAAGTAAAATTACAGTTTGGCGGGGATGTAAGAAAACTGCATTCCGTACCGTTCATGAATAATTTAAAGAAGAAGATACAATACATGGGAAACTTTGAGACAGCTAAGGAAATGATCAGAAATCATCTCAAAGATGAGACGAGTCTATGGTTCGACAGCAAAGTGGAAGAATTTGAAAATTGGCAAGAATTTGAAAATAAATTTCTGAGTTTTTTCTGGGGAAAGACAGAGCAATTACAGATAAACAAGGAGTTGCAAAATGGGAAATACCATGAGAGGATGGGTATATCATAAAAAACATACGCATTGCAAATGTACAATAACGCAAAACATCTGCATATCACATTGTTAAGGAGACTGGATTTTTTCTGGGTGTGTTCCAACATACAATTCAATAAGGAAAAAAGCTGTAAGTGTTTTTGTACAATTGAAATTAGTATCTGTGAAGGATCTGTGTTGACATCATGTTCATTATCATTCAAATTTAAAAACTGAGTTTTGTTAGACTAATCAAAAGTTTAAAATTTGTTAAGGAAAGGGATATCTTTTTCGAAAAGTATTAGTATCACCGCGACACACGTTGTAGCCATCGGAAAAGAGAAGCAGCTCCAGTTTCAGAAAACTTGTACTACAGAAAGACTACGGTAACGTTACAGGTCGGTTCATTTATAACGTGTCGCGTAACGGCTACAAACTTTGCTAATTTGGTCGCATGGACCACCAGAAAAAGACTGTAGGTGTGAAATTGTTTGAGTGGAGGTATATGTGAGACTACCTGCAATCTCTGTATTGAAACGTTCAAGTGGCGTGGTGCTAGCTGGTTGATAATCTCTGGAACTGTTTAGTATTGATAAATATACCTAAAAAGGGAATATCGACACTTGGTGCTGAACTTTTACTGATTCTGGTTCCTTGTCACAGAACACATCCAAATCGCTCGAGAGCTCATTAAACATGGGCAAAGTCACCATAGACACACACACTCATACACACGTATCCATCACACATATAAATACTTAAATTCACTACACTTATATAAACCATTTTCCTATACTTACTTCAACATACATTCTTAAATACTTCACGAACACAAACAAGAAAACATACCTTTGCCATCCTTAATACAGTACCTTTCATATGTTACACATACTTCTTCCACAGTCCAACACAACACCTACACAACTATCTACACACGACATACTTATTTACAGAATTGATGACATTCCATAAAGCATTTGTCAGCAGAGACCACTCTATCGCCTCATTAAGAACAACAGTTTATCCTCAAATTTAGACTCTCGTAAAGTCTTTTCAGCTCTATTAACTTCGGGCCTAGAACCAAACCTCAAGGCCCAACAAATCTACAACTTATTGTAAACAATAATAATCAACTACAAACCTTCCACCTAGTCATTGCCAAAGTTGACTAAAACCTTTCTAAAAAAGTCATCGAGAATAATCTCAAAACAACTTAATATTCAATAAAATAGGTTGCTCGGAACTTTCACCAGGATGCCCCCACAGATAAGCCACCCCCAATCACAAAACAAACACAACCCGTACACATTCCTTAACAATTTCCATTCCGCGACCTATTCTAAGACATGAAAGTCCTCATCCACTTCACATCCATGATTCTCTTAAATGTCTTCACCGAAAAGCGGAGTGACACATGTCACTCCGCTTTTCTAAAACCTTTGCCTAAACCAAATGTCCAACTTACTATATGGGTACGCTATCTGTTAATACGCTAATCTGAAGGGAATAGTTTGTTACCAGATGGAACTTGTATGTTGCTGGCAGGCTTGGTAACTAGCCTACGTAGACCAATACTGGTATTATGAACGGCATCGGGAACGCAAATTGGCGTTTGCTCATTCCAATAAAAATACCATCGTTGAAGAAGCACAAAGCTTAAACTAAGTACCTACATAATGAGAGTGTCTCTCTTCGAAAGATATTGAGCAGACCCATTCAATTATACTACTTTTGTTGGGATTTAATCCGATTTTGATGAATTAGAAGATTCTAACGTTTGCCTATGTTTTTACTTTTAAGTTTAGTTAAGTTTTTGCAAAAGTGTATCTTATATATTTAGTTGAATTATTGTTTAACGAGACTTTTACATGTTTACATAGGCAGAATGGGGCAGAATGGACTGTATTTTTAATAAAAGGTGCATTACCTACATTTTGTTTTAAATTTGCAGATAAAATCTTACCTTAGTACTTATTAATACATTATTAGTTATCCTGATTTTTCTTAGAAACAATAATTGACTTTAAACAGGATTTAAGGGACGCTCACAATTGTAATTTATTTGGGAGTAAAAATAATAGTAGCACCAATGTTGTACTAAATGAAAATATTTTTAAAATGTTTAGTCTTAGATGAAAAAAATACTTAATATAAAACTTGTCAAAGCACTTTGGTTTTTCTGCAAACATAAGTATTTGTTTTACTTAATTCAGTGGATTCCTGATCATCTTTGGCAGGATTCTAGACAAGTGTTAGGATTTTTCTGATCGATCCTTGTGTATTTCTGGCTAGTGATCAAATCGATCAAATCTATTATCATCACAAGGTAGCGACGTATATCTTACAGTACATCAAGAGTTTGCTAAAAATAGACTAGAATTCTTTGAAAATATTTCTAAAAAAATAAACCAACGGCCACATTATATAAAAACAATTTGTTTTAGTGACTAAAGTATGTTTTTTTTATGCAAATATTAACATAGAATGTGAGGTATTGAAGTGATACAAATCCTCACTTTTTCGCGAAAAACATACTCAATTTCCAAAAAAAAGTAGATGTTTTGACAGGTGTTTAGGAAAACTACATGGGTGGGACTGTTTTTCTCAAGGCTAAGTTATTCAATAAACTGAATTCGGAGATCTTGCAAAGCGCAATTGAGCGACTAACTCTTAAAATTCTTAAGATAGTGCTTCTGCATACTATTATGGTGCAGTAAGACGTTACCTCGAATATTTTGGTAGATGGATTGGACGACGAGGTTCGATAGAATAACCAGCTCGCTCACCGGAATTCACACCAATAGATTTTTTCTGTGTGGATTTTGGAATCTAAAGTTTATGCTACAGCACCCGACGGTATTGAAATTTTGAAGTGCAATTTCCCCAAGACATTTGAATCTCATCTCAGATAAACATAACAATAGGAGTCACCAAACAACGAACCAGCACTGTAAATCTGAATATAAGAAAGTGTGCGATCGATAATGACATAAAAACACTGAAAGATTTATACAAAAGTACACTATAAATGAAAGGAATGTAAGTGAAAAAGGTAAAATCGATGATATTGATCAATAAAAAAACAAGTAAAGGAGCTTCAAATTAGTACATAAAACATACATAAAAACATTTCGCTTGAAAGAAGACCTACTGGATGCCACCAAAACGGTTGCTGTACAGTAAGCAATTCATTTCGCAGAAAGTGCAACGAAGAAATATACACTACGTTTTACATGAAGATAATGAATAAGTGAATGAATTATTCAAATTATTGACATTACTAAATATCAAAAATCTTAATAGTTGAAAGGCAACACAGTTATAACCCACTTATAACCAATATTGGTCGGTTTGATGTTATAAACTTTTTCTTCTTGTCGTTGATATCATTGATAGCAATTAAATGGACACTACAAGGAGATATTAAACATTCCTGCGATCTAACAAAGACCCTATGGAAAATATGACCAAAATACATATAGATTCTTAAATTCCAAAAATCTCCAAAACACAGATTGGTTATTCTGATAATGATATCTCCAATATTCATGTACGGATGTAAGACGGGGACACTAAGAAAATTAAATAAAAGAAACATAGACGCTACTTAAGTTTTCTGCTAAAGAAGAATGGTACAAATTCCGTGGGCTGATTATAGAACAAATGGTATTTGAAAATTCATTTTTAAGAACACTTACAATCAGGAGGATTTCCGTCATGTCATCAGATCAGGTATAAATAATATAGATATGTTATTTAGATGTTCATCACTCAATAAAATTAATTAACTAGATCACAGGAATTTACAAAAGGTCAACGCACAAATTAATAGAAATGACTAGAGATAGAAATCTCTGCACATAGACTATATACAACGTGACGGAAACCACGACCCCGCTCTCGGGAGGACAATACTGCAGAGCAGGAACTAAATGAAACTAAAGGATTATAAATTATTGCCACTTTTTTCCATTTTCCATCTTTTTTGTGTAAAAACCTTTTATCGTTATTAAATTTGTTAACGCTAGTTTATGTTCTTATTTAATACCCATTTTTAATTATATTGAGTGTTTTTTCTGTAATTTTATACAAATTTGCAATTATTATGAATATTTGCTAATATTTTGTACATCGACGATCAATGATATAATTGTTTAAGTGGCAGCATGGAGTTTATTGCTTTGATGATATTTACAAAACCCTATTAAGTCATTTCTGGTATATGTTTTTTCTAATAAAATAAAAAGGACCTTCTTATATTTTTATCTGTGCAGCGTTATCGATGTAGTAATTTGTTTAGATGCTCTTTTAATCTCCAGTATTAGAATTAAACCGAATGTGTTAAAATTGAATATTGATAACAATTCCAAATCACGACTGTATCGCCTGAATCTTACACAAATATATCTCTATAACAGATTTCGAACATCCCAAACTCTCGAAACTTCGGGAATTAAAGTTGGAACTTTCCGAAACTTTGAATAGTGTGCTAGAAACACGTGCACAACCAAACGGATTGCATATCAATCTGAAATCCCACTTCTGGAAATCCCGCTTTTGGAATATACGTGACATGTCGGTTCTCACCTGTCCGTCCAGCAACTTCGATATCGGGGTCAGCCCGTTTTTTTTTGAACCTGCGTCGCTTTTCTACTCGCACCGCCTCCCTCAGCGTCATTGGCGTCGATCGAGCCACTACCCGAACGCCGGGGGAGTATTCCTGTTACATTCCGCCTCTCGACATACAGAAATATATTTTTGCACTTTATATTGTTGCAATAATGCATCTAATATAACATTCAACACTTACGGAAGACCCTGTATGTCGGTGAAAAGCGATTTTCCAGCTCGAAAATTGTTCGGTACAGTTTCTGTGGGGCCCTGAGTTGGAGTTAATCGACCCCTCGGAAAGTTTGGAAAACTTTTTCAGCATTAAAATTTGTTGGCGAAGTTGGGCAGATGAAATGTTCGAGAGGAATTTTGGGAGTTGGGAGAGTTGGGTTTTTGGGTGTTTCGAGGTGAGGACTTGAGAAAAATGTATCGTACAGTTATAATTTTTAATACGGGGAGAAATAAACGAGAAATACACTTGATTCGACAAAAACCGTATCAGCAGAATAAAAATCGATTCGGTATATAAAATTTGTAAAATATAATAACAAAACCAAGTTTAGTAAAATATATATCATGCACTACGAAGTACACAATGCAGAATGCAAAGAAAATAAATAGATAATAAGGAAAATCAATAGCATTTACTAAAAAAAAAACATTACTAAAAAATATAAAAATCAAAATGACAATCTACGTTGTAAAAATAGATTCTTAAGAATGTTATTCGTATGATTAACAACAACTTCTTTTATTAGTAAATTACTTGAAACACAAATTTAACAGGAATATTTTATTTAATTAAGATAGTTTTCTTCAGACACTTGTATAACTCTTAGGATGGATAGTGAAAATATTTTAAAGGAAACAATTATTATTTCTTTTATTTACAAAAACCCGCTTTAACCTAATAGCGGAACGGTAACAATTAATTACACTTTACTTACTAAATTACAATCTTTTAAAAACAAAAGTAGTTTATCAATATTGTTATTTGAGTAATGTCTTTAAGACCGTTATTTGAGGAGGGATTTCATCATACACCAGTCAATTTTGACGTAATTGTTGATATAAAAGAATCTGTCCTAAATTATGAAGAATACTATTTTGACTTTAAAAATGGTGATTATGTTGCTTTAAATTATTATTTAGCGGAAGTTGACTGGAATTTATTATTTCTTAACAAAAGCATTAATGGCGTAGTTAAAGATTTTTATGATATTTTATTTTATTTAATAGAATTGTTTATACCATTAAAAAAATTTAAAACATCTACATATCCCAAATGGTTTACATCAGAGTTAAAACATTTACTTTATGAGAAGAGAAAAGCACATAAAAAATTTAAAATGACTGGTGTTGATGAGAACTATTGTCTTTTTTCCGATCTCAGGGAACAATGTAAAGAGCTTAGCAAGTATTTACAAAGGCGTCATGTGAATGAAATTGTGGCTAGCATTTTTCATAATTCTTGTTCTTTCTGGAAATATATTAATAATAAACGCAAATCTCATGTTCTACCATCGAGTATGAGTTATGGTAATGAAAGTAGTGAAAATGGTTTAGATATTGTGAATTTATTTGCTGGGTTCTTTTCGACTGTCTATAATAAACGAAAAATAAATCAGATTCCTAATTTTAAGTACGAAAATTATGTTAATGCTAATAATTATTTAATTAATGTTAAGGATATTATTGATAAGATACAGAATAATCCGTGGAAACTGACAGCGGGTCCAGATGGTATACCAATGTATTTTATTAAAAAATGTGTATTCACTCTTGCTAAACGTATTCAGTTATTATTCAATAAGTTATTAACTTCTTCTACATTTCATGATTTGTGGAAAGTGAGTTTTTTAAAACCCATTTTCAAATCTGGTCAAAATAATAATGTTGAAAATTACAGGGCTGTTTGTTTGCAGTCTGAACTACCAAAGTTGCTTGATTTTTTTGTTAACCATATGTTAACCTACGATTGTAAAAATTTAATTCTCGGTCAACAACATGGTTTCTATCAAAAGAAATCTACTTGTACAAATCTTATTTTGTATTCAAACTTCATTGTTGATTTTATGGAATCGGGAAACCAAGTTGACTCCATATATGCTGATTTTGCCAAATCATTTGACAGGGTAAATCACGAAATATTAATTAATTGCTAAACTTCGTGGATATGGAATTGGAGATAATTTATTGGGTAGGATCACGAGTTATTTAACATATCGTTTACAAATAGTAAAATATGGTGATTTTGATTCTGAAGCGATTAATGTTACTTAGGGTGTACCTCAAGGTTCTCACTTAGGCCCACTTCTATTTAATCTGTCTGTGAATGATATATCATCAGTAATTATTAATAGTGAATTTCTATTGTTTGCTGATGACATAAAGATCTTTAAAGCAATTAAAAATACCTCTGATATGGATGCTCTTCAGTCTGACTTAAATAATTTATCTCGTTGGTGTGACCTTAATGCCTTATATTTAAATATAAAAAAGTGCTATAAAATTACGATTTCCAGAAATACTAAACTTCAGTTATATAGAACTTACATACTTAAGGGAGTATCGATTACAGAAGTAAATCAAATTAGAGACCTTGGAATTACATTTGACCAAAGACTAATGGTTGATAGGCATATTAATATAATAACTCCCGAGAATTTTCAATATTTACTTTCAAAATTTTGTATTGTTCTCTAGTTCGGTCCATTTTGGAATATTGTAATATTATTTGGTATCGATATAATAACGAGTTCAAAATAAATTCCTAAGAATTTGCTGGTATAAAATGGGTTTTAATAGAACTAACTGTGATTATAACTATATTCTTTGTCAACTTAATATGAAAACTTTAGAAAATAGAGAATCTGAGTGGGAATTGCGTTTTTTGCATAAAATTCTTAATGGTTATGTTGATTGTCCGGAACTGCTGGAATTAATTGTTTTTAATGTAAATTCTAGAAGAACACGCTCTCCTGACCTGTTTAGACTAAAGTTTCATCAACCTAATTATGGTAAAAGTGAGTCAATTACAAGGATGTTGAGAACTGCCAATAATTTGCAAGATAGTGTTGAATTGTTTAATTGATCCGTGTCCTCGTTCAAGAATAGTTTAAAGTGTTATTAATACTTTTTAAAATTGTAATATATGACTACAGTTTATATGTTAATTATATGTGTATATTGTAATTTTTGTAAGGAAAAAGGGTTCATCCCGTTAAAAAAAGATTGTTTGGTAAATGGTATTTGGCTTTTTTTAACACATGTTCATGGAAAAACTGAGTATATAAGTCGTAAATGGGAAATGATCATTTGTTTTCGTCTAGGTACATCGGGTGGTTGCCATGGTCCAATTTTATTTTTTATTTCCTGAAGCTTTGAGGGTGTGGATTTCCATTTATTGTCCCAGCTCTCGAAAATATATTTCATAAAGTTTTTTAGATTCATACTAACAGATTGGAGAAACATTTGGGTACTGTTATTATTTATGGCTTCTTTGGCATTTCGGTCAGCTGCTTCATTAACTGCTATTCCAACTTGTGATGGGACCCAGAGAAACTTGATACTTATAACTTTGGTATGTAATTTATTTAGTTCTTTCTTTATTAGTAAAGCTAATGGATGCTGGGTGTATATTTTCTTGATTAGGTGTAGTGAGGATAGAATCTGTCACGATTAACATTTTGTTCACCTTATTCGCATTTGCATGTAGTAATGCTTGGTAGATTGCATAAAGTTCTCCTGTAAATACGGTTACAGTATCTGAAATTTCATGTTTGAGAATCTCTGTGTTGTTAATTATTGCCACCCCGACTCCATTTTCAGTTTTAGACGCGTCTGTGTAGTATATTGTGTAATCGGAATAAGAGTTAATTAGATCTCTGAAGTGTTGTATGATACGATTGGGGTTAGTGCTATTTTTTTGGAATTGTAATAGGCTGCAGTTGAGTATTGGAATTTTTACAGTCCAAGGTGGACATGATGATATATTTTTGTATCGATATAAGGGTGGAAATTGCTTTCAGTTAAGTAGTTTCATTGCGTGATGGATTCTGCGGGAATATGGAAGATTGAAATTTGACGAGTCATTTATTAGAGATATGTTTAAAATGTCATTAATTGGAACTGTTGATCAAATATCATTCCTAGGACTTTTATTTCGTTTGTATAGAAAAGATTTTGATTCTGAAGAGTGAGGGTTGGTTTATCCTCAACATGTTCCTTTGAAAATAGTACCTATACATTTTATTTTATTGGAATCAAAACTAAAACCAGACCTTACGGACCAATTTACTAGTTTATTTAAGTGTTCTTGTAATATTGACGTCATATTATTAACGTTCTTGCCATTGATGTAAAGAATCAGCTCATCAGTATATAGTCTTACCTGAACAGGTTTCCTAATGATTTTTATTATATCGTTTATTGCTAATAAAAAAGAGTGGGACTGGTAATTGATCCTTGTGGGATTCCATTTTGTTGTTTTCTAATATAAGATATAGCATCGTTTGCTCGGACTTGAAATGTTCTTTGAGATAAAAAATTGCTTATGTAGGTCAAAATATTTCCTTGGTATCCCAGCTATTTTAGAATGTTTAATATACGGTGTTTTCATTCTGTGTCAAATGCATAAGTTATGTCAAAGTAAGTTGCCATACATTTTTGGTTATTTTTAAAAGCTTCGTGAATAGCGTTTTCCTGATCGATAATGTTGTCGTTTGTAGATCTGCCTGGTCTAAATCCAGCTTGTTCGATGATAAATTGATCACTGTGTTTCAAGGTCCACATTAATCTTTTGTTAACTATTTTTTCCATAAGTTTACACGAGGAATCATGTCAATGAGATAGGACAATATGAGTCTAGGTGTAATTGATCTTTATTTGCTTTGATAATCGGGATAACGATGGCATTTTTCCAGATTTTTAGGAATGATTTTTTTGACCAAATAATATTAACAATTTTGAGCGCAAACTCTTTTGCTATTATGGAAAGTTTTATATTATGAAAGAATTATTATTTGCTTAAATTAGAATGGTTATATCTCTATTTATGGGTTTTCATAACCAAAATTAGTTTAAGGGCTTCCGAATTAGGTTCCAGATACATCAAATTTCAATATTATTATGAATAAACAGGAAAACCTTTTTTAGAGTGTATATAATAATTACATAGTTTGTAGTTTTGTTTGAAAAATATTAAAATACTGTATCTACAAAAAGGTGCGTTGACAGTAAAGGCGTTTACATGGGTTCATAACGACTATTCCAAAAATTTCGAATACTTCATTTTTAGATGTTTTTAATATAAAAAACTACTTTAAGCACAGAAATTGGTAAATCGAAGTTATAAAACCTAGTCAAGTAAATACAAATATTTAATAAGATGTATAAAATGTAACAGTTCCAAAATTAAAGAAATATTGATGACAAAAGGGTAATGAAGTAATCAACGTTTGATTCAATTGGCTTTATGTTTATTAGTCCATTCGTGTTGCTCGTCATTTTTTGGATTTAAGTGGACTTCAAAATACTGTTTTTAGTATAAAATTACAATTTTCATTAGGTGTTACACTTGTTTGTATCTTTTTTGGGGTCCCAAAATTAATATTCTCGGCAAAATTCGGGTTGTTTGTATGATTTTTGGAGGTTCAATGGCATTTTTGTCTCTGACGACTGGAGTATTATATTTATCAGATGGGTAATTGTCCGAGGTATCACGATATCCAATTGTAATGAGGTACCATTTCTTAGACGACACTATAAGGCGCTCCCTAACTTTCGCGTGATTTGTTGGTGGGTGGGTCCCAATTTAAAAATTGGCGGGTTTCATGTTTATTAAAATGACAATTGAGGTATTGTGGCACAGTATGTCGGTAAACAATTTATTAGCAATATATTGTGGTATTGGTACAAAGCGGATGATATTCACATTTTAGGATTAAGCTAACTAGTACAGTTTTATTAGAAATTAAAATTCTAGTGATGCTTTCTTTTATTAGATATATAGATATTGTTTTAATTTTTTTGTTTAGGTAATTTTTTACTAAGATTTAGAGGTTCCTCTTATTATTTTTATTTCTAGAACATTCATTACCATTATTATTCTCATTAGCTTTCTCTATGTGGAATCGGCTTCTCTAAGTTATTTTCCTCTAAATTTTTCTGTTCTCTTCCAGGGACTAAGTACCTCTCCGCTTTTTGTATGAGTATATGGATTTTCAGAAACATGTAATTTCTGATCATCCCCTTTTTTACTGCCCTACATTCAGTACCACACATCATAGCTGGTCTAAAGGCAGTCCTACACAAATTACCCCTTTTAGTTTTCTTGGTACCTTTTTTATCACACATCAGTCAATTTGCCTCTTTCCTTTACCTTTTTATTATAGTTTTTTATTATAGTAGAATTTTTATTATAGTTTTATATGCTTATTTACAAGAAAGTTAATTTAACATTGTGATATGTTTACTTTATTAGTAATTATATAGTAAAATTTCATAATATATATATATATATATATATATATATATATATATATATATATATATATTATGCTTAGCTTAGGCCTGAATTTTAAAGCTGTGTTAAGTAATGATGTTATAAAGCTATTTGTAGACTTTTATATTAGAATTGTATTTTTAAATCGGGATGTACTTGCCAATAGGCGAGGTTTAGAGGGGTTTTATCGCGATATCAATATATCGCTCCGGATAAGAATGCTTCGATGTTATATTTTCTCTACCCTTTTGTATGGAGTTAAAGCTTGGACACTTACAAAATCCAACATTAAAAACCTAGAAGCATTCGAAATGTGGTGTTACCGACGTATTTTGAAAATATCATGGATGGATAGCAAAACAAACGAACAAGTTCTCGAACAACTAGGAAAACAATGCGAAGTTTTAACTACCATAAAGATCAGGAAATTGGAATACTTGGGGCACATCATGAGAGGTGAAAAGTACGAACTACTAAGGAATATAACGCAGGGTAAAATCAAAGGTAGAAGAAGCGTAGGAAGACGTAAAATCTCGTGGCTACGCAATCTCCGTGAGTGGTTTGGATGCAGTTCAATTAAACTATTCAGGCGAGTAAAAAATAAAATTATAATTGCCAGAATGATTTCCAATCTCCGATAGGAGTGGAACTTGAAGAAGAAGAGGGGTTTTCCTTCGCCATTGCACAAATAACGGCCTCCCCCTCCTTTGATTTCCCAGATTTTTAATAAAGAATAAAAATATTTTAGACATAGCTATTTAGTGTTTTATTTGGTTTGCAATAGTTATTTCCAGTAAACCTCTGCTTCATTTTGTTGACAATGACAATTTTTCATAGCACTCAATTCACAATATATCTTTTTATTATCCTACATTTGTGGTAAAATCTAACAGAATTAAGTGTAGGGTTCTAAAAAATGAAAATGGATTAATGTCAATTTGGATTTAGGCAAGGCAGGTCTACAACAGCAATTTTTATTAAAAGAGCTAATTTAAAAATTTAGAGTGAATTTACATAGTATTATTAAACTTGAGAAAGCACATGATGAAGATATCAGAAACCTACTGTGTGTGTAACAATTATAATAGTGTTAGAACAACTATTATAGTGTTAAAACGATTACAAGTAAAACTGGCAAATTTTCTGTGAAAATGAGTGAAAATCAGGGTTTCGCCCATATTTATTCTCATTTGTGCTGGATTAGATAACAACTAATCTTCTGGGTATTAGTAAAAAAGAGTAGCGGAGACAGGTCATTGAAGAAAAATGATTAAAATTAAGTTGGATACAAACAAAATATTTAGAATATTCTTTTAAAGATGAAATTTCAACACCAGATAGAGTAGTTGGCTTGGATAGACAAGAACTCATAAAAGATGATAATGTTCGGCTTTTAGGATCGGTATTACCGTTTTATCTCTAATATTTTAATTAAAGGTAAAGGAAAGAGGCAAACTGACTGATGGGTGATAAAAAAGGTACCAAGAAAACTAAAAGGTAAATTGTATAATACTGCCTTTAGACCAGCTATGATGTATGGTACTGAATGTAGGGCAGTAAAAAAGGGGATGATCAGAAATTACATGTTTCTGAAAATCCATATACTTATACAAAAAGCGGAGAGGTACTTAGTCCCTGGAAGAGAACAGAAAAATTTAGAGGAAAATACTTAGAGAAGCCGATTCCACATAGAGAAAGCTAATGAGAATAATAATGGTAATGAATGTTCTAGAAATAAAAATATTAAGAGGAACCTCTAAATCTTAGTAAAAAATTACCTAAACAAAAAAATTAAAACAATATCTATATATCTAATAAAAAAAGCATCACTAGCATTTTAATTTCTAATAAAACTGTACTAGTCAGCTTAATCCTAAAATGTGAATATCATCCGCTTTGTACCAATACCACAATATATTGCTAATAAATTGTTTACCGACATACTGTGCCACAATACCTCAATTGTCATTTTAATAAACATGAAACCCGCCAATTTTTAAATTGGGACCCACCCACCAACCAATCACACGAAAGTTAGGGAGCGCCTTATAGTGTCGTCTCCATTTCTTAAGACAATGAAGCTAATTTTACTTAGTGATACACGAAATTTACAAGACAATTATTACACTTGCCGAAATGACGGGAAAACAATAATATTTGAAGTAAATTTGTTCTATTAATTTGTATTGTTGGCTCTGGTTAGGACCAATTATACAGATTTTAACATACCTATGTTACAAATATGTATGTAAATAATGTATATAATCAGACGATGATATCCTTATAGTTCCACAGAAAACTCTTGTCAAGCTGTTTACCTTATTCCATAGCTACTTTGCTATATACTGTCCATTATTCTTATTAAATCTGTAAATAATCATACAGAAGAAAATCTACTTTATTATTTATCATACCTGCTTTTTTCTATTTGGTTGGTAATTTTATAAATTAAGTTTACAGTTTATAACATCTTGACAACGTTCATAAAAACCTTAATATGTTAAGTAGAATATGTTCTTATATTCCAATTCTACCACAGCGATAGTATGGGTTATCTATGATTTTTATTTTGTGCTTATATTTAGCAAGTATTTGAATTATTGTACTGGCAAAGTTTCTATTTTGTATTTTATGGAACAATGGTTGTTTTACAAAATTTAATTTATTTTTTAATTCGTTAATTTATTTTTTTAAGTACAGCCTCTATACTGGCGTCGTATTTTACTTTTTTTTTTTATAGTAAAATACTGAGGCGAGAATCATGGAACTATCGCCACAAAATGCAGTAGTCACGAGTAGCTTCATGGAATAGCGGGTTTTCACATCGATTTACTACTCTCGATCAATTTGTTTCTAAGTCATCATATATTTACACTAAGCAGGTTTTAATTAAAAACTACAAAAAAATAACTAACAAAATACAAACATTAAATGAAAAGTAAAAAATTAAAAGTATATCTGTCAACAAAAGATAGTAAAACAAAGATAATATAAAATATAAATTTGATAAATTGAAACTCTTTTTAAATTCACTATGGCAGATATTTAAGAGACGACCCTGAACCACCCCTATTTTACGATATCTGCCAGATGTCATATGTCAACGTCAGATACCAATTTTTTAATTCATGTGAAACTTTTTAAAAAGGTTTAAACATAAAATTGAATTGTAAAATGTAATGTTTAAAGTTTAATCAAGTATCCTGTATGCGTCCACTGCAGGACATAGCTCTCTTCCAGATCTTTCTATCTGTCTTTGTCCTGCGCAGCTTGCATCCAGTTATTGCTAACACGCTACAGCTCGTCATTTCCTTCTAGTTGGTGGGCATCCTCTGCTCCATAGTATTTCTTGCCTTGGTCTCCACTTGATAATACGTTTTTTCCATTGATTGTCTGATAAACTGACAACGTGTCTTGTCCAATTCCATTTTAGCCACGCGATTTTTCGATGGCTCTGTTGTTTTTATTCTACTGCTTATTTCTTCGTTTGGAATTTGGTCTCTTAGAGGGATATCCAACATTTGCTTCATAATAGCCCTCTGAGTCACGCGAATCTTATCTACTACCTTTTTTGTAAGTGTTAATGTTTTAACTCCATAAGTGTGTGCAGGTAACATTAGGTCCAATTTAAATACATGGTTTAATTTAATATTTCGGTTGAGCACCAGATTATTCATTATTTGCGTCTTGTTTATATCAATCGTTAGTCCTTTTTCTTCTTCTTGATGTGCCTATTCGTTACGAATGTTGGCGATCATCATGGCAATTTTTATCTTATCTGCAGCAGCGTGGACAAGCTGCACAGATGTTATATTGAACCAGATTCTGAGGTTCTTTAATCAAGATGTTCTTCTCATTTCTGGATCTTGCTTTCCAAATATTTTTTCTTGTAGGATGGCTTAAAGGAGAGAATATCTGGATTCATTTCGCATATGTCCAAAGAACTTTAACTTTCGAGATTTGATGGTGGTCTGTACCTCTCGGTTCTTATTCATTCTTCTGAGGACCTCATCATTTGTGACTCGGTCATTAACAGCATAAAAAAATTATGGTGTTTATTCTTACTTTTATCCTTACCTCTAGAGAGAGGTTGTGGCTCTTGAAGAAGGCATTTGTGAACCCTAACTGGTTGTGGGAGATTTGACTTTCACACAGCTTATAATTCTCCTATGAATTATCTTTAGGAACAATTTTAGGAGGTGACTCATGAGGCTTATAGTACGGTAATCTTTGCATTTTTGGCTCCTGTTTTTTTTTTGGAAGTGCAATAAACTCAGATTTCAGCCATTCTGTTGGTAGTTCTCCAGAGTTGTATATGTTGTTGAACATCTTATGTTGTTGAATAAACTTCCTGCTGTAATATTCTTGGTCCGTCATTTACCTCTTCTTCTAGCTCAAAGGTGTTATCTCTTTGGCCTTAAATAGTTTTTCTAGATATTCTTTTCACGTTTTAATTTTACTTTGTTTGTTTAAGATGATGTTTCCGTTAGAATCAGGTCGTCTCCATCGTTAGTCAGAACCCTAAGAAAGGTTATATGTGCCTGCGTCGTGAATAGCTTTGTAGAGATGGCATCTTTTTGTGGTACTCCTGGCTGTATACAGAATTTATTTGTTTGTACCTGTGGCATTTTGGTAGATATGATTATGTTAGTGTAGCGGTGGTCTATTTGGCATTTTGTCAATGCTTTTAACATTTTATGATGGCTTATGGTATCAAATGCTATCTCATATTCTACAAATATCGGTACCAATGGTTTGTTGTTTTTTGCAAACTTATTTATCGGGTTGTTTATTACTAATAAATGTAATTATTTATAATTACTAGTAAATGATCATAAGTTGCCTAGAGAAATCCATTTTTTTTATTTAGGATCTTTGTTCTTTCCAATTTAATATTTGATAGTGTCTTAGCTCTTAGGAACTTCTTCATCCGAGTGAGTAGTCGTTGAAGCATATGTCTGGATTACCTTAAGGTCATATCTTGCATTTAGATTAAAGATGAGACATACAATTCTCAGACTAATGCTGATAATTTCAACTATATTTTGTGTGTGCTTTTTATGCGCGATGAATCCTACTTCATCATTTGAAGTATTTTCTTTTCATTTAAAATTAATTACGTGCTCTGCTTAGGGAGTAATTTGGGCTTTTCCTCTTTGTTTTATTTGACTGAGGCCGATGATTTCACATTTTATTCTTTTCAGGTCTTCCTACAGTTCCATAATCTTCTGATCTGATATAATAGTTCTAACATTGTATGAAGTAATAGGGATGTTTCGCTCTTTGAAGTAACCTAATGTTTTTTGGGGATTCTGAGCACCTTCTAACCCAAACCTTTTTCAACAGCTACCTTGGTTGGGTTTCTTCTAGCTGCTGGAGGTTGAGGATCCTTCAGTAGTTTCGTCTTTCATGAAAAACAACTTTTGGGTTATTTATCATAGTCATCATTTTTGAAATTGGTACTTGTCAAAAACAATTAATATAATAATACCATTGATTACCAAGATATATTTTTTATATCTAAAATATTTTTAATTAATATTTTTAATATTTTAAAATCAATTTTATATTTGTGTGTGGATTTGACGTGGATTAGATATTCAAGAAGATAGGAATATGTTTAAAACGATAAATGGCAGAACTAATTTTACAGGAAAATTAATTGCAAAACTAAAAATTAATAAAATTGAGAAAAATATTAATCTTTTTGTAATTAATGATGAATATTTTGAGTATGATATTCTACTCGGATTAGATTACATTTTAAATTTTCAAATGAAACAAGATTTTAATTTAGAAATTTATCAAAGATTATACGGAAGAATTGAAGCAAAAATCGAAGAATTTAATTATAATATTAATATTACAGAATACTCCATAAACTTTAATGAGGGAATTCCCACAGAACTTTTTGAAGCAAAATTAGAGCATTTATTGCCATATCAGAAAAATAAAATAGAAATATTACTAAATAAATATGACAATATTTTTGCAAAACATAAATTTGACATTGGGCAGGTTCAAAATAATGAAGCTCAAATTAAACTTTTAGAACATAAATTTGTTGCAAAAAGGCCCTATAGATGCTCGATAGAAGACCAAAAAGAGATAGAATTTCAAATAAGACAATTATTAAAAGCAAATTTAATAGAAGAATCATCTTCACCTTTGGCAGCACCTGTTACATTGGCTTTTAACAAAGATGAAGGATCTAAAACAAGATTGTGCATTGACTTTCGTGAGTTAAACAAATTATTTATTCCTGAACCCCAACCTTTTCCTTTAATTGACAAGATTTTGACCAAAACAAGGAATACTAGGCTCTTTACTACTTTAGATATAAATTCTGCTTTTTGGTGTATTCCAGTTCGGATAAAAGATAAATACAAGACAGCGTTCGTTACCCAAAGTGGTCATTGGCAATGGAAATGCTTACCTTTTGGGCTTAAAACATCTCCTGCAATATTTCAAACAATTATAAGTAATATCATCAGGAAGCATAATTTAAATTTATTTTGTATAAACTACATAGATGACATTTTAATATTCTCATTATCATTTGAAGAACACTTAGACCATATAGAAAGACTTATGAAAGCAATTATTGAACAGGGATTTAAACTCAAACTTCTAAAATGTAATTTTGCAAGAGAAGAGGTTAAATATTAGGGACACATTGTGGAAAACAATTCAGTTCGTCCGTTACATGATAATTTAATATCGATCAGAAATTTTCCAGCACCAGACACGAGAAAAAAAGTACGACAGTTTTTGGGAAAAGTAAACTTTTACCACAAATATATAAAAGATTCAGCTAGGTTATTAGAGCCGCTACATAATTTACTTAGAAAAGATATCAAATTCCACTGGTCTTTAAGCTGCCAAACAGCTTTTGATAGGGCAAAGAATATCCTCTGTTCTGAACCTATACTAGAGATTTTCAACCCAAATGCTCCTACAACTATATATACAGATGCTAGTGTTCTAGGAATTGAATTTCTGAAACAAAAACAAAGAGATGGAGAAATGAAACCCGTAGCATACTTTTCAAAAAAAATTGAACAAATATCAAAAAAATAAAAAAGCTATTTTTTTAGAATGCCTGGCAAGTAAAGAAGCAATAAAATTTTGGCAACACTTGCTAATGGGAAGAAAATTTCTCGTTATTACTGATTATAAACCCCTTGAGGGAAGAGAACTTCGTACAAGACCAGATGAAGAATTAGGAGATATGACACATTTTCTTTCACAATTTGACTTCGACATTAAATATGAACCTGGAAAAGAAAATGTAGAAGCAGACTGCCTTTTTAGAAACCCAGTTTTGGAAAATATTAAAAATGCAGAAACATTTATAAGAACAGTAAACCTAGTCACATTAACTGAGATAAAACAAGACCAAAATAATAATCGACAAGTTATAGATACAATGAGAGGAATAATTTTAAACCAAGATATATTTTATAAATTAAGGAAGAATGAAAAAAAAATAATTTTATCCAAAGATCACAAAGAACAAAAGTTCACAAATTTTATGGTCATATTTGTGCTGGTAAAGTAACAAACAAAATTAGAAATTTTTACTACATTAAGAATATAGATTCACTAGCAAAGCATATCTGTAAAAAATGCGAGATCTGCTGTAAAAATAAAACAAGAATCGGTCCAAAATATGGTCTTTTGTCACAATTGGGTCCAGCAAAAGAACCTTTTCAGATAATGTCCTTAGATACAATAGGAGGATTTGGTGGCAATCGTTCGACAAAAAAATACCCCCACTTACTTGTAGATCACTTCACCAGATATGCGTTTGCAGTTACTTCTAAAAATCAGACCACAGATGATTTCATAAAATTAATCGCCAAAATTCAAGATAAACGCCCCATAAAAACATTATTAACAGATCAGTATCCAGGAATTAATTCCAAAATATTTAGAAATCATATGAAACATTTAAATATTCAATTAATTTTTACATCAGTAGACTGTCCATTCTCGAATGGATTAAATGAAAGACTTAGATCAGACATTAGTTAACAGAATAAGATGCAAACAAAATGAAACTAGAATTCGAGCATGGACAAAAATAGCTGAAGAATGTATAGAGGAATACAATAAAACAGATCATTCTGTAACCGGATATAGCCCAGAATATTTGCTTTTTGGAAAAGCAGATCCGATTGTTCCCGAGGAACTGTGTGAGGCAACAAATGTATCAAAAGATAAAGAAATAGCCTATAAAAATTTGGTACGACATCATGAATATAATAAAAAACTGAATGACAAAAATAGAAAATCCTATGAATTCAAAGAGGGAGATTGGGCATATGTAGAAAATAAATCAAAACTAAATAGAAAAAAACTTGACGAAGTAAGAGTAGGTCCATTCCAAATAAAAAAACAAATTTCAAATACATTATATGAAGTAGATATTGGATACAAAAAGAATGATATGAATTATTTCCATATTTCAAAATTGATGCCTTGTGATAAACCATATACTTAGATGGTTTATCATACCTTTTTGGTAGGGGGATGTAAAAGTAAAGCTATGTTTATTTTAAGTGAAACAGCAGGGTTTAGTTATTTTTAGTTATTTAAAGTTTTAGGTTGTATGACTGTTTAAGTTTTATTGACATTGACATATTGTAAATTGTATTGTCAAATTACTTAATGGCGTAAGAAATAGCATTGTTCTTGATTCTCTTTTTAGGTTTGTATATTTGCTAAGTTATGTTAGTTATGATATTATTGCTAATAATTTATATTGTAGAATTTTAACGATAATAAACTCTTTTTAGACGAATTCGAACTGCTATCTCTTCACATGAATAAGGGTATGATATTACACTTATATATTTTTATTATTAGATTTGGTATTTTATTATGCTAATGAGCCTAAGTGATTGGAAAAAAATATATATAAATAAAAAATAAAAATATAAAAGCAAATTGCAATATTTAACAATTAAACCAAAAATAAATACCACAAACTAAATATTTATTAAGTTATTACTTTTTTAAATCTCTATAAAAATATTTAATAAATAATAATAGTTTGTTAGGGCTTGTACTTACAGCTTTCAAAATGTTGTTGTAAATGTAAAAAATATTTTAATTATTCTTGACAATCTTTTGTTTTCGTTCTCGTAATCCACGGCAAAACTGTATTTCCCGAATCCGTAATATTGTGTAATATCACACATCCGAAACTTTTTCAACAAAACTTTGTTGTCAAAGCAGCAGAATGATGATAAAACATACGAGAGAGACACAGTATATATTTACCAGTTTTGAGCTTTTCATTATAATTACATACAAGTTATATAATAAGCGAGTCGTCCTAATGAAACAAAGAATGTTGAAAATTAGTTGCAAACATGAAAACTTGCTCATGCGAAAGTGCATTTGCAGCGACGACAACAGTGCATTCCTAGTCCCAAAAAACATATATGAAACAATTTCCGGCGAATGTTAAAACCCATTTTCAAGCATCTCAAAGTTTAGAACTAAAGTGAAAACTTCCTTGAAGAAGTTTAAATATTCCAGCTTGCAACCAGCATGTTGTCCCAAGCAGGATTATTACGTTTTATGCTACATATAAAGTGTTAAAATATATTTTTTTAAATAAATAGTGATATGCCTTTTATGCTTTTTTGTTCGTTAACTATTAGAATATTGAGTCCATTGAGTTGGAATTATTAAGACACTCTCTCCCTAATATGCCGTGGAGAAAATAAAGTGCATTTATATGAAATAAAATGTTTATATTATTAACGAATAACAGGAGTAAACAGAAAGGGGTAGAATGCGAAAACGGGTTGATTTAAGTTTACTCCAATTAGCCTCTTATACTCAAATCTCTAACCTTCACGCTGGTGTCCCCTGTAAATCGAGCAACCCAAATGGATATCCGGTATCCAACCCTGCTGGGGAGTTGGTTCGTGAACTGACGAGAGTGGGTGATATGGCCCTCCGAAGAGGGGGTTTGGCGTTGGGTGAATTACCCAAGCTTGTAAAAAACCTTTTGTTATGAGAGCTATGAAGAAAGAAACCGGACTGTCCAACCTTCAACGAACTCGCAAATGAAATAGGGATATTGATTTAAAAATTTTGCCCTTGAAACGTAAGAACAACACAGTTTTACAGCAATTGGAGCTTACACAGCTCTGCTCATACAAAAAATGCATTGAATTTATTCATTTTTGGTATGCAAGAAATCAATGTAAAGCAGATATTATGGCTTTAAATGAAATGAGGTGGACTAGCTGAGGCAATTTGAAAAAAATACTGCAGTATTTATTTACAGTGTACATCCTACTCGACACGAGTTTGGCACTGGATTTATTGTATAGAGCAAGGTTAAACATAGTGTAATTTATTTCAAACCTATTGATCATAGAATAGGTCGAATAAGGCTTGAAGGAAATTTTGCCAATATAAGCATTATTAGCATCCATGCTCCAATGAAAGAAAAATAGCATGATAAAAAAGACATGTTCTATAAGACACTAAACCAAAAGTACAACAAGTGCCCAAAGAATAGCGTCAAAATAATTGCAAGAAACTTTAATGCCAAAGTCGAAAGAAAGAATTTATTTTCGTTCACAATCGGGAAAGAGAGCTTACGCGTAGACCTTAATGATAATAGTCTCAGAATCATGAACTGCAATGTCTAAGAACATGGTAATAGCTGGGACACGATTTCCCCATAAAGATATACATAAGTGAACTTGGAAATCTCCTGATAATAAAACGATTAACCAAATATATCACATAATCATCGATGCAAGACACTGCTGCGACTAATTAGATGTTAAAAGGTTTTAGAGGAGCAAACACAGATGACTATTTAGTTAAAGCATGATTTAAAGAGAAACAGTCCAATTTAAAAAAGGAAATAAGAAAAAGAAGAGAAATAATCGACATTTATCAACTAAAAGATCCTGACATTGCAAATGTATACAGACAAAATATGGAAGATCAAGTAATGTCAAAAAAAAGTAGAAGAAGACGAAGACATAAACCTGCTATGGACAAATATATGAGATATTGTGTTACAGAAATCGGTTAAAATATTGAGCAAAACCAAGTCAGAAAAAGAAATCATCGGTTTGATTATGAGTGCGAAATGGCCACAAATAAAAAAATGCAAAATATTAAAAAAACCAGCGACGCAGGTTGTACACGGAGAAGAAAAGAAGAGTAGAGACGTCTTAGAAGAGAGAAAAAACGTATCCATCGACGTAAGAAGAGAGAATACGGACAGAACACTTTCAATGTGATACAAAGTTTATTCGATAAAACTAAAACGAGGAAATACTACAAATCCTTAAATAATACCCGTCGAGAATTTGTGCCACGGTTAAAAATTTGTAAAGACACTAAAGGTGAAATTCAACATGATAAAAACTCAGTTCTTAACAGATGGACACAACATTTCAGCGAACATATAAATATAAACGATACTAAAGGAGGTTTCAATATCGACAACAAACAAAATCTACAACGTAAACTACCTACAGAGTGAACACCCAATAAGAGAAAAAGTCAAATGCCATCCTAAAACTCAAAGAAAATAAAGCCCCAGCTTTTAAAGCAATTTATTAACTAATAGTACCCATATGGCAGAATGAATTGGTACCAGAAAAGTGGCTAAAGGGGATAATATGTGCGTTGCATAAAAAGGTTATGAACTAGGTTGTAAGAACTATGGAGGAATTATTCTGTTAACATCTGCGTATGAAATCTTCGGCAATGTATTGTTTGAAAGACCTAAACATTCTACAAAGGATATTGTTGGTAACACCAATGCGGATTTACTGGTGGAAAGTCAACTACACATTAAATTCAAGCACACAGGCAGATTTTAGAAAAGTCTCCAGATTATAACATAAATACATACATCTCTTCGTCAACTTCCAAGCAGCTATGACAGTGGGAAAAAACTGCATTATATAATGCAATGATAGACTTTGAGATCTCACCCAACTTAGTTCAGTTGATCCAAATAACAATATAAAAAATTCTACGTTCTTTGACGGGCTGCAGGGGACGCGCTGGCGTGTCTCCTCTTTAATAATATTGCATTGGAATAGGCAATCAGACAATTAAATATTAGAATAAATGGAACTATTTTTATTAACTCCACCCAAATTTTCGCATTTGACGACAATATAGTTATAGTGGACAGAAATATAAGAGACATAGTGCAGTATTTTACAAGGCTTGTGAGCGCGGTAAGTAAATTAGGACTTCTGGTACACAGGGAAAAATCCAAATATAGGTTCGTTTCTAAAAACCCCCAAAATATTAAACAAAGAATTCAAATTAAGAATCATACTCTTGAGCAGGTCAAAGAATTCACATATCTTGGATCGTGAGTAAACGCAACAAACACGACGGGCGACTAATTATAAAGACGCATAGCAATACAAAACAGAACTGTTAACGGTCTCCGGAACCATTTAAAAAATAAAAATATAACACGTGAAGTAAAGCTCAGTATATACAAAACCTTAAGAAGACCGGTTTTAATATATGGGGCTAAAACGTAGACCTTAAACATCTCAAAATGATGAAAGACTTATTGGTATTTTTGAGAGAAAAATTCTTAGAAAGATTTTTGAGGCTGTAACTGAAAATGGGCTATGGCGTCGAAGATACAACTTTGAAAAAACAAAAAGAGATTATCTAATTTCTACCTGGCGAAATAGCTATACCGCTCTGAGGAGACCTAAAGAGGTCGAAATACGTATAAGCGGCTTGTTGCTGCTCTATATCGAAACAAAAATCTAGTATCGTCATTATTTTATACAACTTTGAATTTATACAGTATAGTGGAAATGAAAGGAATAAATTCGTTATTTCGTAAACCGGAGACTAAGGAAAAATCCTGAAACCCGTCGATTTTTATTTTTAAATAAGCTATTTGTAAGAATACATTTTTATTTTTGACGTCATCTATGTGGGCGTGATGACGTCATTGCTAAAATTTTTAAATAGATAGGGGGGTATTGTAATACATCATTTAAAAGGTCTTTTAAATACCTATTCAGCCATAGCAATATGTCTGAGTATTTGATGTTTGTAATTGTTTAAAAAAAATATTCAATATTTATTATTACAATTATTACAAGTGTTAATATGATGTATTATTGGCACCCAAAAATAAATTTTATAAAGGCCATCACTGGTAATGAAATGTCTTTTTTATCTACTTTTTACCTTTTTAAAAAAACTAGTTACCTTATCAATATGAACATTGATAGTTGGACATTCAAACTTAATTATCTTTCTGTCAAGTGATTAATAGTATTATTGTAGTAAACGTATTCAAAAAGTCTTTGCATCTTTGAACATCAAGCTAACTGAAACGCAAAGAATTGAAATTCTCATACTGATTGGTTATGGAGATAAAACACATACGCAGAAAGAAGTATGTGCGTTATTTAATAATAAATACCCCCGTCGAAAACCAATTTCACAATCCACTGTAAGCAAAATTGAGAAAAAATTTAGAGAAACGGGTCATGTTAAAGACGTTCCTAAAGGTAGTAGAAAACCAATATCTAAAAACCAACAAGTAGACGTTCTGTTAACTTTTCAAGATAATCCTCATAACAGTTCACGGCAAGTAGCATTAGATAATGACATGGACCATTCAACAGTTCTTAAACAGCTAAAGAAAGAAAAGTGGCATCCCTACAAAGTAAGTTCAGTACAAGAACTTATGAAAGATGATTTTGATAGACGAATTGAATTTTGTGACATTATAATGGAACAAAATAACAGAGATCCGATGTTTTATTGAAAAAAGATTATTTTCTCTGATGAAGCTACATTTCTACTAAACGGCCATGTCAATCGTCAAACTTATCGGTACTGGGCTAGTGAAAATCCACACTGGATGCAAGAGTACCGTACTCAATACCCAGAGAAAATTTTTGTTTGGGTGGGAATAATAAATAATAGGATTATTGGACTATTTCTTCAAAATTTCTTGCTTCCAGAATTAAACCGGTTGTTTCCAAACAGAAATGATTTATGGCTACAGTAAGATGGTGCGCCTCCACACTATGCTGTCTTGATACGCAACTACTTAAACAACGTCTTTCCAAATCGGTGCATAGGTCGAAGAGGAACAATAGAATGGCCACCTAGGTCACCTGATTTGACTCCTCTTGATTTCTTTTTATGGGGATATTTAAAAAGTAAGGTATATCAAAATAGACCACAAAATATTAATGAACTGAAAGAAAGAATACGTAATGAGGTTGTTAAAATAACTCCGGAAGCTTTGGAGAATGTTAGAAAAGAGTTCGCGGCACGCCTTTCTCATTGTATTTTAGCTGAAGGTAAACAATTTGAGCACTAAATTAAGGTTTAGTTGTATTTATTGGATAGTACTTAATAAATATTTATTACTTAGACATATTGATATAGCTGAATAGGTATTTAAAAGACCTTTCAAACGATGTATTACAATACCCCCTTTCTATTCAAACATTTTAGCAATGAAGTCATCACGCTCACATAGTTGGCGTCAAAAATAAAAATGTATTCTTACGAATAGCTCATTTCAAAATAAAAATCGACGGGTTTCAGGATTTTTCCTTAAAGTCTCTGGTTTACGAAATAACGAATTTATTCCTTTCGTTTCCACTTCCATACTGTATAATAATACCGATCCAGATGTTGTGAAATTCGTTACAGCTCAGAGAGTAAAATGGGCTGGACATGTTACTAGGATGTCAGATCACGAATACGGAAGAGATTCACATATTCAAAACCGAAGAGCATAAGAAGTAGGGGACGATCATGAAGGAGATGGATTGATGATTTGGATGAAGCTTAAATCATTTTAAGGGTGAAAAAACGGAGGGAAGTTGCCAGGAATCGACAGAAGTGACGACTTCTTTGTAAGCAGGCCAAGATCCACAACGGATTTTCGAGCCACTTATGATGACATTGATGAACGAATATACAATTATATAATAAACAAATTATTTTATATTTGACTTATTCCTCCTTCTCCTCAGTCCTAATCCCTTTTGGGATGTGGTGACACCATCAGGCCTTCACAGTTTTTTTTACGATTTCTCTTCATCTTTTTCTGTCCTGGGCTAGTTGTTCGACTTCATGTAACCCTTGGTTAATCAATATTTTTGTTTTATCTACCCAACGGCTTGGGGTTGGGGATCTTCCCCTAGGTCTTTTTCCTTCAACTCTACCCTCGACTATCAGTTTTTCCATCGTGTCTGTTCTTCTAGCAGTGTATCCAAAATACTGCAAACATCTCTGTTGTATTTGTTTAAGCAATCTATCTTTTACTTTAAGTTGTTCTAATATCGATACTTTAGTGCGATGATCAATCCAGGATATTCTCAACGGTATTTTCCAGGATATTCGCGGCGGTATACCCACATTTCAAAAGTGTCCAGTTTATTTTTATCCGCTTTCTTTAAGATCCACATTTCAAATGCAGCCTTACCAGCCTTAGTTTTGTGTGTATTGTTATGCTCAAATTTTTTAAAATTACTATCAGTTTCATCATGGCTGTTCTAGCAATAGTCAACCTTCTACGTATTTTTCTGTCACACCCTCCGTCATTTGTTATTAGGGACCCCAGGTATATGAAAGTATTTACTACTTGACTTATTAAAGATAATAAAATAAATATGATAGATAATTAAGTGCTTGTTTCAACGAAGGTTAAAAGAAAAATAAAAGAAAAATATTCGAATATGCATCATTTATAAAAAATATTGAATCAACACCAAAGTAACGTAGGTTTATAGCGAAACAGTAAGTTATTTTTATCACTTTAGTAGTTTCTAGGTTAATAAAGGCTACATTTATAATCGATTTTAAATATACAGAATGTGGCAATAAACGAAAGCGTTCTTATTAAAAGTGAAAGCGTTTAAAGTGTTCGTATAGGACACCCTATATTTTATTGCATTTTCTTGTTGTCTCTAGAAAATAAGGTATCCTTTTACAAGGATTTCATTTTTTATTCAAACAGTAAAACTTTCAGAAAGTCATTTTCTACTAAGCTTGTAAATTATATCAAATCCATCATTATGTTTAAATGGTTAGGCATTAGATATACTTGAGTAGATGTTAAATAATATGCGGTAGGAATTGTGGGGCTCATACACAAAATGACTCTATGGTTATACACAAGGGTTATTAGACCAATAATAACCTATGGATTTGTGACATAGTGGACAGCAAGACGCAGCAAGTGGAAACAATAAGAGTATTCTCTCTCTTTCTCTTTAATCCTGATCCCCAAAGACAATTTAGTAGTCATCATGATGTTATGTACTGTCGGTCTCCAAAAATCTCTGTCTGGTTAATTCTTAACTGATGCATAAATATTTTACATATTCTTAATTTAATCGATCCGTTCTGTTGGGAATGTTCCTTGTGGTTTTCGGCCTTCTATCTTTCCTTAGATAATAAGTCTTTCCATTTTCTGTGTCTGCTATTATAACATTTTCATTGTTGTAGATGGGCAGAATATTTTAATTGTTGTTGTAGCGTTTTATATTTAATGTCTATATTATAATATAAATTCGGTTCTAAATTGTCATAGTATGTCCCTGGTATACTAAGATATGTGTTGTGTCTGTTATGGAAGTCGAAATTTTTAAAACGTATTTGGTAGTGAGATAGTGAGAACGATTTTTGTTTACTTTAGCCAACAAATATTCAGTTTAAAAATAGTTTCTTAGAAAAATTATCGCACAGTCAGGTAATTTTTGTTACCACGCAAAAATAATAGGAATTTCAAGGTTGTGTGAAAGAAGTCTTGTTTAAGTTTGTGGATGACAGGCTAACTGCGGGGAAAAGGGGTGATTCGGCGTTCGAATTGAGAGAAGGAGCGCGGTGGGTGCAGCAACCGAAGGGGAGAGTCCGGTGGTCATATCGATTTGAATCGACTTTTTCGATTCAATCGTCTATTTTTTGGTAATGTTTTAATACCAGTAAAAAATGAAGATATTCTTGGTTTTTAATTGCCGTCTTTAAACAGAGTACTTCATTTTATATCGTTTACCTATGGTATGGTAGTCACCGGAAGATTTGAATGAATGCCGGAAGCTTTTGCGAAGTGCGGTGTAAAGTGTTCCAAATGCTAGCTTGATTCCTCAACCAGCCTGTTTGATCGTTCGTCCCAAAGTGTGAAAATGATTCCTGATGGTTGCTGTTTTTCCAGTTTGAGAGATTTGTCCGAGTAAGCTTCCCCAGAGATATAACAAGTTTCAAAGTTAAGTGATTGTAAAAAAAATTTTAAGGTAACTTTTAATATATTAATCTTTCCAAGTTATATAGACATTATTATTAATTGCTTTCATTAATACAATTTGTAATAATTGAAGATTTATATTATGTTGTCATAGATAAAAATTTCATAATTTAATCTGTCTTAAATTGTTATGTTGACAGATGACATTTTCCTGTAATCCATTGTTGTTATAAGGCAATTTTAATTTGATTATTTTAGATAAAAGATATTCCATATATAAGGTTAAATTCAATAATATTTTTCATAAAAAGGATATCCATAAAATTTTGATAATATAAATTAGCCATATTATAACCTAGAAATCATTTGAATTTTTGTAGCAATCTTTGATGTAAACAAAGACATGTAAGTTTTGTTATTTTGTATTATGTTTGTTTGAGACAAGAATAAACGTTCAATTTGTTTCTCTGATCCATTTTGTGTTTTGATTTAAAAAAGTCTCCTAATCCTTGTATTCTTTTTCTTTCTCCTAGCAGGAAGTTTTCTTTGAAGCGGCGTCCAAGAAAAGAAAAATAGCTAGAGGTAAATTTATCTGCCATATCTTATCATTTTTTTGACCCAGGAGATTTATGTAAGTATCCTTTTGTTTTAATTTTGTAGATACCCCAATCCAACCCTATATCGTCAACTTATCCACGTGCCAGCTCTCCAACAATCAACTGTGTGCCGTACGCACTTGTTTCGATTTATTTTGTTTACCCAATCTTCTACCCCATGTTCTTACCCTAAGGTAAGCAAAATATAGTCGTTACATTGTAGATGGACTTTGCTGGAGTCTTTTGATTACTTTTAGCTTATTTAGAATTAAACATTCTTCTTCGATAGACCACTTCACTGGCGTCTATCTTTCATTATTTTGCTTGTCGTTGGGTTCAAGAATCACTTACGTATATGGGTATTAGGAATATTAAGCAGTTAATTAAGCTCATTTTTAGAGTTCGTGAAAATTAAAATTCCTATGGCTATCTTTTCTACGGGGACTTTTGCTAGATCATATCTATGTTTAATTTCTACTTGTAGTGACTATGTGCTTGTGATCAATGTGATTAATTTTGTATGACAAGGGCCATTAAAAACTCCTAAAGCGGCGTTGGAAGTTCTGCTTAATCTTCCTCCACTTCACATCTATAGACACAAAGTGCTGATAATAGAAAGCTAATCGAGGTGCTAAAAGCAGATATTGTAATAAGGTAACCCATCGATACAGCAACTATAAGATATAGCTCTGACAAAAAATTCAAAATTAATATAGCAGATAGGAAAGGTTAAAGAAATGTCGTACAACCGGAAGCTATCTAGTAAAATAATGACTTAAAAATATCGGAGGTTGTGGGAGCCTGTATAACATGGACAAAGCAAGACATAGATTTCTTGGTAAGTCTATATAAGGATGTCACAATTTTTCAGGCAGAAATAATGGCAATCCATCACTGCGTGAAAAAAAATGGAAAGACAGAAAAGAACGTAGCATTCAACTGTCATCTTCACAGATAGCCAGGCCGCACAGCACTTAAGCCACTTAATTTTGTAGATGAAAATTTTAAGATAATATGGAATTATATGGGTACCGTAAATAAATTAGGAGACCATAGCAAGGTTACGGTAGCTTAGATACTGAGGTACGTGAGTCACAGGAGCAATGAAAAAGCAGATAAAATGGCCTAACAAGGCTCGTTAATGATATTCTTTGGATTGGAACCCTTCTGCGACAGACAGAAAAACATTTAAAGCTATAGTAAATCCGCTAACAGGGAACTGTAAACTAAGTAGGCAGTTTAAGCTGATGGAGTTGGCAAATGATGATCTACGCAAATTGTGTTACCTAGAAAAAGAAACAGCTAAGCACATTTTATGTCAGTATGATAGCCTGCAAATGTGCGGTTTTTTACAATAGGCGAAGAAAAGCCACTAGCAAACAGCTACATGGAAGGTTTAGTCTCAAAGTTACTAGACTTTTTAAAAAGGGCTAGGCTAGAGAATGTAATCTATGACTAGAGGACCACAACAGATTCGAAAAGGTCGCAGAGAAATAAGCTAAATACCACCCCACTAAATGTATTTATCTTTTTAGAGGTAAAGCTACTTGGGTTAAAATTTGTTTACAAATTATTCGCTCCCTGCGTGATTGATGCGACACCTACCGCCTCCATCTGACAGTTTTGGACCTTCCAACTTGAGTTTAAACATATGTTAAATACGAAATTGAAATTTATTAATAATTAGTTTTTTAATTTTTTTTTTCAGTTTATGTACAAAATATATATATATATATATATATATATATATATATATATATATATATATATATATATATATATATATCCCGTTTATAGCGTAATCCGCTTTTGGGTTCCCGTTCGCCAAGCCTGTCTATTCTGCCAGTCTTCTTCAAATAGATTTCTTGCTGACATGGCTTTTGAAATTCCTTGCATCCATGTTGTTGGTGGTCGTCCTCGTTTTCTTTTCTCTGGTGGTACCCATTCTAATATTTTTTTTGGTAGTCTTTCTTCCCCCATACGTCTAACATGTCCGTACCATGTCAGTTGTTGTTTTTCGATGTCTTCTATAATTGATCTTTGTACATTCATTTGATTTCTTATGTCCTCATTTCTCACATGTTCTAATCGAGACTTTCCCGCTGCTCTCCTCCAAAAATCCATTTCAACTGCCAAGAGGTTACCTTTAAGTTTTTGTGATAACTGCCATACTTCTGAGCCATACACGATTACTGGTTTCAATATTGTGTTATATATTCTTTTTTTCGTTTCCGGTCTTATATTTTTCTGCCATAGTACTGAATTCAATGCACCTATAACTCGTTTCCCTTTGGTTATTCTGTCTTTTATGGCTTCATCAGTTCTTCCTGTCTTTGTTAGTTTTACCCCCAAATATATACATTGATCGCATTTCTTAATTTTCCCGTCTTCTAAGTCGAGGTCATCTGCAGTATTTTCTCCTCCTATGCAAAGATATTGCGTTTTTTGTAAATTTACTTCGAGGCCCCATTTTTTGTACTCTTCCATTAGTTTTCTAGCCATATCTAGCCATATACTCTAGGTCTTCCTTGTCTTGGGCAATAACTACCTGGTCATCTGCATAATGCAGCGTGTATAACGTTTCATCCCCAATAGACAGCCCCATCCCTTTACACTTCTTTTTCCATTGCCTGAGTGCTTCGTCGATATATATATATATATATATATATATATATATATATATATATATAATATATATATATATATATATATAATATATATATATATTAAATAGTATGGAGATAAACAACAACCTTGCTTCAGTCCTTTTGTTACCTGAAAACCATTAGTAACCTTATTTTCTATGTACAAAATAAATGTAGTATTAAAAACTGGGTTTCTAAAAGTTCAATATAATTTATCTTTTCAAACCCAAACGGAAAAGAAAGGGAAAAATCTGGCACTGGCAAATCAAGTTTGTGTAAATGATATTATGTGATATTTACTTTTTTATATTGAACTATTTTTATTAATCTAATTTATTAACTTTATTTATTATAAAAAAATGTTCTAACACTTAGTTTATTAGTCTTTAGGTAATTTATATATATTCTTACAATAATTTATTTTACACTATTTACACTATTTATATAATTTATTTCCACATTACAATTCAATGACTCGCAACAATTCTCTTTTTAGACTGTTTTCAAATAAAATCCTGTATATATAATAAATATCCGTTATTCCAGAGTTCCCTCGAACCGGACGGTGACCTTTCTTGAACTATCTCGAACAGTAGGGCACTCTATTACAAAAATATTTATTAGAGAAACATGTTTACAGTTTAGGCATGAGTCATATTTATCATACCAATATTAATAGCACGAATCCATCTATTTCTTTTCTGTAAATTATATGTAATATTTGAAAACCTATAAAAATTACACTTACTATTTTTGCTATTATTAGCACAATTAAATAAGCAACATATATTTGAACCCTTTTTGGATAAAATTTATGCGTAAAAAGATACCCCGTAAATAAAACAAAACTAGTTTATTGGATGTCTAATGAAATTAGTGTGAATTACACATAAAATTTCATAAACATCGGCCAGTCGTTTCGGAGGAGTATGTGTTACGTGAGTTTTTATTATTAATGAAAATATTGAAACAAAAATGTATTTAATAGGCATTTAAATTACTATTATTATTAAAGAAACTTAAACTTAGTTTATAAAATCGACGACATAGCATCATTAGATTCAGCATTATATACGCAGTAGTTAAAAATAAAGCATCTCGTTGTCTCTTTGTCATTAAATCTCTTGAATTCCAGCCAAAACACGAGCAAACAACCTTTTAACAACGATTCACACCCCATTTATTTGTGGTAAAACATATTGACGTGTCTATCAAAGCGGGGTAAGACAAATCTGGGAATAATTGTGGTTGTTAATGTTGAGCATGAATCAGTTTATGGCGCACTCAAAATTTTATGGACTCCTTGAAATCCACACGATCTTTATAACTTGAGGTTTTACGATGATATTTTGTTTGGTCGGTTTTCTTTTTAAGACGGTATAACCGAAAATTATTTTTGAATGTTATTATAAATCTTATCCAGTTTATTAAATTATCTGTATTGGCCTATCTTAAACTTTAAGAATCTTTATAGTTGATCTACAATAGTCTTAGTAATATTCGAATAAAATAGGTACCTATAAACGTTTTTTTAAAGCATTTTAAGGCTTTACTGAATATATTAAACTTCATAGTATTTCTTTCTATCCTCTCCCGTTCTTTTTTCGTTCTCTTCAAAGAGTATACTATAAATAAACACAAGCAAGTGAATTAATAAACCTAATATATTGTGATCAATGCAATATTAACTACATGCATTTCTCTGTAGGTCTCTACTTTTGTTAGAAGCTATCTCTTCTACATTAGTCTTGCTGTAGTAAATTGGCTTGCTGTATACCTTCCACCAACTATTATACAAGTTCTTGTAAGTTTGACAGATCTCCTTTTAGTCCATCCAATATACCTTATTTGACCCTGGTATATACACGGGTTTAAGGGTAATGACCTCGCCCTAGGAAGAAAAATAAGGCTCCTTAAATGTTACGTGTACTCAGCGCTTCTGTACGGAGTAGAAACGTGGACATTGAAGGCAAAAACTCTATTAAAACTTTAAGCTTTAGAGCTATAATTATACAGAAGCATTCTGAAGATACTATGGACAGACAAAATCACCAACGAAGAAGTTCTACGGAGGATGAACACAACCGTGGATTTGGTCAACATCGTGAAGAGCCGTAAGCTGTAGTACTTGGGACATAATAATGAGAAATCCAAGCGGATATGAGTTACTCCAATGTATTTTGTAAGGTAAAATTGAAGGAAAAAGGGCCCAAGGACAAAGACGAATATACTGGCTTGCTAACCTGAGAGCACGATATATAAAGACCTCAACACAGCTATTCCGTATATCAACCAATAAAGTCATCATAGCTAGGATGATCGGCAACGTTCGGAACAGACAGGCACCCTAATTAAAATTAAAAGAAGATATAGAAGATAAGACCGCCTTGATACAAGGCGGTCCGATGCCGCCTTGTATCAAGGCGGCATCGGACCTTCTATGACAGTGACAGTAAGTTTTACCCAAGCTGTCTTTGTGTACTAAACGTTTCCTGTATGTAACAATAAAACACTGAAAACTTTGTTTTCAAACTTCCACAAAATTTATTTTAAATCTTATCACTACAGCTGTTTCGGCTGATTGCCTTTCTCAAGTGATCTATTTTTGGCTTGGGTTTGCAAATTTATAGTATCTAATAAAATAGGTTAAGGAGGGGAGAACTGTTTGTCTCAAGTTGGTCATTCAGAATTATATCTGTGTTTTTTAATTTGTTGATTCCCATAGATTCTAACAAAGATAGCTTAAGGCCTTTATTTTGAATGTGAAGAATTTTAAATTTGTCACTAAAAGAATGATTATGATCTAGAAGGTGAAGTGCGTATGTCGAATCTGTTTTTCTATTCTTGAAAGCCGTTTTATGTTCTGCTATTCGTTTATCAGTTTCTACCAGTTTGACCGATGTAAGTTTTTGGGCAGTCGCCACATTGAAGTTTGTACACACCACTATTTAAGTGTTTTTTATTTTGGCTCTTGTTATTTTTAATATATTTGCCTAGGTTGTTATTTGTTCGGAAAGCTGGTGTTATTCCTTTCTTTTTTATGTGTTTGGCAATTTTTGTTGTTATTTTGCCTGTATATGTAATCGAGCAGAAGGTACTGGTTTTTTCTCTGATGGTGGGAATACTAATTTTAGGGCTTTCTTGTGTAGTTTTTGATTTAACATTTTATTAATTGTTTGTTCGTTGTATCCGTTGTTTACTGCTATTTGCTTAGTAATATTTAATTCTGTCTCAAAGTTGTATTTTGACATAGGAATTTCTGTTAATCTATGTAACATACTACGATAAGCTGCCAGTTTATGTTGTATTGGATGGGATGATGAATTGTGTATAGTCGTGTCAGTATAGGTAGGTTTATGAAATATGGAGAAGTCATGTTTGTTTTGAAGTCTGCTAATTTTTAAATCTAAAAAATTTATGGATTGATTTTGTTCTGTTTCTATTGTAAATTGAATATGACTATGAAGTGAATTAATATACGATAAAAATTGGTCGAGTTGCCTGTTAGTTCCTGTGAAACATACCAGTACGTCGTCTACGTATCTCCACCAATATAAAAACTGTTTGAATATGGGATGTTTTGAAATCTTTGTCTCTAGATGATCCATAAAAATATCTGATAGCAATGGGCTTAGAGGATTACCCATTATAAGTCCTGCACTGTTATTTGTATATATTTTATTATTAAATTCAAAGTAGTCCTGGTTTATGCAAACCTAAAGAAGATGTAAAATTTCAGATGTAATTATTGGATTTGTGCTATTTGGTCTAAAAGGTTTGTTACTAGAATAAAAGTTTCTGTAGGAGGGATACTAGAAAAAAGAAAGAAATTATTTCAAATGAAATTAATCTGGAGGTTTTAGGTATTTGAAAATGTTGTATTTTATTAACTAGTTCTATTGTACTTTTTATGGTAAATTTAGGTGAAAATTTAGTGTGTTCTAAAATAATCTCTAACAGTTTTTTTGAAATTTTGTTTGACGGAGCTGTATAAAAAGAAACTACAGGTCTTATTGGGTGATCCGGTTTGTGTAGTTTAATGAAAGAGTATAATTTAGAAAGCGGTGGGTTCATGATATTGAGGTATTTCTGTTCTATTGGATTTAGTATTGATTTTGAATTTTCTAACGCTAGCTTAATTTGTTTTTGATATTTTTCTGTCGGATCTTTGTGTAAAGTTTCAATATTTTGATTATTTAAGAATTATATTGTCTTGTTATTATATTCTATTTTATCTATAGCAATAGTAGTGTTACCTTTGTCTGCTTGTGTAAACACAATGTCGTTTTCTATTGATTTATTTGTAATTGAAATTGCTGTTTTATTCTCTTTGTAACAGGAATTCTTAGTTTGACTACACACATCTGTAATAGATTTGGCAATTATACTTTTTTCGATATTGTTAGCAGTTTTGTTTAACGCTACTTTACATTCTACACCTAAATATTCTAAAGTGTATCCCGCTGTTACTAAATTTAGTATCTGTTAAATTTATAAATCTATTGAAAAAAGTATGGTTCGAAAAACTTTTTGTAAGTATAATGAATATTGGGTTTTTTACTGTTGGAAATTAGATTATTTAGTTTTTTACACTATGTATTAAATTTTTTATTTATTATATTATCTATATTAATTCTCACGTTAGAATCTAGGATGTCAAATTCTATATTATTTAATCTATAATTTAATGTATGAATCCTGTATGAATCTAATGTCAGTCATTGGTGTCTATTTGTGGTAGAAAATCGACCGAGCTAGTCTTTTTTCTCTCCTTTTTTTAAGTGTCCTGTTATCTAAAACAGTAAAGACCAGTCTTATGATGTTTATTTTGTCCATAGAGGACCTAAATAGTATCGTAGTGATCTGGTGAAGGTTTTTAAGCCAGGAGCTTCTTCGTCTTTCAGGACTAAGTTTCACTTCTATTTTTCACTAAATAATAATTACATGTAGTAACTCATAATAAGTTTTTTTATCTCATAGGGCAAGTAATTAAACTTTCTATTTTATATGGTATTTAAACTAAACAAAAAAGAATTTCTGTTTTATTTTTTAGACGCTGTAAAACAGCTTCATTAGTCACTCTGCTCGTCCATGCTATCCCTAAAATTCAGCGGTACGACCACATCTCGAAAGCTTAATTTTTTTACAAATATTTAAGCGAAAGTTCATGCTTTCATTTCATACAGTAGAATGCTAAAGGTATAATGTAATAACTGCATTCTTAAGGGAATTCTTTTCGCTTTGTTAATACCTTTTCCATCTTGGTAAATGACATTCTGGCTTGCAATACGCTGCTTTTAATTTCCTGAGACAAGTCTTACTTTTTAATCACTCAACAGCCTGAATATTTGTATGATTTGTATGATTGATACTCTACTATTTCTCCATCAATCCTACTATCATTTAATTTTTTCGCTATAATTTTGGTTTTGCTTATGTTTATCCATTAGGATTACTTAATATTAATTTTAAAACCCATTTGTTTACTATGGTCTGTATTCTCTGATGGAACTATCTATAAATCATATTTTTCCATTGCTAGCAAAACTGCGTTATCAGTATGTCTTAAGTTATTATTGAGTACTCCCTTGGCAATAATACATTCTGTTAGATCTTCCACAGCTTTTCCAAAAATCTTTTTTGCACATAACTTAACCAAAAGCAGAAAAAGCCCATATTTTTGTCAAACTTTTTGTTCAATATATAGAAGTTATAATATGAGCTTCTTTGGACGTCTGACCTTCACTTTTATTATCAGCTGTCTGATTCCAGTACAAAGTTGCTATTATCCGAAGGCTTCCTCGTGCCAAATGCTTTTTCGTAATCGACAAAGCAGTCATCTATATTCTTCTTCTTCTTACAGTGCCGTGCATTTCTGCGTAGGCGTCCACCGTACATTGTCTGGTCAGGTGAGATGTTAAATATTTTGGATTAAATAATTCTGTTTTTAGCGGCATTGCGAAGTATTTCATAGCTGTGGATACTTGTAAATTGTCGAATATTGCGCAGCCATGACATCTTTTTACGTCCCAGACCTCTCCTACCCTCTATCTTCCCTTCGAGTATCAGTTGCTAAAAAGTGTATCTTTCTCCTCGTAATATGTGCCCCAAGTATGCAGTGTTCTTACTTTTTATATAACTAAAAAGTTCCCTATCCTGTAAGCCCGCTCTTCTGAGTACTTTCTAATTTCTAACCCTGTCCGTCCATGATATTCTAAGCATTCGACACAGGCACCACATTTCAAACACTTTAAGTTTGTTAATGGAACTGGCCTTTAACGTTCATGCTTCCATTCCGTACGGGAGAACACTTAAGCATCTTGTATCGGAGGTTAAAGTCCAATTTGCGATCAGTCAGAAACTTACGAAGCCTCAAAAAAGCATTTCTGGCTTGTTCAACTCTGCTCTTAATTTTATTCTCGGGGTCCCAACCCTCGTTCAGCAAACAACCCAAGTATAAGAATTGCCTGACCTGTTCGATTTCTTCTTCAGAGATATATATCTTTGCGTTGGGGTAATCATTTCTAGTCATATGATGATGCCAAATAACGCATCTTTTGTGCCGAAATTGCTCTTAAAGCCCAACTGAGATTTCCAAAGTTTTCTTAAAATTTGGTATATATTCAAGAGTAAATGATTTAACAGTGCTGCAATTAGAAAAAAAATAACCGATGACTAAGGAGTGAAAGGTTTTTGAGAACTCGTCTGTCGTGTTCATTCTCAATGTGCCACTGTTTTTTCCTTATCACTTTTTTCACAAATTTTTTACAATAAATCGCTATTTTACTTTTGTACCAGAAGACAGGTCTGCTATATTACAGTCTTTGTTTAGATTCCAGAGGTAGTCAGCTATCATTATAGTATTTCACCTGCTTTAATAAAGTTGCTCCAATAACTTAATATCTTGATGATACCTCTCTCCGTGTTTTTCGCTGTCATCTCTCAAATTATCAGCGAAACAGTCCAGGTGTGAGTAAATAAGATAAGGTTTACACTTCTAACCCAGGTGTTTAAGACTTTTTAACAAGCCATTGATTTCTTCTTTTTAATTGGGATTTTTTTTTGGTGTTCAAGAAACTCTGTAACAACTAATTTAAAGCACCTTCATGCATTTTCCTTAGTATTATAATGATTTTATTAGTCCTAATTTATTGTCTTTATTCTAATTTATTGTCTTTATTCTAATTTATTAAAACTCACGATAATTTATCAAAAGTCTTTATTTTATACTAATTTATTTTACACTTAATAATTACAAATAATTTATTTGCGTTCGATACAATTTTAACCCGATATTTGCGATCTTCATTTTGACTAACCCTCCAAATAAAATGTTTCGTTTATATACATAAACTTCCGTTATCTAGAAAGATCGATGACCTTCTTCATTATAACGGAACCCCATCGAATAGACTGGTAAATACGAGGCCCTCGTAGACAGAGCGGCAATGATGTGAAAACTGGTATCGGGGCGGTTCCAGAAAACTCTTATTCGTCGCTTTTATAGCGAAGGGGAACCCAACGTGTGTCAGGTAGATTTTGACCTACAAATTACGAGAATCAATAAAAAAGAATTAGTCATAAAATATTTACAGTTCTATACGCCATAACATTTAAAATCGTAACAGTATCCATGCATGTTTTAAAGTCAGTGTCGATGATTTAATCATGAATTTATACTGGAACCAGCGTGCTCAAGTCAAGGTTGAAGACCAGCTGACCGACCAAGTAAAGATCATGCGAGGAGTAACGCAAGGATGTGTGCTATCGCGGACTCTTCTCAATATATACTCTGAGGAGATTTTTACTGAAGCCCTTACAAACATAGAGATGGAAATCCGAGTGAACGGTGAATACATCAATAGTATCCGCTACGCCGATGACACTGTATAACTAGCAACCAGCCTAAACGATCTGCAGGCCTTACTAGACCGAGTGCGAACTGTGAGCGTAACATACGCACTGAACCTTAATATTAAGAAAACTAAATTCATGATTGTCAGCCGTACAAATTTAGATCGCGGGGCACTAATGGCAGGTAGCGAAGAGATCCAGAGAGTCGACAGATTCACTTACCTCGGAACTACCCTCAACTCACAATGGGACTACGCTCAAGAGATTAGATCCAGAATTGAAATGGCACCGTCTACATTTATTAAGTTAAGATCCTTGCTGTGCTGCAGTGATCTCAGTTTGGGAACCAAGATGCGGATAGTGAGGTGCTACGTTCTTCCAGTGTTACTATATGGAGTTGAAGCCTGGACACTGACGCAAGCTACTGAAAAACGAATCGAAGCCTTCTAGATGTGGATATACAGAATGATACTAAAAATATCTTGTGTGGACCATGTCACCAACGTTGAGGTCCTACAGCTCATGAAAAAAGAAAAAGAAGTGCTTAATTTAATTAAACAACGTAAGCTGGAGTATCTCGGCCACATGATGCGGAACGAAGAAAAATATCGAATTCTTCAACTCGTTATGCAGGGTAAAGTATTTGGCAGAAGAGGACCGGGGCGCCGTCGTATCTCGTGGTTGAAAAATCTCCGACAATGGTTTGGGATGACCTCAGCGGAGCTGTTTCGCAGAGCAGTCAACAAAACCATGATAGCCTTGATGATCGCCAACATCCGGACCAGATAAGGCACTGAAAAAGAAAAAGTCGATGATTAGTTGGCAAAATTGAGGACTCACAAATATTCCAGCTTTTATTTTTTCGGCAGTTATCTTAGGAACTTATCCCAAATACTGGAAATTGGTTTATCCTGATTCCACGCTTTTACGAATTGTTTCACTAAGCCTACTTTAATATGTAAAGGAGGAAGTATAACATGTTTGAGGTTTAATAATGGACTGTTTATGATATTATTTAAGCCTGGTGTCAACTGAATTTTTGTTTTTCAAGATTTTACTGTAAAATGAATTTAGAAAACCCATGGACGTATAAACATAGATGGACACAGCAATAAGATACCTTTAACACACAATGTTTTGAAGCTTCGATAGAATGTGATGCTTCCGCAATGAGCATAAGCGTGCTTGAATTTTTACTCGCGGGAAATTATTCACATTTTAAAAATTTTAAGTAGTAATAATGTATAAAAACACGTTCAAAGAATTAAAAAAAAAAACGAGAGTTTACCTATTAACAAATCACGTCTTTATAGAAAAATTAAAATACAATTTTATTTGTTTTAAAATTAATACAATTAAATATAGTTGAATTCAAGTTAATTTTTTAATAGTATCAAAATAATGCTACAATAAAAAATCTTTATGTTTTCTCCTTAATTTGCTAACCAAATAGTTCGATCGTCAATATTATTTGAAAACCTACATAAAAAAATAAATGAGTTTTATTCATTTCACTAATTTATTTGTATCCATGAGAAATATTAAATTAAAAAGGTACTAAATAGATCTTTTTTAACCAGATGATGTCTACTTACAATTTATAAATGTCTACTAATTTCATGAACTTATATCTTATTCAATACATTAATGAACATGAATAAACCCAATGGTACGCCTATTAAAATGTAAACAAACACGCTTCCTTATTTCCTCATCTTAAATAATGTAAATTGTATGTACTTACAAATGAAATGAGAGATCGGGATGTAAATATTTCGTTTATTTTATTTCACTTTTCACAAATATCACTCAAAATACAGCCAAATATTAAAAAATAACTTTTTCCTCATTTACTGTAAAAAGTAAATAAACATGGAACAGCATTTGAAGTTTGACGTAGATCTATAAGACAGAGAAATGTAAACAACCATTGCCATTTCTAAATAGTTTTCAGTGAGCCCTAGTGTAATGACTATCATATCGAAGAAATAGTTCAATATGTTCTCTAATAACATTTAGAGCGTCATCTGATGTTTTGTGAGCACACAGGTTTTTTCCACGGAGATCTTCGCAAGGAGGTTTACCCATGTCCCCCTTTTTTAAGAGCCTTTTAATATCTCCGTTTGAGATATTAAAACTATCCAAAAAGTACTTCTTACAAACTATGATACTCTCTGATTTAAAATTTACAACGTACTTGTATGATACAGATTTTGGTCTTTTTTATGCCTCGGTATGCTCATTCGGGCAGCGTTGTTTTACTGGAACTCGCTGGACAAGTCCTGAAATATAAGCATATTGACGAGAAAAATCCCCCAAACTCCAAAAACGAGAGAACAGCCCCTTTCTGTCTAATTCACTAATAAAATTATTGCAGCGTTTTACACAACCACGAGTTATATTATTAGAAGTCTTTGCGGGTATAACCGTGCTTTTGCTTGTTAGATACTCCTTCCCAGCATTCCTCTGTATTTTACGTTTAACTCGCTTATGATCGCTATCGGTTCGTACACGTTTCTTGCTTTTTCGTACATTATTTCCGTCACTGACTGTATTATTTTCACAAATAATATTTCCACTATTCATTGTTTCTTTTTAGTCGAAAATATGATGCAGTTATCGTGAATTAGGTAAAAACCATACAATACAATACGATTAGAAGATCCTCACTGTTCACGACAGCGATAATCGTAGAACTACCAACAGCGCACGGGTCAGGCACGATGACGGATGGTGTTATGAGTTATACCACTATTCCACAGAGCGTGCGGCATTTTATTCAAAGAAAAAATAATGCAACGTTATTATCTCACTAAGCTTGAATATTTTAATTATACCACTTCTCTATGGAACACATTGCACCACTACGTACCCACAACTGGTACGGGTCAGGCACGATGACAGGTGGTGTTATGAGTTATACCACTATTCCATAGAGCGCGCGGCATTTCGTGCAAAGGAAAAATAATACACTGTTATTATCTTACTAACCTTGAATATTTTAATTATACCACTTCTCTATGGAACACATTGCAACACTAGGTACCCACAACTGGTATATCTCAAAAATTAAAATTTTGTGAGTTATACCACTTTTCCTCATATCGCTCTTTATAAAGCGAAATATGCTATTTAACTTACGATAAACTCGTTTTGCATATTAAATATTATGTATGTAGGGAATTCATTTTTCAACAGCTCACAGAAAAACAATTTGTAATGTTATTCTCTATATATCTTTTAAAAGCACGAACATTAGCATTCTTAAGACACTTATTTCAATAGCTGGCAAAAAAATATTTTCAATGTTATTTTCCCTATCTCTTTTAAAAGTACGAATGTTAGTCTAACCTTAACTGCCAGAAACGAAAAATGGTCGTCCTTGATAGTACGTAGTTTTTCCGCTCAATTTAGATTCGTCGAAATTCGAAATCTAAAAATCACTAAAACTCATAAAAATAAAGCAATAACGTTTATTGTTATCGGACGTCCTTTGGAAATAACGCCCCATCCAAGGTTTCGATCCATCGGTCATACGAAATAATTTTTATAGGTCGAGACCCTCTTATCGCCAACGCATCGTTGGGGAAAATTCACGGGACGGACGTTAGAAAACGGTATATTGCTTGTAAGTGGTTTAGATATATGATAAGAGATAAATCAGAAAAATATTAAGGTGTCATCTATAATTTTTATGTTACTTTTGGGACCATAAATTCAATACAACTGTGGTGTGTTGACGATAACGATCGGATATAAAAGTTTTTCATTTAAAAATTGTACAAAGTAATCAGCAAGATATTGGTAACTTTATTGGCTATCTGTTTTAATAAAATAATGATATAAAATACATTCCTACAGGTATCTTAGTCGCAAAATATTTTATTTTATTCGATATTGTCTTAAATTGTACAATAATCTACTGTTTCACCTAAATGGTGGGACGAGGAGTGCCGTGAGATATCGAATAAGAGAAAAATTGCATGGAAAAGGTACAAACAAAATATATGTCTGGCAAATTTTGTTGAATATCAAAAAATTAATGCTAAACGTAAAAGAACTGTTACGATTTTAAATATTATTGCGTATAAAACTGTAAATACATTATGACTAATCACGTATTTTCTAGATCACGCACAGGCCGAGACGCAGGTAAAAAACCTACCTGACACTATGGGTCCCCCTTCGATATGAAAGCGGTCAACTACTACTCGATCTTTCTGGAAAGAGGCCGCTATAAAAAAACCAGTTCGAGACTATTCAGGTCAACTTCCGTCTACTTCATGCCAGATCCTTCCAGATAACGGCGTTTAAAATAAATAACGGCGATTCTCATTAAGGATGGTTAGTCAAAAAGAAGATCGCGGATATCGGGTTAAAATTGTATCGAACGCAAATAAATTATTTGTAATTATTAAGTGTAAAATAAATTAGTGTAAAATAAGGACTTTTGATAAATTATCGTGAGTTTTAATAAATTAGAATAAAGACAATAAATTAGGACTAATAAAATCATTATAGAACCTTTAAATACAAATGTAGAAACAGTAGGGCCAACTTATGTCTCAATCTAAACAAACTCATCCAACTGAAATATGGGATAGAATTAAGAAAATTAAAAATCTGTATGGCACGACGAAAATATCGATTAAAATTTGTTTCAAAAAATAACTCCTTGCTATGTTTCTTCTTTAATATATCCCACTGAAGATAAATTTAAATCCTATTTTTTGTCATCTTCTATTAGTAGCAATGAACTAACTGTTAATATCAAGTATTCTAATAGATCCTCCCCTGGGATTGATGGTTTCAATTATCTTATGATATATAACTTGTCTACAATAGCACCTCAATTTTTCCGTGATATTTTTAACAGTAGGTATTCTAATTAAAAGTGATAACTATGATTATTTGAAGCAGCGTCTTGTAATACCTATCCCAAAAGCTAATGATCCCAATGTCCTAAGACGGATATCTCTTATGTCTTGTATATTGAAAGCATTTAAACGAATCATAAAAAATCGATTCGAATGGTAGATGGAAAGTAACAACCATTGCCCAGACGGTTAGCTTGGATTTTGTAGAGGGAAAGAAACTATGGATTGCATTTAATACTTAGTAACAGATATCTAGTTAACAGTTTAAAAACCAATATACAGCTGCTTTATCTGTGGACAATTCTGGTGCATATGATAACGGTATTTTTGACCTTCTGCTTGATTAACTTGTTAAGTTAGGAGTGTCTAGTAAATGTGCTTATGTCTTAGTCATTCTATTTGCAAATAGACAAGTCCATATTCGTTTAAACATTTCCCTGATTGGCCCAAGGATAGTTAACAAAGGGTTACCTAAGGGCTCAGTTATCTCATTTAATAGTCATGGGCTTGACATCTTATCTAAGAAGTCAAGTGTATTTTTTTCGAGACACAGGTTAACAAAAGTTAGTACGTTAAAATTCTCCTAGCTGAAAATTCCTGTATATAATAGTTTTATATACCTAGGTGTTACCTTCAATTCAAAATAACCTGAAACGAGCATATTATTAATTGTGTTACCAAATGTGAAAAAGCCTTTATGTTAATCGATACGATTGGGGAGCAGACCCGAAAATAAACTTATTATTTTATAAGCATATACCAGATCAATTTTGGACTATGGATCATCGACAAAATCTCGTTTGATTAAGATGGATCGAATACAATACAAAGCTTTCAGGTTAGTCCTAGGAGCTCTTAAATCTACTCCCACACTAGCTCTTTTGGTAGAATGTAACGAGCCACCTTAACATTTAAGAGGTCTATTTTTATGAGAAAAATGTATTCTTAAATTCCACTTTAATAATCAAAACAGCTTATTATAAAAAATATCTTGACTCTCTGTTGAAAATCTAACAAACAAATGGTGGGCTAATAAAAACTCTCCAACTCTAGCTGTTGCTTTTTCCAGTTTATCATAATATTCATTTAATGTAGAAGTGTTTCCATTCTTTGGATCCAATTATGGCCTACTATATGAATATAAACCCGCTTTAGACTGGCTTTAAAGACTGTAACCGTTTTTGTAAAATTGATACCGAAGGCTCAAAATCGCCTGCTGGGATTGGCTGTGCCATTTACATAGACAATATTTAAGATTATTTTCAGTATAAATTAAAATCAAATTGCTCAATATTCACAGTTGACTTCGTAGCCATTGTTAAGGCGTTAGATTGGATAATTAATATCATATTATATTTTAAACGATATATAATTTTATCTGACTCACAGTACGTCTTTCTCGTATTAAACCACTTCTCTAAACACATATATACCAACAGATTAATTGTAGATGCGCGTTAACTTTGTGTCGGTTAAAGGTCACTCTAATATTCCAGGCAATAAAAAAGTAGACCATTTGACTAAAGACGATTTTAGTGGGTATAGAATACAACGAGTTGCCCAAATGGGATTTAGTTTCAGCTAGGAAGAAACATGTTAGCCTTAATTGGGAAAGTGGGTGGCAATTCTTTACTAACAGTAGCAAAAATACAGACTGCATTATATATCCAACTCTTTCTTCTACTCCCTCAAACGACAGAAATGTATACTATGTGCGTTAGATACCTTTTTGGACATGCTACAGTAAACGCTCGCCTATAAAATAAAACTTTCCTATAAAATAAAATTTTCCTATAAAATAAAACTTTCCAAAACTGATATATGTAAATGTAATGGTAGTTATGACGACCTTAACCACTGGATGTTTTATTATCCGTATAATTAAGAAGCCATAAAATTTTAACTTCAAGCCATGTCCCAAAGAGAATCATACTGCCGCAGGACGTTGCTTCTATTCTCTATTTACGTAGTCTAAATCTAACTATTAGATCGATTTTATGGAATTTTTTCAAACGTACAAAACGGAAAATCTAAACTGCCTTTTTCAGTGTTGTGTAAATCGGAAATGGTAGGACGTTAGTTGTTGTATTTCTCATTTCCTTTCCTTTTATGTCATTTACCTTTAACCGTTGCCTGTATTGTTTGTGTAAAAAAAAGTGTTTTCAATAGGAAGGTTAGGAAATTGAGTGAATGAGCGAATGGTTAGGAAATGATTATGAATCTAAAGGAAGTGTAGGAATTAATTGTTTTTACGTATTCAATCAATTGTCTGGCTAAATAGGTCTTAAACCTCAGACCAAAAAAATAATCTACTGTGAAGTGATTAAACCACATAGCAGACAGAGTGTTATATATTTCGATATTGGTATTTTGTTTATTAATCAAGATAGGACATTAATCAAAAGCTCAAAGAACAGAGGTGAAGGAACTAATAAAACCAAAACACATACAAAGTATACGTGGGTTGACAACCTAAATGAGTGGTAAACTAGCAAAAACACCAGAAATTACCACAAATGTAAAACTTAACATAAATGTTCAGGAAGTCGGTATAAACAAATTACTGAAATATTGTAGAGCAGTAATGACAGAACAATTAACAACGTTTATTAATAAAATTATAAAACACAATACAGAACGAGAACGAGCGAACTAATTCTACTTCTTCTAATTCAAAAAAGGAAAAACAGCCAGAAAACTGCAGAGGTTTAAACTTTTTAATTATTACGCTAAAACAACTAAAATTTTACAAGTGCTAATAAATCAGAGGTTACGTTTAGCAGATGAACAATAGGTTCTCGTAGTGGAATATCATGTACAGATGCAATATTTGTTATAAAGCAAATTACTGAGAAATCACTGGAGTATAATAAACCAGCATTTCTGTATCTCATTGACCTAAAGAAAACGTTTGACAGAGTAAGACTCAAAGGCGTAATTCATCTTCTGTATAGTGGAGAAGTTTCCCTAAATATTATCAAAACTATCGAAAACATCTACCAAAAACAAAATGGAAGTTAGAGTAGATGGTCAACTTACAGAACCCATAGAAATAGGTAGCAGAATAAGACAAGGGGATTCATCGAGCCCCATACTCTTCAATTTGATCATGGATGAAATCATCAAAACTGTTAACAAAGTAAGAGGATACAGAATGGGAAACAAAAAAATCAAAATACTCTGTTATGCAGACGACGCAATATTGATATCTCAAGATAAAGATCTGTCTGCAAAACTGGTTCACAGATGTAAAATATCATAAATAAATATTGTTGATGATAGTGGCAATTTGTGTTATTAAATTTCCTGTCATTAAAAGTATTTGGGCTATTTCTTTCCATAAACTCCACTTTAGTTGTATTTATACGATATATCCCAGTGCAATTTACCCGTTTTCAAAAACGCACCTCTTTAATTACTAGCGGTTTTTTAATATTGGAGGTCCATTTACTATATGAAACAATAAAACCATTTAACGTTGTAGTTAGTTCTTTTTTTAAGTACATAATCAATAGCCTAGTAAGCAACTAAAAATCAACATAAGACTGCCAACTCAGTTCAATCTCAGATACCACGGCCACATAGTGTAAAAAACAGACAACCTATTAAACCTGATCGTCGAGATAAGAATCAATGTCACACGATCGTGAGAAAGGTTCTCACAGGCTTGTTGGATCAAGTCAAAGGAAATATAATTATTATTATTGACCATGGTCTACGTGAAGCTCCTTTAGTAACTCACGTTAGAGAAGAATCTATGATCTAAGCTATGGAGATATAATGTTGATAGTCTTTCGAGAGTCAACCGACAAAAGAAAGGAAGACAGATGGTTGCAAAACATATATGCATAAAAATTAAATTTTTATGCATACTTTTGACAATTTGCTCTTATTATCACTTATTTATAAATAACTCATTTGTTGAAGATATTTAAATAATTAAAACTTTGTATAATATGGATTGCAATAACTAGCATATTAGCTAAACTTGATGCATTCGTAGCTAATAATTAATGAAAAATAAACAACACTAAAAATTACATAAGTGATGACCTTTCTATTTCATTATAATAACTTGTTAGAGATTTTAATATATTTTTTTTAATTTAAAAAAGGTAATAAAAAAATTAATGAATAATAAATTCAATATTTTCTACACTAAGTAAAAACTCACGAAAAAAAGAGAACCGCAACTATACACCTCTCGTCTTTCTATAAGTAACAACTCCTTGAAGAGGCAAGTAACTCCCAAAGTTAAAGTTTCGCGAAGTTTAATGAATGACCGCACACGTTGAACTCCCAAAACTCCGTTGATGCTGATTTAGTAATTAGCTGTGCAGGTGAGTTGCAGACATGGTCGTTTCTGTTAAGGGCATATATACATACATATTACTATTTCACAGTTTTTTAGTTGTTTAATTTTTTTATGCAAAAATATTTGATGAAATAGTAAAAAAGTAGAAAAAAATTCACGAATAACGTTTTTATTGCGCACACTCAGTTTTCAAACCTAAAGATAATTCTGCAAGTTGAAATCTTAATATGTATGTTCAAAATTAAAGGTAATTCAGATCAAATGTGTAAAAATGCCATATTAAAAATTAAAATGGCTTATAGTCTAACCTAAGAATTACTTATATTATTTATCTATTTATTATATATTTTTTAATAATATATCATACTTCTAAATAGAGTATTTATTTTGAAATTATTGTTTCTTATGTGTTTTGCATGTATTCTCATTCTATAGCAAGTAGTGGAGTAAACATTACAACAAAATAATATATTGCAATGGATTTTAAAAGTGTAATGTTAAGACGTAAATGTCGGATGCTAGTTACTTTTAAACAAATGTTAATTTTATTAAAAACAAATTAATGAAAAATTAAGTGTCGGATGGATTAGCCTGTAGACACTTTTCTACGATCCCAGTAAATAATAGGTCTACTTCAGGGAAGCAACCTTGACCACGCAAGTCACGCTTTACTTTTAACACTTCACTGAGAGAAAACATGTCTCATCCCTTTATTCTTTCAAAACCTAGTTAGTTTTTTTCGATCCCTTCCTGCTAAAAAGCAGCAGCGATTATCAGTACCAGCTCAAGGCGTAGAGGAAATGATTATGGATCAGCTTGACTGGACTACTACAAGCATAACTGAAGCAGTTTAAATCATTGTTATACTGCTATAGGGGAATCAACGGGAAACTACCCTATAAGAAAGGGTATACTGTTCATGGGTCTAGGACACAAAGATCCGGTAGGAGAGGACAACCACACATGGCTTTACAGGCCGTTATCCAGTGAAATTACTCTGACAATAGAAAAGATATAAAAATAAATTCAGGTATGAGAATAGGCACATGTTATGTAAAAAGTTTCTACAAAAAACACAAAACACCATTCGTGAAATGATAATGCTAATGACATCAAACACAAACTTAAAAAAGTTAAGCGCCAAAAATCAGATAACCGAATAAACACTGACTGTATTCAGAATAATGGCCAAGAAATCATTCACGAGATAGTAAAGAAGTTTTAAAAATATGAAGAAACATATAAAATCGAAAACCGCTGGAATCAGATGAAAACCATCATGCAAATACAACCAAATAGTAAAAAGCTATTACTAAAAGCAAACAACAATGGATGACTGATGAAATAATCAATAGCACGAAATAATCAAGCACGAAAGAAATCAATAAAGAAATGAGAAGTAAAATCCGAGATGCAACATAAAAATGATACAGCAGTGAATGTGTTAAAATAAATGTAGAAAAAGAATAACATATTTATTATGTACAAAACGGTGCAACAAATAACAGGACCATATAAATCAACTTAAACGATAAACGGGAGAGGTAGAGAGAATATATTGAGGAACTGTTTAATGCCAAAAGAAAAGAAATACAAATCAAAAATATATGGACTGGTCAAAACATAACCTTCGATGAAATGAAAAAATCTGTAAAACTATCAAAGAATAGGAAAGCAACCGGTTCATATGAAATTTCAAGCGAAATAATCAAAATTCTTGACGATAAAGCAAAACATTATCTTCAAGAAAATATACGAAATGACTGGCTACTGTCAACATTTGTAATAATACCAAAAAAAAAGGTAGCGATCATCGTATAATTGGTCAAATGAGCCATGTACTGAAAATTTTCATAGGAATACTGCATTCGAGAATTAACAACAAACTAGAAGTACTATAAAGCCAAACACAGTTTAGTTTTAGAAACAACCTTGTAACCGGAGAAGCATTATGCATATACAGGGACATAAAACAATTAGTAGGTATGTGTTCTATAGACTTCAAAAAGGTCTTTGACCGAGTCACCAATGACAAATTAATAGGTATCTTAAAACAAATCTGAATCGATAACCAAGACGTCTGTGTTATCAATTATTTGTATTGGTATCAATTTTTAAGCATACGCATTGAATAGAATACGGCAGAAGCAGTAGAAATACGACGTCGAGCGATGGCAAGGCTATATTACAGCAACACTAATAAAAATATTGAGGCATTTGAGATGTGGCTTTATCGACCTTTATTGCGGATAAGTTGAGTTGATCAAATAACAAATGAAATAGTTTTACACTGGATAAAAAAAACAAAAACCATAAATATTTTAAAGTAACAATATATTGGCCATTTGATGAGACATCCAGGGAGGTATAACCTTTTACACCGCATAATCCAGATCGCAGTAAAAAGAGGTCCAAGCAAAAGAAGAACTTCTTGGCTCCGAAATCTTCGAGAGTAGTATCAAGAGGTATCAGCTTATCTGTTTCGAGTTGAAGTAAACAAAGTTATTGCCAAAACAATCGCCAACGGTCGATAATCCAAAGGGGTAGTAAAAGAAGAAATGATCGAATATGGAATTTAGTACCAAATAAATACCACCTGAAAATGCAAATTATGCAAATAATACATCTCAGAATCTCCTGCCTAAAATTGAGAAACGAGTATGAAAAGCAATATGCACTTCTTAGAAATTCACAATAAAACAAAGAAAGTGATTGAATCAAAATGCAAATTCTTGTAAAATAATATCAATTTTGAGATAACCAAACATGTGGAATAAGTAAAATAATTAATCTTCAATATGATATGCTACTCTTGGCAAGCTAAGCACAGCTAACACATTTTTTACAATATTCCTTCTTATATAATACAATATTATTCCTTTTTTTTTATTTGCCATATTGGCAGATTCCAGTAAGAGCCTAAGTGAATTCTAACACTGGCAACAATGGGAAAAATCTTCGTCACGGAACAATACATCCTGACATCTTTCGTCCGAGTAGGATACTAGGTCAGGAGACCCCAGGGTAGTTCCGGATTAACCGTGTTTCGGCTAAAACCTTAACCACTGTTCCAAAGAGGTGGTCTTGCCACACAATAAACAACAAAAATGAAAAACTAAAAATTTATACATAACCATACCTATTACCGTAAATCAAAAAATGTTTCAGACGTTAGGCCATAAACTAATAAATATTATTAACCATACATTTCAGATCCTTGGCTCAATTTCCTCCTCTGTCCTCCTGCTCATTTTTCTTCATCACCTCAGAAATCAGGCAGTGTACTTTTCTCTCTTCTTTCTCTCCTCTCAACATTATGTTTACAACGTTTCTTTCATCCAGCCCGAAAGCCATTCACCTCTCGAAATCTCCACTCTCATTTGCCCATCTCTCTTCTTCTTCTTCTTTCAGTACCCTGTCCGATTATCGATAATATTAATTCAATAATATCAATAACTTTATTGACGGCGGCTCTAAATAAATTATGTGGGCAGGATGTTCTTCGTCGGCCTGGGCTTCTTCTTCCGGCGATCTTACCCTGTATTATGAGGTGTAGAAGGTTATACCTCTCTAGATGTCTCATTACATGACCGAAATATTGTAACTTTCGAATTTTTATGGTTTTTGTTATTTCTGTGTTCGATTTCATTCGATGTAAAACTATTTCATTTCTTATTCGATCAACCCAACTTATCCGCAATACTCGTCGATAAATCCACATCTCAAAGACCTCTAATTTTTTCATTAATGTCTCTATAAGCGTCCAGCTCTTCATACCATACAGCAATGTGGAGAATACGTAGCAGCGTATTAATCTTATTTTAAGGTTTAACGTAATATCTCTATTAATTAGAATTTTCTTTAATTTATAGAAGGCGGCTCTGGCTTTTTCAATGCGTATTCTTATTTCTTTATTTATATCCCAGTTATCGTTAACGTTTGCACCCAAGTAGGTAATATTGTGGACTCTTTCTAACTCTCTTCCATACGCTCTGATGTTCGTTGGTTGTAACTCCGTTTTGCTGGCAACCATAAATTTTGTCTTAGAGGTATTAAAATTTAGTCCATATTCATCACATGCTTCGGTTACCCTGTTTACAAGTCGTTGAAGGTCTTCTTCATTAAAGGCAATAAGTACCGTGTCGTCTGCATATCTGTGATTGGTCACATTAATTCCGTTGATTTTAATGCCTGAATCTTCAACTAAGGCTTTTTTGAAAATAAATTCGGAGTAGATATTAAAAAGTAGAGGCGATAGAATACATCCTTGCCTCACTCCACGTCGTATTTTCACTGCTTCCGTAGTGTTGTAGTAAATGAAGTAGTTCCATCTCTGGTAGTAAAAAATGTGGGCGAAAGCATCCGGTACCCCACAAATAGTACAGACTGCCGAGGCAGATTTGCGTATTCTATTTGTAAAGGTGCCAAAACTACCATGTTCGATCAGAAACTGCGTCAGGAAGTAGTCTAGTTTCCTGAACATACATTTCCACCACGGTATTAGATCGGGAATAAGCTGCTTCGTCGATCTAGTTTTTCCACTATCATTTGCCCATTATCTCTGCCACTCTACTATGATTCTTTCTCTCTCATTCTCATCTATACATCCATCCTCCTCGCATCCACTCTAGCTCGCTCTTGGCATAATATATGCGCTAGATACTCTTAGGAGCGTTCGTCTTTTTGAAGTCTCCATCAGCTTAGCGAATTTTGCAGTGTTTAGTACGCTACACCACACGGGGGCAGCGTAGGTTACCATCGATTAAAAACCATTTAGCACCTTTCTTTTTGTGCTACCTGAGCCTCCAATTTTTGGCATCAGCCGTATCTACGCCTCCAGATTTCGGTTCGCCTTCTCTCCTGTCTTTTGGATGTGTACTCTGAACCTTAGTTCTTCCGACAACCAGATACTTAATTGATTTAAACCGGTGCAACATCCACACATCATTTTTGTCATTTACTTTTCTTTTATTTTTAAACATTCTTGGATGTCTTCCTCTCTTTCTTCTTATAGGCCGGTAGCTGTGTACCGTTCTGGATACATGGAGAGGTGGATAGTTGAAAATTATTGTATATTATGTAAAATTGTTTGCTAAATACGAATATGTAGGTTTCTTATCTTAAAAAGGGGTACCAATTTTTGTAAACAATTTCCTTTTTAATAAATTAAGTATTTTAAGTATTTTAATTTACAACTAGTCCTATCATAAAGAACTGCTAAAAATACATTAAAAATACTATATATATATATATATATATATATATATATATATATATATATATATATATATATATATACATATACAGGGTGTCCTCGAAAATAGTGTGTTCCTTTAAGATATAGATATACTACATAAATTGAAATAATCCAGTCCTCTAACACTTTTTTCGGAAGTGTTTTCGGATATTTCCCAAAATAAAAGTAAATTATTTTCCATACGTAAATTTTTTATTTCAAAAAATTAAATAATCTCGAAGCGTCATACGCAGTGACTGCGCTTCATAATAAAAACTCGTATGTGACTTAGGATATTTAACACACCAATCCTTGTTAAAAATATGTAAAAGAAATAATAAATAAGACTTACTCAAAATCAATTGAATTTAACTACCCAGACGACCGGTTTCGCTTTCTACAATATGCAAAGCATCTTCAGGTCTCGATACAAAGTTAAATAAATGATGCCAGTACTCAATTAATTGATGGTTGGAAAAACATGGTTCAAACTATCCTGATGTTCTCATAAAATTGATTTATTTAAAAATTATTTATATTTATTCAAGAGATATATTTATGAAATATGTGTTATTTATTGAGATTCTATTTTATGAAGCGGACAGTTGTATGACAATGAATGAGATTAGATGTACAAATTGTGTGGGTGTGCAGTTCTTTCTTGTAATTATCAAATTTCTTTGATAAAATTCTACTGCCATATATGGCAAATTATTGCAAAGCCAAGTATATAAAATTATTAAAGCTAAAACAATTAAGGACAATGTAAGACACACTGAAAACACTTAAAAGGAGGGACAAAACAAACATTAAATTTAAAAAGAAAGAACTTGAATGCACTACATCTCTTACTTAGAGACTATGGGTTTTTTTTATTTAACTTTGCATCTAGACCAATTTATTTAACTTTGCATCTAGACCAATTTATTTAACTTTGTATCGAGACCTGAAGATGCTTTGCATATTGTAGAAAGCGAAATTGGTTGTCTGGATAGTTAAATTAAATTGATTGTGAGTAAGTCTTATTTATTATTTCTTTTACCTATTTGAAATTGACTCACACACGCAACACATTCATGATTTCAATCCTTGTTTATTTACTATTTAAGATTGTTGACATCTGAGGAAATGTAGGTATAATCTGCAAAATAATTATTTCTTACTTTAATAATCTGGCGTTTGCTATTTTCTAAATTAATTAAGGTTTTGAATTAAAATTTAAAGTTTTGAATAAATTATTATTTTAACTTAAGTAAGTATGTACTACGGTTTAATTCCCAAAAAAGAAATTATTGCAACTAAAAAGAATTATTTGCAAAGTTTTTTTTGAAATGTAAAAACTAATGCGTCCAAATAATAATATAATTTAAGTTATCATTTTCCAGAATAGTATTGGTTTTTTGATTATTGCTTGATAAAGACTATTTCCTAATGAGTCATGTCATTCATATAATCAGTTCTGGAAAATGCTTGACAACGTTCTGTAACATATTACATATTTTTTAACTTGAAATGTATGTCGGAATTCATCATTTTGCACAAGAGGGTCTTTGAAAATATATTTTGGGTAGTTTTTGAGCGAGCTTTCTGAGGAAGAAATGGCAAGTAAGAAACCTTTTTATTTCGGGAAACATGTTTCTGATGCCATCAAAGAGTTTAACGCTATACTGTTAACATTACGGGACTTCATTGGAATGTCTCCCTATGTCTTTTGGTGCATATTCGTTATTATTAATCTCTAATTTACATTTTTTCTTAATAACTAAAGACTTACTGAATCTTCATTTCATATGAATCGCTTATTTATGAAAGGATAAAGTCACAAGAAATTTTGAGAAAATTATAAAAAGTGTTGTGTATAAAAAATTATGATTTTTCCTGGAAAATGAATTATTTTATAAGTTTGATAATAATATTGTATTATTGTCTGAATTATATTTTTTCATGAACTGTTTAACAAAATAATGTCCAAACTATTGTTTCTTGCCGTATTTGTTCAAATTAACAAAAAGGAAACGTTTATTGACAATTATTACCAGTCATTAACAAATAATGTATTTTAACCCAAAACACAAACATTAATCAGGTTTTTACAAGATACTCATAAGCCAGTACTTTCTACTTCATTCATCAACCAATCATTTCCTCAAAAAAAAATTCTTATAAATGCGTCATATAAGTAGTCTCCAGAAAAAAATAGGTTTAATTATTATCTATATTTTCCACAAACAACCTACTACTAATAATATGCATGAATTTAATTACAAAATAGGGGAAAATAATTAAGCTGTTCCTGTAATAAGGAAAATTTCAATCCGTCTATGTTTTCCGAAAGGTTTCAAAAATAAACCATTGAGAGCGGACGGGCGGTAAGCCACCCACTTCTTTAAAATCTAGTGCTGTGCGGTATCAATTATGCAACGCTAAGGAGATTAAGTTTGCCTGCTTAATATTTTGTAGGTTTTATGACGGTAACTTGTAGAAGGTATACTGAAATTTATTATATTGCGATGAAGTGTTTAAGAAAGTACTGATAAAGTAAACACAAATTCTAAGAATTGAATATATAAATAGACACTGAAGACAAACTGACCAAGTTAGTTTAACGTGTATCATATATTATATGATACACGTTATATATATATATATATATATATATATATATATATATATATATATATATATGTATATATATATATATATCTATATCTATATAAATATATACATATATATATATATATATATATATATATATATATATATATATATATATGTAAAGAATTAAATCTTTTAGCGAAAGCCGCTATCGCTTTATATATTAAATGGCCAACTATATGGCCTAGGAGACAAATTCGTTAAACTTCCCGTGCTCGAATTGGTATCACTAAAGTGTTATGATCATTTCGGCCTATCCCAGCCATCGTCAGACACTTAGGCTGATACAAATTCAAACTCGGAAAGTACATGGTGGGAGAGTGTGCCGTATGGCTAGATTTAGCCATACGGCTCACACTTCCTCATCCACTGGTAAAATCCACTCATCCCAGATACCCAAGGTATCAAAAGGATTGAGCTCTGGTGGGACTTTTTCCATGTTATCGAGCCCTAGGAGACTTGGTGGACTATTTCCTAAAAATTTTCGTACACATCTGGACGTCGCGAGGAGTACAGCTTTCTGCATGGCCTTATAGAGATGTTCACTTAGACCTAGCTGTTTTATATTCACTAGAAGGTTTTTAGGAAGAATACCAGATAGATTAGCGAACATCTATAAAAACAACAAATCGTATAGCAGAAGACCCGTTGGAAGGCCGCCAAAAAGGTGAAAAGATAATGTCCAGTCAACAACGACCGAAACAGAATAAGAGACAGAATAACAGGAGTAATCCTAGTGGCACGAAGAGGAAGAAGAAAAAGAAGTCGATAGAATAATAGGTACTATTTGGGTTCTTTTCATTCTTCATTGTCGCCCGATTTGTATTTCCAGATCTCTGTACTCTGTATCCAGATCAGAACATCGGGAGAGATGTATGCCTTAACTGGCCCTTCCATCCTGATGTCTGGTGTGACAGAGGAGAGGTTTTTAGTTGGACGCCGACCGTCTCGGAGTGGCGACGGGGCGAGGTGTCAAGGGTTTTAATTCCTTGGGCATCTCGCCCCTGCACAACTTCGCTAGGGTATTAGGAACCCAACACTGCTCGTGTGAGTCACAGGTGTCTGTATGCAGATTTTCCTTCTTCTCTTTAAATATGTAAAAAAAAAGATCTCTGTACTTGGCGATATTTTCGTTGTATTTAACACGTAAATTATTGGTGTTGGGTATCGCCACATCAATAAGTGTTATTTGCCTAGTAATTTTATTAGCTAATATGAGATCCGGTCCAATATGTGCCACTAAATGGTCTGTAAGCATAGTGCGGTCCCAGTATAGCTTGTATTCAATGTCATTTTGTCAATTTGTCATTTTCAAGCATTTCCTCAGGGACGTATTGATAATAAGGAAGATGGTCGGTTTAGAGAAGTCCAAGTTTGTGAGCTAGTTCTTGGTGAATAATCTTTCCTACTGATTCATGTCCTACGCTCTACGTTCTAAGTTCAGGTAACTTTTAGTTGGAATAACCTGATCCTGAATGGCAAGTAGGAAACCCTCAGTCTCGGGAAACATCTTTGTTAACTTCCTCTTTTAATATGGGTAATAGGATCCTACTGCATTCTGCCCAGGAATTTGCGAAACAATTGATCTCATTTAACATAATTAGAGCCGCTTCTTTGATTTCTCCCTTTTTACCATCCGTTTTTGTTAGGACCATACTTGAATCGTTCCATTGAACGCTATGTTTATTATCCCATGCTTGTTTACATATTTGAGATCTATAAAATTTTCTCTTTTTAATATAAGATCGATGTTAACTTATCCTAACGTTTAATGGCCTTAATGTTTGACTTAATAAAATTGATCGCATTTTCAAGTATTTTATTAATACAATTTTTTGTTCTTAATTGTTCATTGTTAGGTTTAGTCTTAGATAAAATAGATCACAACTTGTTTGTCGTTTTCAATGTTTTTGAAATGTTGAAATTATTTCCTACCTTTTAAAGTTTTTCTGATAATCCCTTTATGTATGGTATTGTTATTTTCCTTGTATTATTTGTTGTGCATGCTGTAGGATCACATTCTATGTTGTTCTGTTCTATTCGGTCGATTGTTGAAAATTATTTATGAACGATAAAGGATAATTACTTTTCAATAAAACAGATGTTAACAAATGTTTATCCACTAAGAACAGATCCCTCTCAATGACGAGACTGCACTGTACACCTTATGTTTCGCTGATGACCAAATACTGATTGCCCAGGATCATGACGACTTGAGTTACATGACTCGGAAGCTAATAGAACAATATAACAAATGGGGTCTCAAACTCAACATTAAGAAAACTGAAGCCATGTGTCTTGGAGGGACAAAACAGTCCAAATATGTTAGACTATGGGGTAGAAATTAGAAACTGTGATGAATACAAGTACTTGGGTATGAAGTTAACTCAAGATAGAACACTCGATGCTGTTATGAAAGACAGAAACATACAGGGTAGAAAAGCTATATCTATGATGAACGGCATTCTGTGGGACCAAACAATATCTAAAGCGAACAAACAACTCATATATAACACCATACTTAAAAGTGTAATCACATGTGGCAGTAAAGTTTGGCCAATGAAACAAAGAACAGAGAAACTGTTACTAGCAACAGAAATGGACTTCTGGAGAAGAGCAGCAGGCAAATCAAGAAGAGATCGGATACCAAATGAGAGAATACGAGAAATGATGGGAGTCAAGCATACAATAGTTGATGACATAAAAACAAAACAGTTAATAGGGTACGGCCATGTACAGAGAATGCCAGATGACAGGATTCCAAAACAGATTTTGACGTGGACACCATAAGGAAGAAGAAAAAGAGGAAGACCGAGAAGAAGCTGGAGAGAGCAAATTGAAAAAGAACTAGAGGAAAGAGAAATTCCTCCAGGCTTATGGTTGAATAGAGAAGAATGGCGGTTAGGAGTCGGAAAGCGTCGGAACACGCTGTAAACCGATAGTAGTAGCAGTACAAATTTTTAATAGAACAAGGAATTTGACTCTACCGTATAAGGAATTAATGATTTCCTTTTTAATATTGATATTGTGATTTGATTTGTAATTTAAATATCTGTTGGTCTGTGTTGGTTTTTATACACCTGATTTTTATATCCAGCATCGTTCTTAGAGATAAAAACATCCACAAAAGATAAAGTGTTAATATTTACTTTCCCATTGTAAACCTCATTGTCTTTTCTTTATGGTTTATAATATTCAATAATGTGTCCTAACAACTCTGATACATAAAGCCATATTAAAAATACTTCATCTACATATTACTAAAAGAAGCAAAGGGTAAAAAGAGAAATATCAAAGAAGCAGCTCCAATTATGCTAAATATGACCAATTGTGTCGCAAATTCCTTGGCAGAATGAAATAGGATCTGGTTACCCATATTAAAAGAGGAAGGAAATAAAAGGAAAATACCATCACTTCTAGTAGATTAGTAACATATCGAGGATACATCATTTATGTTTTTTTAAATAACTTTTATATAAAATGAGAATTTGGTGTTTATTGGGAGTAAAGTAAATGATCAAATAAAGGGTTTCCCAATAAGAATGTCCTGATGTTTTTTTTTTAACGAAAACGGCAAAAATTGCTGTAAATAAAAAAAAATTGTTTTATTGCAAAATATATTATATAACAATTATGTTCCGAATAACACATCATTCAAATATCCACTGCGACTACGTTTGCAGGAGCAAATCCCATGAACAAAATTTTTCGGTCACTTTATACAAAATATCCGCATTAATCTCACGAATGGTGTGCTGTATGTTCCTCTTCAAGTCTTAAATAGATTGTGGTTTATTTACATAGACCAATGACTTAACATAGCACCATAAAATAATCCAACGGTGTTAAATCGCAGCTTCTTAAAGGCCAAGCATCTGGTCGAAGTTGCTGAATTCTCCTGGGATCTCTGGCATTAAGAGAAATCAATGTTTCCGGGAACTTTTCCTGCAATAAATCAATGGTTGGGGCAGTAGTGTAACATGTGGCACCATCCTGTTTGAAAAACATGCCATCCAAATCCATTTCATCCAACTGAGGCCACAAAAAATCCGTTATCATCGTTCGATACCTTTCACCGTTGACTGTTACACCATGTTCGAAAAAATAAGGTCCGATGATGCCACCATGCCATAAACCACAGCAGACAGTGACTTTTTTGGATGCAAAGGCTTCTTAAGAATCTTATGTGGATTATTTTTACTCTAAAGATGACAATTTTGCATATCCACAAAGCCGTTTAACCAAAAATGAGCTTCATTGGAGAAGATTTTTTTTTTTTTTAAAAAGTCGCCATCATTTTCGAGTTTGTCTAGAGCCCAATCGGCGAACAAACGACGCTTATGATGCTCAAGTGGCTTTAGTTATTGAGTCAGAACGATCTTGTAAGGGTGTAGGCCTAAATCTTTTCTCAAAATTTGCCAAGTTGTCATTCTGGTGAATCTAAATTCTTGAGAACGACGATTTACGGACACATTTGCGTTCTCCGCTCTTACAGCAGCCATATTGGCCTGAGTTCTTGCATTTCGGTGTCTAGCTGGTGGTTTCTTATCGTGCAGAGTAAATTCACGTTCAAACCTTTTTACGATTCGATGAATTACACGCACATCAGGACGATGATTTGGTCCATAACTTTAACGTAATGCACGATAGGTATTCACAAAAGAACGATTAAAATTTTACTTTTATTATTTATTTATTAACAAAATTTTAGGATAATTTCCAAACGTTATTCAAGCGTATATCTTGCCTTGGTAATTTGTTAGAGTATACTAAATATAAACGTCAACAAGTGACAGTTCTATCATTTTCAAAATAACCGCTATGACATTTCAAAAACAGGACGTCCTTATTGGGAAACCCTTTACTTATCATGTCGGGATAGTATTATGGTTTTTTTACTGGTTTTTTTCTCATGATTTACTATGGAATATCTTAGAGGGGAATTTTACTGTCATCATAGCATGTGGTTGTCTTTTAAAGACGAACCTTATGCTATAATTTGTTCTGACGGATATTCTCAAGTTGAAGTTGATTTTATGTAATCGATTGATTTATTTTTTAATAAAGTCGCCCCAGGAACACAACTCAGCAATATTGGTAATATCATTATAAAACTGTCTACTTTAAAATGTATACTATATGTCTGAATTGTCAATATAAGTGAGTCATGTAACATTAAAGTGTTGTAAGAATCTTTCATCACACAAACATAATTTGCTTAGGTTATTAATGAAAAATGAAACGTCCTTAAACTTATTTTAAACTTCAACTGCGACTTTTTCCCAATAAAATAGTAATTAAGATAACCAAAACCAATAGAGTTCTTTGCACCATATAATTTTTATTCCAGCTATTTTCTGTTACTTCTTGTTTACTGAAAATAATGCTTCTAGTATATTTAATAGTTTTTCAACTTCACTTAGGTGTCAAAATTGTATATTATTTTACTGTTTTTCATCTAAAAATGGATTTTAATTTAGGAGCATTCCAATATCACAAACATTCACCTTTACCTTCTATCTAATAAATTTTAACTTAAATTTGATTCCTCAAGTTGACTTCAGAATTGATAAAAGCGTCTTTTAAATTAATGAATTAATTAAGAAAAAATTTAGTTTGTTACTAAAGCGTTAAATTTGAAAGAATTTATTTATATAATTAACGAAAACTTTTCTATACTTACTTCTACTATTATGATTATAAGGCATAAAAAGATATTTTGTGCATTACATCATTGGTCTTATTATCTCATTTTCGTCTGATTACATAAGACGATACAAATAATCCTACCTAATTCGAGTTGAGGGGCCTTCCCGAATTTCGTTAACAAGACGGAATGCCGTTTTCTGGTCACGATCCCAGCTGTCGCCACAGATTACTCGTATGGAAACGTGTTAACGCTTCGGTCGGATCACCTTTTAGACTGCGCCATGTCATCACGTTAATGTATTTGATATCTTAGGCAGGCAATATCCTTTAGATGTACACAAAAGGAAGGTTCCTTATAAATCTTCTCGATATACACTGAAAAAATGATAAACATATTTTATACAATATATAAACAAATATAGGGTGTTTTACGACAAGCTTACACTATCGGTATATCAAAAACTACTTATACAATATTTATAAAATTTAATATTAAGATTATAAGATTCGACGAACATAAAGAAACTATTTTAAAAGACATGCCATTTCCGGTTATATCGAAAATGAACAACAACTCTAGATATTTTAAATTCAACACCCTGTATATTGTTGCATTTTTAGATTCTACGAAAAATTTTTGACATAATTTGTAAGATACAGTAGGTCATATTTATTCCTTTTTTAACATTTTGACAGAGTAAAAAGGTCAGTAGCTTATCCATTTCCAAACATAATATCTTGAAAACTTTCACACATAAAAAGTAGGTAACGTTCTTTCAGGAATATACCTCAAAATCGAATTTTTAAATATAGAGTGTTCACAAATGATACGCTATTTCTTTAAGGCTTTCACCACTGAATTTAGTTTTACATGTAAGAGACTGAAACTATACAGTTTTATAATCAGTAGTAATATCCCTAGGACATTGATAACAGACGAGATAATTTCATGACAATCGAAAGCTCGTTCCTTGGTACCAGCATGAAGCCGAAGGCTGAGTGCTGTTACCAAGCAACGAGCTTAAGAAATTTGTCATGAAATTATGAGGCATCAATGTTCGAGGGATATTCGGCAGATAATTTTTCGAAAAAAAAAAAGTCATAACTCAACATAACGAAACATTTATTTATTAAAAGTACAGTTAGTGAAAGTACAATTATTGAAATTTAAGTTAACATTAGAATTTTTTCTTTGATTAGCGCATTTATACTTTGAACATTCTCATTGCCGAAACGTGACTTTTAAAATTTATTTGGATGAAGTTGTCAAACTCGATAGTGTTGTCATAGGGATTGAAAATTGTACTGAATGCAATTATCAGTCTAATGTTGACATGATTGGGTGAAATTGTTCCACAGGACACAAAATGACGAAATTTGAATGGTTATTAGAACAGTCGAAAAATTATCAGTAGTAATATCCCTAGGACATTGATTACAGACGAGATAATTTCATGACAATCGAAAGCTCGTTCCTTGGTACCAGCATGAAGCCGAAGGCTGAGTGCTGTTACCAAGCAACGAGCTTAAGAAATTTGTCATGAAATTATGAGGCATTCATCAATGTCCGAGGGATATTCGGCGGATAATTTTTCGAAAAAAAAATCATAACTCAACATAACGAAACATTTATTTATTAAAAGTACAGTTAGTGAAAGTACAATTATTAAAATTTAAGTTAACATTAGATTCGTTGCTGTTCTCTACTATAGAAGATCTATTAGCACGCATAATATTTATAATCTTGTTGTGGTAACATTTTGAAATTTATTTGGATAAACTTGTCAAACTCGATCGTGTTGTCATTGGGATTAAAAATTGCACTGAATGCAATTATCAGTCTAATGTTGACATGATTGGGTGAAATTGTTCCACATGACACAAAATGACGAAATTTGAATGGTTGTTAGAGCAGTCGAAAAATTATCACATTAATTAATTTAAACAAATTATGTATATAAGTAGTCGCAAAATTCACATTTGTTCGTTCTAAGGAGGTGAGAAGTTTTGTTCCCAACAGTAGTTTTGACTGGGATTTAACAGTCCCATCAGTAATAAAAAGAGAAATTAGAAAAAAATTTTAATTCAAAAATAGGACATAATTAAAACTCACTTATAAGTAAAATGTTAAAAAACAGTTTTTGCACAATGGTACATTGCATCCAACACATAAAGTTTTTGTACGGATTTCCTTCTTCCTTTGAGAACAACTGAAACTTCTTCTTTTGCTGCTAGATTGATTTGGAAGGTTATCCACTATTTGTCATAATTTTTAGCATTTTTGTGTGCCTATCTGGACTACCAGCGACTCCTTTTTTAATTTTTTGGCTTTGGATCTCCCAAACTTATCAACTACTCAGCTACAGGTACTTAATAATAAAGAAGAGGAACTTTCTTCCTTTTATTTTGAATTTTGCGAAAATATTATCCATGAATTGATTACAGATGCCATTAACAATTTGTAGCAAACTTTACGCCACCATTTAGTAGATTTTCTGTCTAAATCATAGATAGCAATCTTTTGATCAGAAAAATTAACCGCTTTTATATATTTATTGTAAAATACTATAGCGTCAGGGGAATCAAAAGTGCATTTTTTGCCTGTTTTTAGTTATCTTTCAATCTGTGATAAAGATAGCGAGTGGCAGTTTCATAAAAGTAATACTTCTTTAGTGTCCTGCCATCTGACTGCCATTACGCCTTTATCATTTACCAATAAATCAGATTCACCTCTAGATAGCTTCTTATCAATAAATTATGGCGTATTCTTTCTGCGCTTTATGTACGTACCAACGCATGGAAACTCAGAAAGATTATTCATGTAATCAACAGTGGTAAAAAAACGGTCAACTTACCAAAACGTAAAATGGGACACCGACATTATGATATAGTATAAAGTGACAAATAAAAGTTAACATCTGATATCTCATGGTTTACTGTCATTATTGTATAATTATTTTTATATGGGGGTATCATTGATGTTTTCGAAAAGGGTAAAGTGAAGATATGTTATGACTTTAAGAGCTTTTTATGATGTTATATTTAATATTATTTAAATCAGATTGAAACATATTTTATTTAGGTTGTGTGTGTCTTTTTTTGTCATTTATTGAGTTGGTAATTCTTTATATTTCTATCGATTCGTATATCTCCCTTCTTTTTTATTTTGTTCTACAGAAAATATAATTTATTGAACCTAAACCCAAGAAATACTAATTTTATATTAAAATTTAATATACGGTACAAGAAACTCAAAACTATAATGTAAAGTTTTTTTCAATGGACAAAGTCCATGTCCATCAATCCAGTCCAAACCAGGAGGGCTAGGTAATTTTAATTCAAGGTTTCTTCCTCTGGCCTTTGAAGATCTAACACCGAACTGCAAAGCAGCATCTTCGCCTGTATAGTAAGCAGGAACTCTTACAGGATCATATTATCATCCGGAGTAGATGAACATTTTTCTTTCAAAGGTATTACTCCTCTATCCCTCCTGCTTTCTCATCTCTTGGGAATAGATAGCGGAATTATCAAGTAGGTATATTCTTATATTAGTTATTTTAAATTTAAATCTATCTATAATTTTATTATATTTTAATTAATAAAATTCAACAACCCGTAGTTCAGAAACAAAATGATTTTGGAGTACTTAGACTTAAACAGAATAATATTATTTTTAGTTTTTTAAGATTAACACTGTCTGATTTAGGGATAACAATTTCAGATGTATTTTGGCAAATGTTAACCAAAACAATCATTATTATTATAATTAACGGAGAAAAATTATTTATATTTAAATATAATCAATAGATCTGTTTATTTTAAATGTTATGGCACGAATAATTTTTCTGTGTGTATATATCATTTCTTTTTTCTCTTTAGTCTCTTCTAAACGGTTATTGACTGATAGAGGAAATGTGTTTACTTTCCGAAGCTTGTTTCGAATAACGATTATAGTTGAAAGTTTTTTCTCTAAGGTCTGGGAGATACGAAGTTGTTTTTGTTTAGACACGGGATTATATCCACAAACATCCAGCATTTTCCGTATTAAATATTTTTATTTTCAGAGCATTTTTCAGATAAATTATGGTAGTAACATAGTCTTAATTGTATTTTTTGAATTTTTCAAATTGTAGTTATTTATTTTACATATAAAAAATTACGTTATAGTCAAATTCTTATATATAGGTACAAACCTCTCACAATATTAACCTCATATATTCAGAGTTAGGCTGGAAAGTGTTTGTAGTAAAGAAAAATGTAAACTAACAAATTGCTAGCCTTTCTAAAAGTAAATAAATGAAATCTAGTTCAAATTGCAGTATTTTTTCACCTTTATGATCTCTATATACCGTCAATTAGGCTTAGATATATATGTGTATAGTGTAGAATAAGTATAGTTGTATTAGTTGCATAGAATGTTTAGCTCATTTGTACCCTAATCTACAATATCTTGTTTAATCATTTTCTAAGAATAACTCTTTCTAGGAACTTACACAGCTATCTTCACAGAACAATGCTAAAAAACGGCAATTTTCGCTATATAAAAACTGGTCTATTTTATTGAAATGATATTTCGGAGGATATTTTCAATAAAAATATCTTGGTCATGGTTTCACAAATCTTTGGCTTGTCTCAACCTTGATGTATTACAACAGTAAGATTTAGTTTCATTGAATTTCAAGGCATAAAATTATTAATTAAAGTGGTTTTTGTTTTTTTGCTTTATTAACCCCATCTAAACTTTCTAGACACCAATTTTTTAAAAACTGCCCACCCTTTTGTTCTAGCCCGCCAATGTACAATTTACAAATGTTAATTAATTTCTTCACACAAAGTGTCAGCATCCTGATCTTTGACGTAAATGTATGCATATAAGGCAGTACAAGAACATTTTTAACGTCTAATGGATGAATGTCTTTGAGACGATGACTGAGAAAAAAATAAAATAGAACAAATGGATGAAAATAGTGAAACAGAACAAGAAATTTCTGATACAGAAGGTGCTAAAATGTTGGTTTCATCTGGGCCTTTCTTTCTTGGTAAAGAACAGATTACTTAATGGATGAAACATTTTCCTCCAAGAAATGTTCGATCACCTTCAGAAGACTTAATTATGCATTTGTCAGGTGTTAACAAAGTTACTAAAATTTAAAAGGCGAACTAGTTATATGGAAATATTTTTAACGACACCATGATAACCAATATTGTTGAAACTACAAACAAACATATCAGACATTAACAAGAAAACCACAATCGAGAAAGAAACGAAAAAAACGGATGCTTTAGAAATTCGTGCTTTTATTGGTTTACTCTATTGGGTATCATGTTTGATGATATAGATTCACGGGTACTAGAAAATTAATAAAAAAAAATTGTCCCATACGGGACATTTTTAAAATGTTTTCCTTTTAATTGCAAAAACGGTTACACGCCGTTTAAATATGTCACAATAGATGAAAAATTGTAGGCATTTAGAGATCAATGCAGTTTTAAACATTGTCTATCTAATAAACCAAATAAATATGGATTATAATTTTTTGCGTTAACTAATTTAAAGGCTTTTTATACCTGCATATACGTGCATATTGGCGGAAACAACCACCAGGTCCTTTCCTGGAAAAGGAACCTGGCTTCATAATTACAAACTTACATTTTTAGGAACGTGTCTCAAAATAACAAAAAATCACCCTATGAATTTTCGAAACCCATATGTAGACTTATTTGATAAAGCATGTTGACTTTCCATAATGATATTACTTTGGTATCCTATAGACCAAAATTAATCAAAATTGTACTTCATCTGTTTAAATCATGAAGATGTAATTGATGCAGATTTCATAAAACCCGAAATGAATCTTGACTACAATTCTACAAAGGGGAGAGTTGACACACTTGACAAGTTATGTGCTGCCTACGACTGCACTAGTAATAGTTGGCGATGGCCAATGATTTTTTTTCTATGCTAAATGTAACTGGTATAAATTCCATGGTCCTTTGATATTCAAATAATAACGACATTTCCTTACCACGAAAACAGTTTTTGCACAATTTAAGATTTGCTTTGATCGAACGTCAGCTTAACGTTCGTATGTCTAGCAAAAAAACTACATATTATGTCAGTGAGAATAAAAGAAACAAACTTATTACTTACCAATTATTACTTACTAAATATCCCTCGACATATTTCAGAAGGTAGTAGAGGTAGATGTGGCTTTTACGACAAAATAAAAAAACAGATCCATCAATCGCAATTTCGACAAAAATGTGGAAAAGTTGTGTGTAGTGAATACACTGTTTAAGATTGTCGAAATTATTTTGAGGATAATTTTTTGAATAGATTTAAAACATATAGTAATAAATGTGGTAAGAACCGACCAAATAACGCACATGATAGAAAACATAATAGTGAAATAAAAAGAGATAAAACTAGTAGAGATAGGAAATTATTGATGGAATTTTATCATTTACATTACAGTCCATTAGGAACCTTTGGATACAGAATAATAAACAATCAGAATGTCCACTCTTAGATGCTGCCTTTGAAGTTTTTCAGCACGCGCGCCATGTTTTAGAAGGAAACACATAACACAGACATATAATTTGTGAGGTTATGTAATTGTTTATATTTATGTTTTAATTATATTATATTTATGTTATTATATTTAACAATGTTAATATAATTATATAGTATGTCTATGATTGCCGTAAGTCAATTAAACCGGGTTAATTTTACTATGTACAATACATAAACAACACTGGTTCCATGAAATCGTAGGCTTCCACGGCCAGAGTCAGAATTATAGTTTATTCGTCTTCCGGGTTTGGACCGTGTCATTTGTGAGTGATCCAAAAGTGGGTTCATGTAGCTTCTTCAGGAGAACAAAGAAAAATAAATCAAAAGACATGAAGATGGGTAGTTAGCAACGGTAACTCAGTTACTCAACGCAACCAGAGGCGAATACTAACTACCAAGATGGGCATTTGGTCACAGTAACTCAACTACTTAACGCAGCCAGAGGTGAAGACCAAATGCCAGGACAGGGATTCACGTCCAACAGCTCAGAACACTAACGCGTCGAGAGGCGGGGAGTGAATCCGACGATTACACTTCATTGTTGCGTTGGTTTTCTCTGTTTTTGGTATGGTACTTCTTTTGTTTTGGGGTTTTGGCATCCTGTTATAGGCTTTTGCCTCTTCAGGATGTGGTTCTTGTTTGTTGGTGTTGGCTTCTGGTTCTTTGCTTCGTGGTCCACTGGTGGGTGTAGCCAGGGCAATCAGCGGAGAAAGGTAGTGGTCGGTTCTTTTCAGAATTGTTTTCTAAAAAATATATTAGTGATAGTTAGTGAATGTTAAATTAATATATGTACAGAATGCAATATTAATATATGTATAAATACATGCATTAATATGTTAATAGTAAATGTGTTAAATGTGTTAACGCGACGCGTGAGGGCAGCTGCGGCTGTATCCTCAAAATAGACAGGTATCATTTGCAAGTGGGATCGGGAAACCGCAGAAAACCGATCCCCCCCTGTCTAGGCAAGCTCGAAGTGAGCAATTTAGCTTGGAATGCGACGAAAATAGAGGGGAGTTGCCTCCTGTATGTCAATGTATTCATCAGGGAGTTCGTTACTGGCGAGTTCCAGTAGAATTGCGGGTAGGTGTGGGATTTTGGGTTTAGGATGTCTGGTGAATACATTGCCGCGGGAAGAGCAGACAGTTTTTAGGATACGTTGAGCTCTGAGGTTTTGGCTCCGGATAGTGCGTGTAGTATAACTTCTGCTCAGAGAGTGTAGTCTCTCATTTATGGGCTGGATATTAGATAGTTGATGAATGAGGGCTGAAGGGTAGTCGTTGCGTTTGCCATTCACTCTACGCAGAATCCTCCGCTCTAGGCTTAATAGGTTTTCTTTGACTGGTTTTGGTATTGTATTATAAATGTTTGATCGGTATTCAAAAATAGGTCTAATAAAAGTTTTATAGGTGAAAATTAATGTTCTAGAGTGCGTGGCCCCGAAATTACATCTCAAACTATTGAGGAGACTCAATCTGCTCCTAGCCTTAGCACAGGCTGAGCTCAAATCGGCCCTCCAGTTCAAAGTTCGTGTGAACTTCACACCGAGGTATTCGACCTGATCACGGAGTTGGAGTTGATCTCCCCATAGCGTGAGATAGTTTCTTTCGTTAAAGGAGGCCGCGCGTACGCTGTGGTTAGGGTGTCTGAAAAGAATCATTTTAGTTTTGTTCGGATTCAGGGACACTCTCCATCGCCTGCACCAGTTTTCGACTAGTCTAAGGTGATTTTGAGCATTCCTGAGAACAGAATCAACGTTCGTTGCTGTAGTAACCAGAGCAGTATCATCTGCGTAAAGTAGAGTGGTGGTTCTGTTACGTGTAGTATTAGGGAAGTCGCTGTTATATATTATGTAAAGTGTAGGGGCCAGTACGGAGCCTTGTGGTACTCCGGCTGTTGGAGTAAAGGAATCGGAGAAATAACCACGTTCCTTAACTCGGACCAGACGTTCAGAGACGTATGATTGGATTAGTCTGACGAAAGGAATTGGTAGTCCAATGTTCAGTAGTTTCTTGATCAGTACCACATGCCAGACTAGATCGAAGGCTTTTTGAACATCGAGGAAAATACCTAATGCGAGTTTGCTGTCGTTCAGACTTTGAGTAATGTGTGTGACAATCTCAGTCAATGCCGTATTAGTAGAGCACCCTTCTCTAAAGCCGAATTGAAAAGAGGGAATGATGTTGTGTTCGTTGGTGAAGTCAATGAGTCTTTCTTTTAGGATCCTCTCAAAGACTTTTGCTAAAACATTTGTAAGTGAAATCGGCCGATAAGAGTTAGGATCTGTGCGGGGTTTGCCCTTTTTAAGGAGCATAATTGTATTTGCTACTTTCCATTGAGATGGGAAATAGCAGAGTTTGAGAGTGGCATTGACGATATTTGTTAAATAGAGGTAGACACTCGGAGGAAATTGTTTCACGCAGCTCCTGGCAATGTTGTCAGGACCCGGTGAATTCGATTTGCCGATATGACAAAAATTTTTGAAAGTTTGTTGATCCACAGGTGCCATGATGGGATGGTCATGCGGCACCTGAGGATCGAAAGGGGCGCCGAGTAGTCTGTTTACATCTCTTTCAGTCTTAGTCAGGAAGGCGTGGTCAAATCTAGGATTATTAGGTGTGATTAAAGTGTTTTGTAAATGGTTTTTAAAGGCTTCGGCCTTTTGTTGATGTGTATTAATGATTTGATTGTTCACAATAATGTGAGATGGATTATTGGTTTTTTGTTTAGTTAGGCACTTGAATTTATGCCAGAACTTACCACCGTCACGGTAATCAAGACTAGAGGTGGCTGCCCGCCATTGTCTGACTTGCATCTCTTTCACCTGTAGTTTGATCACCGCTGACATGCGGTTATATTCTGCTTTGATAAGGGGGTTTCGAGTGCGTTGAAACTTACGTAGAAGACGTCTCTTATGTTTGATATTATTGATTATGTATTGCGGTAGAGGTGGCCTATTAGGGTTTATAACCTTATTAGGGACTGATATATCAATTGCTTGATTTATCAGATTTGAGATGGCCGTGATACCTAAATCGATATCATCTGTGTGTGCTAAGTTGCCTAACTCTGGAATGTTATTTGACAGAAAGGCTCTGTATCGGTCCCAGTCAGCGTGCCTATAGTCTCTTATTACTTTGGGTGGTGCAGGAGGGGTGGGTGTAAATATCTGTTCTTCAACCAGTAGAGGTAAGTGATCCGACGTGATGGAGTCACCCAGAAAGCATTCGTCATCTAACAGATCGATCACATCATACGTACATACAATATGATCGACTATCGACATGCCCTGGTGACCCACAAAAGTCGGCGCACGATTACGGATACGATGAATAGGGAGATTAATGAGCATATCCGAGAAGTCGTTACCTGCGTTATTTGTGGCGGTGTCGCCAAATTGAACGTGTCTGGCGTTAAAATCGCCGAGAATAATAGCCTTATTGAGGCTGGAGATATAATCGAACAAAATCTCGGACATGTCCTGATGAGGATGTTTGTCATAAGAGACCATTGTAATTGTCGTGTTATTGTCTAGGTGGATGTCCACTGCCAGGAAGTCAACATCATTGAGGTTAAGGTGCATAGGTGTGACATGAGGGGAAAAGGGGATACCATATTTAATAAGGAAGCCAATACCGCGAGATATTTGGCATTTAGGACGGTGTACCGTGCAGTAACCGGGGAAAATTGGATCAGTTTTTGAGAGGGTGTCGGTGAGGGCTAGGATTTGGATATTATGATGTTGAAGGATATGTTTAATAAGGGGTCGCCTATTCCGAACACCCTGGCAGTTAACAGCACCTATTGAACTGTCCATTAGAGGGGCAGGAAGGAGATGGAAGCTCTGTTGTTATGAGCCACAAGAGTACTCTTGTGACCGAACATCAGAGTGGAGATGCGGTTTGTAATATCCAGGATAAGCTGACGCCTATCTGGAAGGAGGTTAATAAGGATGAGGGAAGTGAATTCCATCACTGCCTTCATGTCTGAAGACAGTTCGTAGGGTGGGTCGCGTTTATCTGTAGTTATGGGTTGTGTTTCTTGCGGGGTTTTAGGGATTTCCCTTCTGAGTGGGCATTTGGCCGAATAGGCCGCATGCTCACCACCACAGTTAGGGCATTTAGGGGCTTGTGGGGTAGGGCAGGAAGAGGATTTGTGGTCTTGACCACAAGTAGGGCACCTATACTGTTTTTGCGGGCACTCCGCAATGGTATGCCCGTTAGCACTGCATTTGGCGCAATACTTGGGTACAGGAGGAACAGGATTGGAATTAAAGGGTAGTTCAACAGTCATACGGAGGCCGTCAAAGTACACGCCCCTGGCGAGTATCTCCGTGTATTTGGATTCACTTGAGGTGATTAATTTTACATAGGTGGTGGGTTTATTCTCTCTGGAGATGATGCGCCAGAGACGTATGACAGGGATGTTTAAATTAGTGAAAAGGATGGTTAGTTCGGCGTCAGAGTATATTCTGTCAACTCCTTTGACGACCACCATATAACCAGGATTGTGAGTACGGGTAGTGGTATTTTTTGAGGTTGATGGGTTCGAATTGTGCTTCGGAGAGATTTGGATTTTAGGATCCCCGACTGCATCACGGAGTCGCCGTTGGACATCGACATGATTTATCGGGTGAGGTGTGGTAAGGTGTGCGGTACCGGTGGGTAGAACTTTTATAGTGGTGATTTGGTTAAGGAGTAATTCTCTGGTATTTATGATTCTGAAAAAATCACGTTGTGTGGATTTTTCCAGAGGGATATTGGAAATGAGATAGTTAAAATGTTTGGGTTGTTGGGAAGTTGTTTGAGGAAGTTGTGGTTTCGGAGAGTGCGCTGCAGTAGCGTAGGAAGGGATTTGTTGAGGGATGGATGTGTTTGTATGTATACTAATTTGAGGTGTAGGTTGTGGTGTAGGTTGTGGTGTAGGTGTAGTTAGTATATTGGTGGTATGTGTGGTGGATGTTTGTTGGTGTTGGTGTGCTAGGGTATTTGTTGATGTAGAAGGATTGGCGATAAGTGAAGACCGGGACAGCTGCAGACGCGCGATCAACCGGTCGATTTGGTCGATGGGTAATGTAGTCACCAGGTCCTCGACGAAACTGTCGGTGGCGACGTTCATCTTCGGAGTGGTGACGTTGGTTTCAGGAATGTGAAGTGTAGGGATATTGTAGGTAAGAGGAGACGGTAGTATGTATTGATTAGGTGAGATAGGGATCGGTGAAAGTGGTTTTTGAGGTAATGGTGGAAAGTCAGGTGTGATAGCGTGTGTTAAGTCATTGCTGGTATTTGATGTAATCGAATTGTTGTGTGCGGGAGGAGGATCAGGTGGTTCGGCAGGACGCGGCTTTGACCTATTTGAGCGGGTCGAGCGCGGCATTTCAGCAGTGGTTGGCTAGGCGTACACCCAGAAGACACCCTTTTTCCTATACGCTGTGCAATGTATAGGATGGCGGGTCGCCGGACTAGACTTACAATAAAATGAGCTGTCGGTCCCCCGATGCACTTCCTTGTATACCACTGAGTTTTATATGGATACTAATTTGACTTCCTATTAACTTTTCCTCAAGTTACTAATTACAAATTAGTAACTATATGGAATTTCACAGGAGTCAGTTCGTGACCCAAGTACCACTTTTAACACCAGGCCAGCTAGTCGACACTCAGTTAGTAAACAGAGAGAACCGGCTACAGCGTACGCAGGTGGCCTTTTCTTACGGCAACCACCTACTATGCTTTCACCAGTCACTAGTTAACTAGTAGAATGTGTAGGACGAACTGCCCCAGATGAAAAATTTGCAGCACCTATAGATCTCGACTGACTTATTTATTTTCTTTTTATTTCTTCTTAAACCTAAAAATATACCTAAAAATAAATTCAAGGAACCGCTATAATGCCGGACTGGTCGTCCTATCACCCTAACGGAGGCTGGAAGCCCCGGCTACGGCCGCGGATGGCTCTTACAATACCATCCACCTAGCCTTCACCGTGACCAACAGAATCTCCGAAACAGTAGACGGGAGCACCCAACCAACACAATAACAGCTCTATGAGCCCTAACGGTTTTCCGAAAAACCGTTGAAGTTGAACAATGGGAATAGAACAATGGACAATGGTCCTATTGTTCTATTGTTGTCGCTCTTATCGCCTTCTTTGTTCTCTTATCTCCAGGTGTGCGTCCGTCCAAGCGATCAGCTTGTAGACAATGCCTATGGCTGTCAACTGATCCTTTGCTATAGGACGAGACGGGAACCTAAAAACGAGAAAACACGTATACAGCCGTTCGCTACGAATTCACGAAGCAGACTGACTGACTACTGACTACGACATACGACGATTACTCCGCTACCGCTCTATTTATAGTCGCGGTGACCTGTCGTGTCGGGACGTATCGGCACACTCCGTGGCGCAAACGTCAAGAAGCGCGCGCTGACCAATCATGTGGCTGCATCGTGGTAGCGGGACCGGACGGCGGCTCTAGACTGAGATTCCAGATGGGAGACAAGTAGTATCCTTCCTCTCGATTGATATCATCAATGATTGATCTCGATTGAAACCTCGAAATTTTTGAGGTCTGTTCCACACTAAGTACTGTTATTTGCATGAATACATTTCAATTTTCTTGTAGATCACTATCTGTTATGTGGTATTCTGAAACGACCACAGGGAACTTCCTTTATGAATTCTGCCAATATGCAAAATTAAAATTGGAGCTTCAGGCATTTGGAAAATACGTCCTGAAACGAGGTTGACGTCTTACTAAAAGAAATTCCAAGTGACCAGGAGTCAATTGTCTCTGATATTGAAAGCGTCTGGGAGATGAATTGGATGTTGATCAATTTCGGCGACCAAATAATGAGGATGTCTTTAGTACTGGAAATATGGACATCGTGTTTAAAGATCAAATTAACAATCAAAATGAATCAACCAATACTCCAAATAATTAAGAATCGGAATCGGACAGTAAAGATGATGTACTGCCAGCAGTACGACTAACACACAGAGATAACATTTTGGACCCAAATTAAAAGATATATAACACAAATCAATTTGTTGAAACTACAGGCCTAAACATTAAAAATTCTGAAGAGAACTCCACAGATGTGTTTTTGGAACTATTTCCTCAGGATCTAATTCACCTAATTGTATTTTAAACCAATATATGTAACGTGCAAAAACACGCAGGAGGAAATGAATTTACACCTACTACAAAAGACGAAGTCAAAACGTTACTTGGAGTAAATTTATTAATGGGTATAAATAAAATGCCCAGTTAAAGATATTATTGGTCGTCACATGATAAATTACGAGATCCTTTCATCAGTTCGGCTATGTCACGTAACAGATTCGCTTGGTTTCTAGGCAATTTACATCTGGTTTATAATACAGTGCAGCCAAATAAAAACTGATCCTGAATTTGAAACACTTTACAAAGTGTGATCATTACCTGCCAAACTCACGGAAACTTTTCTTGCAGCACTGAATCCACATGAGTTCCAAGTTACAAAGCAGATTTAAGCTAATTCATGTGCGAGTTCCAAATATATATTGGTAAACTGGGAAATTTCACCGAAAAAAAACTTAGGACAACGAGTCGTACAGGATCTAACAAGGGTCTTAATAAATAAACGTTCTTTAACAACTATTTCAACTGTATTGATCTTCAGATATCTTTATTGTTGGACGGAATTTACGTAAGTTACTTACTTACTTACTCCGTGGCGTTACAACCCTTCGTGGGTTTTAGCCGACTCGACAACATGCCTCCACTGTTTTCTATCTTGAGCAACCTCCATCCAATTCTCCACGCCCATAGTGCTTAGGTCTCCTGCTATATTATCTCGCCACCGAAAACGAGGGCGTCCGCGTGGTCTCCTTCCAGTTGGGACTTCCTCCCACACCAGTCTTACTGTTCGTTCATCAGAATGTCTTCTGAGGTGTCCTGCCCATTGGAGTCTTCTGGACTTTATTTCTTTTATGATGTTGGTGTCTGGGTAAAGTTCTTCAAGCTCTTTATTAGTTCTTATCCTATATTGTCCTGATGCTTTATTGTACGTATTTACGTGAATTTACGTAAGTGGAAACGTTTAAAAAAAGGGAGGGTTTACCAGAGTTTACAACTTACATACAAATAAATTGAGGCGATTCAGATTACCATATTTTAACAGATGGACTATCTGCATTGATACGGATGGATGGCAGAAGTGTGATTCGTTTAGCAAATCACCAAAATCTAGCAACAAACGAAATTTTAAAGAGAAGACTAAAAGAAGGTACTCTGAATAAGGTTTCATGTCCAAAACCTCACTACAACTTACAACTCTACGTACTCTACAACTCACACATGGGATACGTTGACAAATTGGCCATGTTTAAAAGTCTTTATTAGGTGAATTGTAAATCACACAAGTTGTGGCATATAATATTTTTTTATTTTGTGGATGCTTGCGCCGTAAACGCATTCATTTTATTTCAACTTAGAATCCAATCCAAAAGTATCTCTTTGAAATAATTCCGGCTCTTTGTTATTAGAGGCCATATTAGAGCCCAGGAACAATTAAAACGGGGAAGGCCATCAGCAGAAAAACCAGTGAGTAAATTGAGAAGGCATATTATCTTAGAACTGCGCCTTTCAAAGTCTTCTCATATACCTCAAAGAACTACTTTGAGATGTGCCAACTGCAGCATGACAGCAAATGTTAGCAGAACACAACGGAAATGTTTATTTTGCAATGTCGGACTTTGTCGGAAATTGTTTTGCAACATTCCATGCAAAACAATAGAAAGAATAGGAAGAAAGAGGTGCTACCTAGTTTTTATTTATCTTGTAATTATTTGTTACGCTATGTTCCTGCTGGTATCTTGATAATACCACATCCTGCAGTATAAAGGTCATAAATTTCACAAAAATCCTGTTTTTTTTTAATTTAATTAAAATCGGATTTAAAGAGTAAGTCAAACGTTTTGATTCGGTACAGGCCAATCTAAAGGTCGATTCAGACACATCAGTCCCGTCATAGTCTCGACGCCGAACCGGTCCTGTTTGGTCACAGAACTATCAACTATCTGACAGCTGGGAAACTGTTTGTCAAATGATGAGTGTGAATGCCGGCAACATATTTGTATAGAATATTTTGTATGACGGATTGTTCGGTTCGGCGCAATCACTGTGACGAGACGTGACTGATGCGTCTGAATCGACCTTAAAGCAGATAAAAGGACTTGACTGGTAGAGTATATCTCTAAACGGAATACAATTGTGATTATGAAAATAGATATCTATTTGATACTGAGTGGTGAAACCACACGTATATTTGACTTTTTTAATGTAAATTTACAGGTGTTTTTGATAAATAAAAATATTTTCCCAAAACATTGACTTTGCTTCTGTCCGCCGGCCACACAAATATAATACAGAAAAAATTGTAGATATTTTTCTTAAGTTTCAGTATATTAGGGTATTATATTACTAATCGAGTCCTATATTACGAGTATTCCTTAAATTTAAATTTTGAGGTAGCATAGGTTCAAATGGACTAATATTTTATTTCACGTTGTTTAACTAGTTATTTTAGTCAACTTTTTTATTTAAAACATACAAAGGAACTTGTTTAGTTTTGTAGGAGTTTCTTGTCGTCTGTACAAATTTATAATTTTTATTTTATACAAATCGAGTACCATGTCACTCATACCAATGTATCATTATCCAGAGTTTACTAATAATATTTTGCCAAACGAAATTTTACATTCGCTATTGACTGAAATATCTACTTAGGAGTAGGCTGAGCTTTAGTCATTAACATCAGCCAACGACTACTTGATTTTACGGCTAAATTAGCGCCATGAAAATCTAGACTGCCTGCATCAAGGAGGCGAGCTGGAGAGAGAGAAAGAGAGAAACAGCAAGTACGGTTCTCTAGATTAAAGACGCGTTATCCGTCAGCCTTCAAGTTAATGGGCAGCGCACTCTAGATGGCGTAATTAGATCAAGACCGCTCCGGTTTTAATTCGCACACACATCCACGTTAAGAGCCAGACGGGATAAGGCAGGGGGTGAGAGCGGGTGAGGGGTCTAACGTAGAAATCGCGGAATTACAGTGAAGGAGGAAATATAATGTTTACTATCGACCATTTTATGGTACACATATATACAATATAAATATTCCATTTTTTCTTATTTTCCTTAAAATCAATTCTCAATAAGTAACGCCTTTGTTATATATTTGTTTCGTCAGTAATAAAGTTGTCATTATAGGTATTTAGTGTACGTGATTACAGTTGTTTGTAGGTATTCTGGTTGGATACTTAATATATTCCAAAATGAGATATACATAGAAACTCCAGCGTGTTTTTTGAAATCTTTTTTTTTTTTCTGTCACAGCCAGACACAATTTTTTAAAAAACAGATACAGGGATTACAGTCTTCTCGCCCAGGGGCCGATCAGGGCATTTTTATAATTTTTTTTTTTTTTTTTAAATCTAGTAACGGTGGTTTTGGTTTTTATTTGTGTTTCAATTTATATACTGTAAATACTTAAATACATTTATTGTAATTGGCTTGAAACTATTTTTAGTATAACTGCATCGATAATTAATATATGCAATATGTTCTATTTTCGCTTATATGAGGTATATACTAAACATTTTACCTACAACAATAATAGAAGGAAAACATTTGGGAAAGATCAGGTTTATCTTTTTTCAAAGTATTCGCTTTTAAGGTCCACACATATATCGTCGTCGAAAGTCCTTGTCGTCTTAAATCGTTTAGTAAGTAGTTTTTGTTTGATTATTTTCTTTTTCTTCCTTATTATGAGCAATTCTGATTGTATATTGGCGGATTGATACACAGTTTTCGCGGATATCTGATAGTTTTTCTACCGATTGATGATTTATCTCTTGCTATTTTGACCACACGTATCTCTTATATGCACATTCTGCTTATATCTTATATGCACATTCTGCTTATGTGGTTATTCCATTACCTTTGGCATGTTTAGTGTCCACTCGTTTATATATGATTCGTTTTATTTTCTTCTAATCTCTTCACTCTTCTTTCCATCTCGTAGCGTATTTTCGTGTTATTTGTCTCTCAGAGTAATATATGTCTTGGTACTCTTATCTCTGGCATTTCCAAAAGCATTTGTGTTGTGTTTGTGATTCTCATGTATATGTCATTATTACCCTTAAACTGGATTTATTAATTCTTGACTTAATCGCAGTGTTAATATGGCGGTATTACTATATAGTGTTACTAAAGCATTTGTGTTATATTTTCTCTACCCTTTTGTATGGAGTTAAGGCTTGGACACTTAAAAAATCCAACATTAAAAACCTAGAAGCATTCGAAATGTGGTGTTACCGACGTATTTTGAAAATATCATGGATGGATCGCAAAACAAACGAACAAGTTCTCGAACAACTAGGAAAACAATGCGAAGTTTTAAATTCCATAAAAATCAGGAAATTGGAATACCTGGGGCACATCATGAGAGGTGAAAAGTACGAACTACTAAGGAATATAATGCAGGGTAAAATCAAAGGTAGAAGAAGCGTAGGAAGACGTAAAATCTCGTGGCTACGCAATCTCCGTGAATGGTTTGGATGCAGTTCAACTGAACTATTCAGGCGAGTAACCAATAAAATTATAATTGCCAGAATGATTTCCAATCTCCGATAGAAGTGGAACTTAAAGAAGAGGAAAGCATTTGAACAGTCTAGAGACATGTGTACTGGCACGAAGAACTTTTTTATTAGACGCACCCTAGACGTCAAACTGAGAATCCCTACGCTTCGTTGTAATGTTTCCTACGCTTCCATTTTTCCAATACTTGCCTGCGGCTGCGAGAGCTGGACTCTCAATCTGGCTGTATATGTATCTTCTTCTTCTTACGGTTCCGAATATTTATCTTCTTATTCCCGTTCGTTCCAAACGTTGGCGATCATTCTGGCTATGATGACTTTGTTGGTTGCTATACGGAATAGCTGTGTTGAGGTCTTGCTATACCATGCTCTTAAATTAGCAATCCAGGATATTCTTCTTCGTCCTGAAGCCCTTTTTCTTTCAATTTGATTTTGCAAAATGCATTGGAGTAGCTCTTATCTGCCTTAATTTTTTATTATATGTCCCAAGTACTACAGCTTATAACCCTTTACGATAATGACCAAATCCGGGGTTGTGTTCATCCTCCGTAGTACTTCTTCATTGGTGACTTTGTCTGTCCATGGTATCCTCATCCTTCTGTACAACCATAGCTAAAAAGCTTAAAGTTTTGATAGTTTTCGCCTTTAATGCCCACGTTTTTACCCCGAATAGAATCACTGAGTACACGTTACACTTAAGGAGCCTTTTTTGTTTTTAGGGTGAGGTCATGGCTCTTGAACACAGAGCTCATAGTCAAGAATGCACTTTTCGTCAAGAATATGTATCTTAATAGGAGAATACTAAGCATTTCCTGGACGTAACAAAAACAATTGCCAAAGTTATTAACAGAATGCAGAAGAACAAAGAGCTGATTCCAACGATTAAGAAGCATAAGCTTATGAATAGATATGAAATATTTTGGATAGTCATTATAGGCAAAATTGAAGGGAATAGTTAAATAGGAAGAAGATAGAATTTCTGGCCCAAAAATATATGCTGATGACTTGGCTAAACATCATCTGAAATCTTCAGAGCCGCCATTTTACGTTTAAGTATTGCCAAGTGGATCGCCAACCTTCGAGGGGAAACGGGAAAATGAGAAGTACAATACCGATGCCACCGATTACTGGTTTACATCTAGTTGGTTCTTTACTCATTATTATTGTTACGGTTTCCTGAGTTGAGATAGTTATCATAAATTCTTTTTCCCCAATACTACATAATATATGAACTAGATTTTGGAATATATTCGTCTTGGGCTATCAATATTGTGTTGTCTGCCTAAAAGAGTATTTTTACTTATTTATTTCTTATTTTGTATCGCCTTCCTTAGTTGACACTTTTGATGACTTATTCCATGATTAAAGTAAACACTATAGGGCTTAATGAGTCTTCTTGTTTTTTTTCTTTTCTTATATCTATAGAAAAGTCACATATATTGTCGGTGCTCTAAATTAATTGCGAATATATAATCATGACCGTAAAACTCACAAAGATACAAAATGTTTAAAAATTAAAAATAGAGTTAAGCAAGGAGACACTTTTTTTAAAAATCTCTTTATGGTGATTTTGGAACATGCTTTCAATAAATTGAAGTAGAAAGTCAAAAGAATCAATTTCGACGGCAAAATCTCTCTCACCTGCGATTTACGAACGACACATTGTTCTGATAACAGATAACTTAACAACAGATTGGAATTATACTTACTGAATTATATGCCGTCTGTAATGAAGTTCGTTTAAACATAAATTGTGGAAAGATACAATCGATGCCAAATCTGGTACCAACCGAAAATCCAAAAGTCGACTGTAACGAAATAGGATTTATTTTTTAATCAAATAAAAGGCAGATATCGAGCACAGTTTTTATTAAATCTTTTCAAAGTACTTTAGCTCCTAGAGCATCTTCAGGAGCATTTTGGTAAAATTAGGCTATCCAATAATATGTTGAATGTCATAAACATTAACTGATAAAATTTACACAACACGAGACAAAAGAGAAACAATTTAAATATTATTATAAACTTGAAGAAGATACATATTGGGTGATATTAGAAGAGAGAATCAAAAGAGAAAGAGAGAGAGAGAGAGAGAGAGAAAAGTTCATAAATATAAATACTTTGATCATAAAACAAAATTGCTAGGTACAACCAAACTGCTGAACTGTAAAGAAGAATCAATTTGCAAAACGTGCCAAATTATTTGAAAAAGATGTTCGATCAATATGTGCCTCCAGTCATGACTTATGGCGCCGAAACACTTTCCTTAACCCAGCTTACAGCAGCCAAACCCAAAGAAGAATGAAACGCTCGATACTTGGACTGACTTTCAGAGATAGAGTTATAAGTAAAGAAGTAAGAAGAAGAACAGGCGTCACAGATGTCATAGAGCGCGTAGCATGGCTAAAGTAGAACTGGGTCGGCCATGTGGCCAGTATAAACGACGGGCGGCGAACTCAAAAAATTACAGCTTGGAGACCACGATTGACCGAAGAAGCAGAGGTAAACCACCCACACGATGGTCAGATGACGTCAAAAGAATCGCTGAGAATTGGCTGCGGGAAGCTCAAAACTGACAGAACTGGAAGAAATAAGGTGAGGCCTATGTTCAACTTTGCATGTAGAAGGCTAGATGATAAGTATAAAATGAAAGTTTCTGTCAGTTGTTAATCTATTCTAACTTTTATTTCGTTGTTTTGGTTAATACTTCAATTAGTGTTTATGTCTAACGGAACTTTTAGATATATAGAAGATTAATTATATATCTGATTTTTACTGTGTCAAATATTTTTTTAAGTCAATCAGACACAGAAATGCTAGTCTGTCATAGATTAGTGATTTATTAGTTATTTGCTTTATGACGATAATTGCATCTGTACATGACCTTTAAGTACAAAATCCTTGGTGTTTATGTACTAATCTTATCCAGATGTATTATTCTTGCAAAATTTTAGATCTACAAGTTTCAGGGTAGTATGAAAGTTTAAATCTTTGTAACTCTTTATTCTTTCAGAATTCTATTGTGTTTTGTTAACTAAATTAATTTTATTGCTGTTAGTTGTTCTGTCATTGCTGTTCCAAAATATTTCAATAGTCGTTTGATATTTCGTCACTAACTTCACCTTTTTTGTTCTTTAGCTTTTTGGCCGTTTTTGAAATTTTTTGTGTGTTTACACTAATATTAACTAACTTCTTCGTTTGTGGTAATTTCTAACGTTTTTGGTTCTAGCGTCATTTATTGTTCCTTTGCATTAATTTTTTAAACAGTCCATTCGTGCATCCTTTTCCCTGTTTCGGATCTATTAGTTTTTTTACGTCGGTTCTTTGACTTCTTCTAAAGCGTCATATTTCTTTGGTAGACCAGATCATAAATATCATGATTCATTTCTTTCAAAAAAACTTCAGTTTTCTGCTTCTCCAGTTTTCTCCACAGCAAGAATTACTTATGGTATCTCAATAAACTTAGAGAAAGCACTTGGTGCAAATTGTTCATTCACAAATATTTTAAACTACTTAAAAGCTATTAATTTTGTTAATATATAATATATTTTATATTGTAAATCTGATTCTCGCTAATAACCTTCAGGTTGATGCGAATTTGTAAATAAAAAAAAAACTTCGCAGTGATCATTTTTTATTATTTTTACAAGTGCATGTGTGTTTTTGTATTGTCTTGAATTTTGTCTATGCTTCTTTTGCCTTAGTCGACATGTAACATTTTTTTAGGTAAGCATTTTTTTTCTTTACTTTTGTGCAAAACTATTGGGTTCTTCGACTTGAAAACAATTAACTATGGATTTGTAATAAAAATATGATACCCTACACCTGTATTTATAGAACATCTGTGCTCTAGTTTCTAATTGTTCTAATTTAAGTGGGTAAATAATTTATGCAATTTATAATAAGTATTGCTTTGGAAATTTTTATGAAATAATTATTTATATCAATATTTTCTTCTATCTTACTACAGCGGGATAGCTGACCACCGTTTGTTTTTGCGAAGTTCATCAACTATTTCCGACAAATAAATGATCAATATCCTTTTTTTTTTTAACCTAGCGACTATCTGTTTGGCAACTCTGCCAGTGTGGATCACATTTGTTGGCTTTGGCTCATCTTAAAACACCTACACAGTTACATGGTTTTTCATTTCAGACTACTGCTAAAATAGGCGTGTTTCATCACTCATCACGATTTTCTATACCAAGTTACGGAGCTGCCTTTCGTACCTATCGATACGTGCCTTCGTAAGAGTAGCAGCTATATTAAGGAATCCAAGACAGCACATCATTTTCACTGCCAAATGGTCATACAAAATTGTATGTTTTTTACTCATGCCTATGACCAATGCTTTACGACCTTTATAAAATTGCTGAGGCTGTGTCCAAACTTAAATTATTCAAACCATCTATAATAGTTAATGGGTCCGGTGCTTCATCACAAAAACCGAGACTAAGTCGATAAACGCATTGTTATTTAGTAGTGCCAACTTATGTTGCCAAAATATGTTGTTTTAAAAATTTGTTATTTTCTTTTGTTATTGGTGTATTCATTAACACAAGAAATATCAACATTTACTAATAGAATAATAACGACGTCAAGTTACTTTTCCTAGATGGAGGTGTGCAAAATTATTAATGTATGTATCGTATATATTCTAAAATTATTCTAAATACGCTTTCGAATATAAATTATTAAATAAAGCTGAAATTAATCAAAAAACTGCAATAAAAAATATAAAAATTATTTATAAAAAAAAACAATGAAAAATTGTACAATAATATTAAAAACTTGTTAAAACTACCTAAGCTTGTTTGAACTGTAGCAACGAAAATCAACATATCGATAGCACAAATCCAACCCATTTTTCCAGCGTCTGCTAAGAAAGTTGGAGAACATTCCTTTTTGATAAGCTGTCAACAGTTTATCCAACCTAATAAAATGACAGTAAACTAGTAAATGAACAGAATATATAGTTTCGTCTAGTTAGTTTAAAAAAAAATTGGGGGCCAACTATTTTTAGAAAAAAAAAATAGTAAAAATAACAGAAAGTTAACAAATGAAACCCAATCTAAAGACGCTGGGAATACAATAACTATTTGAAGATTAACAAAAATATAACGTTTATAACGTAACAGATATTTTTAGGATCTCATTTCCTCCGCGCTACTGTTTAACATTAATTCGATGTCTCTTCGGTAGGAATGATGACCACGCCGTACACGGAGGAAAAGAAAAGAACGTTTTAATTCGCTATATCGGACGTACGCCGTACGCCATGCCATCACGGCAAGGCTAACTCGATTAGTCCGTTGAAACTCTGCTTTTGGAAATCTGAAAACTGAAAACCTTGTAGGGCTTGCTGCATAAGTGAACATCTCAAAGTCTATGTTTCTCTCTCAGATCAAACATTTTGCATAGCTTTTAACTCACTGGTGCTCTCCGGAGAAAGCTTAATTATATATAGAGCTGGTCAGCTTGAGTATGTGGACTATACAGGGTGAAATTCGAGATTATCTTAATAATATATTTTAATTTATTGGCAGCTTCAGAAAAGATTGTCATACACCAACCAACATATACATCACTTATATATGAAAAAAATATATTACATATTTTTATCCTCAAATAGGCACGTTTTATGGAGAGCTTAATATTTTTAATCATATAACTATTCTATCAGATAAATAAAAGAAACCAAGATAATAAAATATAAGAAAAATGTAAATAAAAAAACTTACAGTAAATTTTCATCCATAGTTTGGCAATATGTTTGAATAGTGAATAGATAGTGATATGTGAATGTGATATGTGAATAGATAGATAGTGATTTGAGATATAGTGAATAAGACAATAGAATAGACATATTTAGAAATTATAATTATCTGTTAGTTCTTAAGAATTTGTAGCATGTTAATAGTTTTTATAAAATTTATAATTGTAGGTAAAATTGTTGTTTGTTATCTAAATAGTAGATGGGGATGAATGTGACAAACTTTGATTGGCGGAGATTGAAAGAAGCGGGATAGATATAAGGAATGAGAGTTTAGCTAGATTTTTTAGAGAGAAAAGATAATTAGTTATTTTCCAAGGGTTCAAGGCGAACAGTCGTTGTTCTCTGGTAGTTCCCCAGTAGTAGTAAGCAGTAGAAGTGAATGTTTGTGCGTTTTCGTGGAGTAAGTGTATCTGACGGAAACTGATCCAGTAAAACTAATGTAAATTATACTTTAATTCCAAGAGCCACTGTTCAGGCCGGAACGAGAGATTTAATTTATCGAGAGGAGAAGAGGCTAGCATCATTTGAACGATTCGTGCATTTGAAGAAGGTCATTAAAGACGAGAGGCTCGCAATAATTTGTTGTAAGATTCCTGATTACCTAGGGGACTGCTAAGAATAGATAGTGTAGGCTACAAGGAACAAGGATTTGGACAACTCATCATCAGAGAGATAGTTTTTACCATTTGTCAGTTTGTCTTTATTAACAACACATTTTTAACGATTGCTTGAGAAAAGATAGGAATATTTTAATCAGGAGATTTAGAACAAAAATTTTGATTTGAAATTTTAATTTATATATTTTTAAAGGTACGTAGAATAAAATTTTGATAATCATTATATAAGGTATTTTTTATTGAAGATATTTGAGTGTGAATTTTATTTCAATATATAATGTAACCGCGCGATTTTTGGTCCACCAAAGACTTACTACTCCCAAACAGCTTCTAATTTTATGTTCAAATTTTCCCGGGAGAACTATAACCATTTACGATATTGCAGAACTGCTTGGAGATGCATTCCCCCGAGCCATGGCTCTTTCAAATATCATAAGAGGGTTCAAAGTATCTGGAATTGGAGAAAATTGGAGCTAGAGATAAAACACAGTACATTACAGCACATGGACTTAGAGTCAGAAACGAGAGAGGAGACCTCCTAGAAAAATTTGCAGAAGACTCAGAACTAGTTGTCACTAACACATTCTTATAATTACCACCTCGTAAGCTGTACACATGGAAATACCCTTAAGACAGACAGAATCAGATAGACTACATTTTAGTAAATAAAAGATTCCGAAACAGCTTTACACTTGTCAAGACTTATCCTGGAGCAGATTTGAAGACAGACCACGTTTCACTGGTGGGAGTATTTCGAATCAAACTTAAAACAGTACAGAAAGGAAAAGCACAATCATATGACCTACGCATGCTGAAAGACCTTGATACGAAGATAAGAGTCCAAGCCACGTTAAACGAGCAAGTGACTGCAATTGGATACAAATAAAAATGAAGAACAAAGGATCAAACAAATTACAGAAATAGTGGAAAATGCAAAGGATAAACACTTAAAGACAGACAGAATAATACAAAAACATTGGACAAATATAAAACCATAAATATATTAATAAGAATGAAAATCAGAGAAGCGAAAGAAAAAGAAGAAAGGGAAAGATGTGATGAAATTGAGACTTGGCAGTCAAAGTACGATAGTTACAATGTACATAGAAAAGTTAAAGAACTCACAGGAGGACTATGACGAAAGCAGAAAGAAAATATAACTGATTTTGACGAAAACGTCATCTTGAACAAACAGAATAAAATAAGAACGTGGAAAGAATATCTAGAAAAACTATTTAAAGACTAAAGAGATAACACCTTTGAGCTAGAAGAAGAGGTAAATGATGGACCAAGAATATTACAGGAGGAAATTTATTTTGCAATAACACAGTTAAAGGATGGCAAAGCGGCAGGTCCTGATAATATACAAGCAGAACTACTCAAACTAATGGACAACGAATCAATAGCAATAACCGCAAAGATATTCAACAACATATACAACTCTGGAGAAATACCAACAGAATGGCTGAAATCTAAGTTTATTGCACTTCCAAAAAAACCAGGAGCCAAAAAATGTGAAGATTACCGTACTATTATCCTCATGAGTCATCTCCTAAAATTGTTCCTAAAGATAATTTATAAGAGAATCTACAAGCTCTGTGAAAGTCAAATTTCTCCCAACCAGTTCGGGTTCACATATGCTGTTGGTACTTGTTCTCAGTACAAGTCTTATTCCAGAGATGCATAGACGTTAACTGCGACGTTTACGCATGTATGGTTGATTACGAGAAAGCGTTTGATCGAGTATAGTACGCCAAGATGATGCAAATACTAAAAGAAGCAGGAATTAACAACCAAGGTCTGAAAATAATTAGAAATATTTACTGGAATAAGAGAGCAAATCTCAGAGTTGAAGGTGAACACACTGACTTTGTGAAAATCATGCATGGAGTGAGGTCAGGCTGTATTTTGTCTCCTCTAATCTTCAATCTGTATATTGTTCTGAAGCTATTTTCTTGTGGCATTGTAAATTAATTACTATTTATAACTGGGAATAAGCCACAATTAAAGATAAAAATACGTTTATTGACGTTTCAATTTCCAATTCGGAAATCGTTCTCAAAATACAAATAGTAAATTAAACAAATTTTGTTTTTTGTTACATAGTGAAAAAATTCTTCTAATAATTTAATTTTATCTGACTCATTTATATTGACAATTCAGATATACATTATGCATTTTAAAGTAGACGACTTTAAAATGATATTGCCAACATTGTTGAGTTGCGCTCCTGGGACGACTTTACTTATAAGATAGTTCATTCGATTACATGAAATCAACTTTAACTTGAGAATATCCGTCAGAAAAAATCATAGCATGTAATTCGTCTTTAAAAAGACAAACACATGACATGATGACAGTAAAATTCTCCCGTTAGTGATTCCATAGTAAATTATGAGGGAAAAACCAGGAAAAAAACCTCATAATACTATCCCGACATTGTAAGTATTTGTTCGTGAATTTAGTTTACCTTCAACAAACATCAAAATTCTGATTTTATGTTACGTTATTTAAAAAACATAAATGATGTATCCTCTATATGTTACTGACTTACTAATACTGGTATTTTCTTATTAATAACTTCCTCTTTCAATATTGGTAACCAGATCCTACTACATTCTGCCGAGGAATTTGCGACACAATTGGCCTCATTTAGCATAATTAGAGCCGCTTCTTTGATTTTTCTTTTTTTACCATCCGTTTCTTTTAGGACTATATTTGAATTATTCCATTGAACTCTATGTTCATTATCCCATGCGTGTTTACATATTTGAGATCTATCAAATTCTCTATTTTTAATATAAGATTGATGTTCACTTATTCTAACATTTAATGGCCTTGATGATTCACCTAAATAAAACTGATCGCATTCACAAGGTATTTTATAAATGCAATTCTTTGTCCTTTCTTGTTCATTGTTAGGTTTGGTTTTGGACAAAATAGATCTCAACGTGTTTGTTGTTTTGAATGTTGTTGAAATGTTGAATTTATTTCCTATCCTTTTAAGTTTTTCTGATAATCCTTTTATGTACGGTATTGTTATTTTCCTCATATTATTCCTTGTGTATGCTGTAGGATCTCGTTCTAAGTTGTTCTGTTCTATTCGATCGATTGTTGAAAATTCCTTATTTATAAACGATAAAGGATAATCATTTTTTAATAAAACAGATGTTAACAAATGTTTCTCCTCCAAGAACGAATTTTCGTTAGAACAAGTCATTTTGGCCCTATCGTATAAGGATTTAATTATTCCCTTTTTTACATTAATATTGTGATTTGATTTGAAATTTAAATATCTATTGGTGTGTGTTGGTTTTCTATACACCTGAGTCTCATATCCAGTATCGTTCTTAGAGATCAAAACATCCAGGAAAGGTAGTGTGTTATTATATTCCTTTTCCATGGTAAATGTTATTGTCTCTTCTTTATCGTTTATATCGTTTAGGAATGTGTCCAACAACTCTGATCCATGAGGCCATATTGAGAATACATCATCTACATACCTCCACCATACTGTGGGTTTGAAACATCATCAGATAAGCAGATGACACCATAGTATTTGCGGACAACTTAGAAGACCTACAAGTTCTTATGAACAAAATCACGTATTACAGTCAACAATATGGATTCAATATAAACGTTAAGAAGACAAAGCTTATGACAATTAGCAATAAAAGGATAACAGAAGGTCAACTCTACATCAACCAATCTCCTGTAGAAAGAGGCACTACAACTACCTTGGCACAATAATAAATGAAGAATGGACCAATAACCAGGAGATTAGAGCATGCATCGCAAAAGCTAGATTCACCTTCAATCGGATGGGGGCCTTCTTCAAGAGTCACAACCTCTCTCTTGATGCAAAAGGGGGAATGCGGCGATATAACGTCTTTTCTGTCTTTTTATATGGTGTTGAATCGGGGACCTTGAACGAAGATATGTGCAAAAAACTGGAAGCATTTGAGATGTGGCTATATCGGAGAATACTTAAGGTCCCGTGGACTCACCGAGTCACGAATGAGGAGGTCCTTAGAATATTGAATAAGAACCGAGGAATAATGACCACCATTAAATCTCGAAAGTTACAATTCTTCGCACATATTATGCAAAATCAATCCAGATATACTCTCCTTCAAGCCATCCTGCAAGGAAAAATATTTGGAAAGCGAGGTCCAGGAAGAAGAAGAATATCTTGGTTAAAGAACCTCAAAATCTGGTTCAATAAAACATATGTGCAGATTTTCCGCGCTGCTGCAGGTAAGATAAAGATTGCCATGATAATCGCCAACATTCGTAACGGATAGGCATATCAAGAAAAGGAAGTGTTTTTTTCTGTCTGGCGAGATATTTGGCGATTATTTATCAAAACATTTAACAGTTGCATTTCCTGCCGGTTTCTGTTTCTCCTTTTTCTTGGGATTCTCGTTCCTTAATCGTCTTGTATCTTGGGCTTCCTTAAATTTTGTCTTTTCTGTGCTTGTACAAATTTCCAATTCTTGCCTGTTAGGGCGAGCGCCCACCAAAGTGGCGTGGCAAGTAGCACGTAGCAAGTAGCACGCGTCTAGCATGTTTCTTAAAATGTAACCAATGAAAATAAATGATTAGAATGAATGACATCACTGTCATTTTGATGTACGCTGAATCATTCGTTTTCATTGGTTACATTTTAAAAAACATGCTAGACGCGTGCTACTTGCCACTTGCTACGTGCCACGCCACTTTGGTGGGCGCTCTTACTAACGAGAGATTTTCTTTTAATTTCTAGTTTAACCGTTTTCGCCGTTATTGGAACGAAAAAGAAATTTGTCTTAGGTGTAAAAGGCTAAACATTTGTAATATCTAACATTAACTTATCAGTAGATGTATTTTGTTCAAACGTTGCAGGAGGCCCTGATAGAAAAGAAGCTTCTACTATAAGTTCCCTTATTGGATTGGCAGGAGCAAAGTCATCTTCATTAAATGTAACGGGATATCTTCTTCTTAGTCGTTAACCTGATGCAGGTATCATGATATTATGAAGCTATCAGCTAAATTTCCCAATGTTCCTCCACGTTTTTCTATCTTCTGCCATTCTAACACATTCTGACAATGAAGCGCCAATGGTAGCAACAATATGGTCTGTGTATCGTGTGGGAGATCTACCTTTATTTCTTTTGCTTTCTACATTTCCCTGGATGGTGTTTTTCAATACCATTTCTTCGAAGCACATGTCCAAAATAGCTTATTATTTGTTCTGATATTTATGTTCTTAGTCTTGTCTTAATGTTTAGCTGGTTCAGTATGGATTCATTTGTTCTTCGGGCCACCCATGGTATTCTCAGCATTCGTCTCCATCAGTACATCTCAAATACATCTATGTTCTTTTTGTCTTTCTCAGTAAGGGTCCAGCATTCCGATGCATAAGTAAAAACTGGAAATACTAGACTTCTTACTAGTCTCATTTTTGTATCGGTAGTTATTTCATAGCTTTTCCAAATGATGGATGAAATCGTTTGCTGTGGGCTTTGCCAGTCTTACAAGATAGCACAAGTACTTATTAAAAAGGTCTCTATTGATCCATCCGTTTTTATACCATTTGTATATAGCACTAAGGGGTTCATTTTTTTCAAGTTTAAGGGACATTATTTTCCGAGGATAGATTAGCATGGGTGAAATAAAAATTTCCTAAAACATTCATACATGAAACGGCTGTAATAGTATAAAGTCTGAAGGTGTTATGAGGTGTGTGGTTGAAGTGACACCATATAAATCTTTTTTTTTTTTAATTAAATGTGTCAATAGAAATATGTCTGTAGTTGTTATCCAGCACTAAAAGGATGGGATCAGTTGCTGAGGGTTTTGCAAGTCTTGCAAAATGGCACAGCCACTAATTAAAAGTTGTTTTTTAACAACAAGATGTATAATCTTTTATAACTAAGTATATGTAATTTAAAGGGTTTTTACCCATGTCTTTTTGGTGGCTCAGGCATTTTAACCTAGCGATTTTAAACCTGATGATGGACTGTTTAGTCCGAAAACGTTTGTTTTTTTGATGTAGCCCTTTTAAGGGTTTTTAAATAAATATACCCACTTACGAAGACTAAACTCTTTTTTTGTGATACGTGGTATACAGCCAGCTACAGGAATTGTTTTCCTTGTGGATTTTTTTTTAATTAAAAGGTTCTGTAGTGATCCATCTGTTTTTGGAACATTTGTATAATACACTGTGAAGTCATTTTTCTCAAGTTTAAAAGACTCTATTTTCCGAGGATATATTAACATGGGGAGAATATAATTTCTTGCAGCACTCATGCATGTAACTACTATGATAGTCCATAGGTTCAAAATGATCTAAGGTATGTGGTGAAAGTGACACCGTATGACTGTCTTTTTGATATTATTATATGATTGGCTAACAATAAAGTTGGTGTACTTCTCACAAGATCTGCTAAAAGGTCCAGGACTGAATGGGTATGTGAAATCTTACAGGGAAATAAAATGCAGCGAACGATTAGCTGTCTTTTACCATTCCCTTACTGTCTCTTAATCATGAAAATCGCTCCATGAGTTATAAATGGCGTAACTAACACGATTAACAACTTCAATATATTATATATTGACAGCTACCAAATCGTGGTGTTACCAACTCAAGTACCCCTTAGAACAAGATCTTTTTTTTTCGTAAATTTTTATGATATTTTAATGATTATTCTACTAGTCGAGACTGAGACAAATCCAAAAAATCAAATGTCGTTAAAATAAATATAGCCGTTCTTAAGTTTTAGATACAAGTAGCTAAAAGATAAATGTATCTTTTACCTATGAAATATGTTTTAGTAAGTACTATTTCTTGCTTTTTGATATATAATAAGCTAATAATATAAAAAGATATATAATATAATTTGTACTTCGTTAAATATACATGAATTATATTTTTGAATTTTAAAACATTTTTTAAATATGTTTTAGTTTAATATTATAAATCTTTCAATTGTCACCCTGTATACATAAAACGGTCAAATGAATGTGTGGCGTGTATGAAGGGAGATTTAGTTTTCTGTTCTCTTGAACCGTACGTGAGTAGAGAGAGGATATTGAGTCCTGAAAACCGCTGGAAATAATCTGGAAAGGATAAGGACGATAAAACAAAACCGCGGACTTTCTGTATATTGAAAGCAGGTTGTACAGACATTTGATTATTTCCAAATTAAATTCTCACTGAGATATTTCAATACCTTTGTGCAAGGATTTTCAATGAAGTAGAAATAATTTTAGCTGGTAAACTTATTGCCTTTATTACGATTTTGTAATATTTTCTCAAAGGTAACCGAGAAAGTTATTCCTTCTTACTTTATATGAGGTATTTTTGATGTGAAAATGTGTAAAATCTGATGTTGATGACAAGTTTCGAAAAATTAACCTATATAGAACCAATACGAGAATGTGACTATTATCGAAGAAACCAGAATTCAACTACTTACTATCTCACCTACGAATATTACGTTAAAGTAATCTTATTTATCTACGTTAACATGACATCTTTACTTCTTCTTACTTCTTCTGAAATGATTGCCGCCATTTTCTATTTTTATTAAAACTCTAAAGAATTTTATTATAAAAACTCTAAAGACAATAGGGCAGCTGGATTAGATGAAATACCAGTAGAACTGTTAAAACTAGTGGAACAGGATAACTTTGAAGTATTGGTAGATTTATTCAACAGGGTGTATGATACGGGAATAATAGCACAAGAGTGGCTGAAGTCACCATTAATAACCATTCTTAAAAAACAAGGAGCAAAAGAGTGCTCTGATTATCGAACACTAAGCCTCATGAGTCATATTTTAAAAGTACTGCTAAAAGTAATACATAAGAGAATATACGAAAGGCTAGAGAAGGATATTAACGAGACGTAGTTCGGGTTCCGAAATGGAATGGGTACTCAAGAAGGACTATTTGCCATCAACATATTGATTCAGCGATGTCGGGATGTAAACGATGATCTATTTGTGCCTTGTTGACTACGAAAAAGCTTTAGATAAAGTAAGACATGAAAAACTAATATCAATACTTACGAACAAGCGCCCTGACAGTAAAGTCATAAATATAGTGCAAACATTATATTGGAACCAAATTGCCATAGTTCAAATTGATGGGCTACACTTAGAAGAAATGAAGATCTGTATAGGAGTTAGACAGGGATGTGTTTTATCGCCACTTTTGTTTAATTTATATTCTGACGAAATTTTTTAAAACACGCTCAACATTATCCAAGCGGGAGTTCCCATTTAAAGGAAAATTAATTATTACCTTACGATATGCAGACGACACTGTGATCATAGCAACATGTATAGAAAATCTACATCTTACTGAGATGGGAATTACTGTAAACGCTGAAAAAACGAATTACATGTTAATTACAAAAAGACCACCAAATATAAATCATCTATTGACAATCAATGGTAACGTGATAGAACAAGTAGAAAAATATCAGTACTTGGGAACTTTGATCAATGAAACCAATGGTCATACTGCAGAAACAAACAGGCGAATAGAGATTGTCAGATCAGTATTTTTACCAATGAAGCCACTCCTAACGGGCAAAAATCTAAATTTGAAGATCAGACTACGCACCATACGCTGTTATATATTTTCAATATTATTATATGGAGCTGAGAAAAAAAAGCAATTTAATAAGAATTGAGACTTTTAAACTCTGGTTATACCGCAGAGTATTAAAAATATCATGGACTGATAGAATTACGAATAAAAAAGTACTGGTGAGGGTTGGTAAAGAAATAGAACGAATCATCACTATACAAACCAGAAAACTGGAATACTTAGGACACGTGGTGAGGTGACCAAAATATGAAATTTTGAGACTCATAATACAGGGAAATATTCAAGGAAGAAGATCTAATGACCGAAAGCAGAACTCATGGTGGAAGAATCTACGTGATTGCTATCACTGCAGATCGATTGATTTGTTTAGATCAGCAAGTTCAAAAATAAAAATAGCCATTATGCCAGCGTAGAGTGCCGTCTCTACTAAACTAGACTCTACCTAAAAAGCTAATTTGCTTGCCTACTCGAGATGTAACTCTGAACTTCGACTTTTAATTAAATGTCTTAATAAAGTATTAAGGACACCATCCTGACGGGATAGATGCCCAAGGTTTAAATATATAATAATAAAATATCAATAAATAACTCTCTGATTAAATGTGTACACATAAAACCGTACAACAGAGTTGAAAGGGAGGGTTTAAAACGTTAACCTGTAGTTGACACTTAGTCCATAAATATTATTCAGAACTTATTTTAGAAAAAATTACGGGTTTTTATTATTAGGTAAAATAGTACGATTTAAAGTTAAAAAAAGATATTATAAAAACGTTAAAATTAATAAAAAAAACTTTTGTGCAGATTTATAATGTTCCAAACTTGAAATGAGGGAGATACTTCAGGCTGATTTCTTGAAGTTTTCCTGGAATAGTAATGTAAGATCTGGATCTCTGAGGGAGGTTCTACCGCTAAGACTGAGGAAAATCAACCCAGGAATCAGATGTTAATTCAACTAGGGAATAACTTAGTCCTTCTTCTTTAAAAAAAAATATCCCATAATAAAACAAACTACAGATTTCTTCCCATTTCCCGTTTTTACTTCCACAGAGAAACCCAAGGTTTATTAAACTTGAAAGGGATTATAAAATGGTACTTATGAAAGCATGATGCATGAAAGCAAAAAAACTGAATGGTTTTGTAAATAATGTGACCTTCGTATGGTTTCAGAATATTTTTCGTAAAATGGATTAATTAAATAGATACTTACTTTTACCGAGAAGCATGCTATGTATATACTTTATATATAATATAAAATATATCCATATATTAGATAGTTTTAAAGATAGATAGACATATGATTTTATTACTATAGTTAAATCTAGAACAGTTCTTAAAGATGTAGAAAAATGACAGATACGTATATCAAATATCAAAGGAAAAATTGACAATATTTTAGAAATCAATATGGCTGATGATTTTTATATTTTTTATTGATAATTGGATACACTTACCGGCTCAGAGTGGCTGAAAACCAAACAGGATACTAAAAAAAAAACAAACCAAAATTGCCTGCAACTTCTTCGTTCTAAAAAAACTTCCAAAAAAAACATTCCAAAAAGCCATTTCTGGCCACCTAATTTTTTTAACCCTAAGTGTCTTTATCCGCAGTCAGAGCAGAAGTGCGCGGTGCCCACTCCTTTCTAGTCAGCTAAGCATGTTTGCCAAAATGACCGCCTGGAGTCGCTGTTTAATACAAACTTAGAATCTAAAAAATAAGAAAATATTAAGGTGATATGGATTTAAAAATGTTATTTAAAGTGATTAAAGAATTATTAAAGTGACGGACTCGTTACATTATATGTCTATGGACAACAGTTAGAATTATAGGAATTTACTTTTTTTATGTCTGATATATTTTTTACATATTTAACAACTGGCTTATTTAACATCTTTCATATTGACCTTAATATAACATTATTAACACATTATTACCTCACACGTTTCCTCACAATTAACAAAACGTTCGCTGCATACGGACATCGTGACGCCGTACGCGTCATTGAGATTAAAACAATGCCCTAATACCAGACTCCGAGAACAATTCCTAACATGCGATAAAAATAATCTACCTGCCAATATCCAGGATTAATGAACAATATTGTTTCTATAGAGGTATTGTCCGAGATTCTAAAATGTTCTCTATCAAATCTAACGCTAGTGGTGGATGCGCTAAAATTAAACCCAGTCTAAACGACAAATGGATAATCCATTACACGATAGTGACGTTAGATTGTGAAAAGTTTATTTTATCTAAAAATTAAGTTAGAGTTATATAAAAATGCTTTACCTGGATATGTCCAAGGTTGAAGTAATGGACGCTATAGTGATTGTGTTTTTTTTATTTCTTGGAAGGATATAATGGCCAGTTTTCCGTTTTATTACTCTTATTGTTCCTGAGGGCTCCTGTAGAGATTTTATGGGCATATATTGGAGATTAACTAATATATTGGAGTGGTTTCTATTGATAGCAACGGTAATTCAAGTTTATGAAATTTTCTATAGAGATAGCAGACGCTTTGTATTGGTTCCTATATCATAATCTCACGCAAAGATATTGTCTGAAGGATTTATTAAAGTATGTTGGTTTGTACTAAAAGAAAAGAAAATAAATACAGATGTTGTCAATACGTTATTTAAGTTTTATACTTTTCTCTTTCGTAATTTATTTAACCTTTAAAAAGTTTTACAAAAAATATCAGAATCAAAAATATCTAAAATTATGTTCTTGTATAAGCCAATACAAAGAGAAATTAGGCTCAGTAAAAAGCTTTGAAGGGGGTCACAACTCGATACCGAATTATACATATAATATAAATACATAATATATCCTTACTTGTATATCCTTGTAACTCTTATTTTTACATATTTTGATTCTGAAATAGAATCTGCTACCTATTATACATACTGTTGTAGTTCAAAATTAATTTAAAAATAAAATAATTTTCTCATGTAAAAGACCACGGTGTTATAAATTTTCAATACCCTGTATATTACATTTTTGTAAATTTAATAATTTAGATCATGAATGCGTTGCTTGTGTGAGTCGATTTCAAATAGGTAAAGAAATAATAAATAAGACTTACTCACAATCAATTTAATTTAACTATCCAGACGACCGGTATCGCTTTCTACAATATGCAAAGCATCTTCAGGTCTCGACACAAAGTTAAATAAATGCTGAAATAATAATAATAATAATAATAATAATAATAATAATAATAAGCGCAGATACCCAGAGGGTAACAGGAATACCTGTCGTGGAACAAAAACTGACACCTGGCAGTAGGTATAAAATGCACACCCATGATAATGGAGTTTAATAATTTATGTTTAGGGTCGCTGCCTGGGGATCGCCAGGGCACGTCTGGAGCCGACGCTGGACGTGACAGCATGCGGGACGTCGGTGGCAGGGTGTTGAGGAGGCGGGCCCCTGTCATACAATCAGCTACAGCCCAACAACAACAACAACAACCACAAGTGAGCCAAACAACAACAAGAGCTCCACTCGCTGAAGGTGCTGCGCTGGAACATCAGCCGGCGCTCACTCAAGCGGGACGACCGAGGCAGCGTATGAAGTGGACAGTGTCCATAAACGAAAATATTTTGCGCTTTTATTATAAGGTGACAAACCTCGGTCAAGAAACAATCGGCTATCGACAACAACTGTATGCCGAATTTTGCAGGGAGTACCCAGAAATCCAAGTATCTGAACAAAGAGTAGCAGATCAATACCGGGTAATTTTAAGAAACAATCTTATTCCAGAGAATAGACGCGACACCATCAGACGCGAAATCGAACGAGAGATCCATAACCAAGAGCAAGTTGCAGACCAAGTCCCTAATGAAATCCCTAATGAGCAGATTCCTGAGATTCTCATACAAGAAACTCAACCTAATAATACACAGCAGGACAATAACGAGTTGCACGATAGTCTGGCAAACGAAATGGCGCGCGCCGTACAAGAGTTTAGTGGAACAAACCCACTTAGCAGACCACCGCTACCAAAAATAAACTCTTCCAAGAAACTAGGAGCGCTGTTACAAATCGTGAATACTGAAGTCCTACCCAATTATATCACAGAAGCCCATACATTGGAATATTTGCATATGCTGATTTACTGTGCAGCAACAGCAATTGCTAATGTTATGGGCATTAAGATCAGAACACGACGGGGTACCAACATCGGAAGGACTGGTAACAGAATAGCACCCTGGGAAAAACGACTGCTGAAGAAGATCGAATTACTGCGTAGGGACATTGGACAAATAACAGAGTACATAAGAGGAGTAAGAAGTAGAAAAATCATCAAAAGAGCTGAAGAAATACAGTTTAACACTCTAAGACACTCACGATATGATCCAGAAAACAACACACCTCAACAATGCCTGGACACATTAAAACAAAAACTATCTGTTTACTCAGGCCGCCTGAGAAGATACAAAGTTAGTAACAACCGGAAATGCGACAATATACTTTTTGAGCAAGCAGAGAAAACTTTCTATAGGAAACTTAATTCCACTGTAGAAAACGCAAATCAATCCTACCCAAGCCAAGAAGAAATTCATGAGTTTTGGGGAAACCAACTTTCGACGCCAGCTACCCATAACAACAAAGCTGGATGGATTGAAGACACCACGAACAAATGTCAACACTACAGGAATATTCCTTATGAACCTTTCACCACTGAAGAAGTCTCGAACATTATCAAAGAGCTTCATAACTGGAAATCTCCTGGACCGGACGGAGTTCAAAACTTCTGGCTAAAGAAGTTTTGGAGTGTTCATGAGCTTTTAACAGTATTTATTAATAATATTATTTCTAATTCACAGGAAATACCATCATTCTTTACTCAGGGAACCACCTATCTGATACCGAAGGATCAAAATAACACCCAAGATCCAGCCAAGTACCGCCCAATTACTTGTCTTCCAACTTTGTACAAATTGGTCACATCCTGTGTGGCCCGGCGTATCTACCAACACTGTGCTCTGAACAATATCATAGAGCCCCAACAGAAAGGATGCGCTAAGGGCTCCATGGGATGCAAAGAACAACTTATTATCGACTCAGTCATTTCTAACCAGGCATACACCAAAAAAAGAAACCTTTTTACTGCCTTCATTGACTACAAGAAGGCTTTTGATTCAGTGCCGCATGAATGGCTTATAGATATATTGAAAATATATAAAGTCGATGATAATCTCGTGACCTTTTTGAAGCATATAATGGCAGAGTGGAAGACTAAAATTCACCTTCAAATACCTGGTGAAATTAATATCGAAACTGAAGATATCCCTATTAACCGGGGCCTTTTCCAAGGGGACTCGTTGAGTCCACTTTGGTTCTGCCTAGCGATGAACCCACTATCTCAGCTGCTGAACTCTACTGACTCAGGATTTAGCATCAAAAATAACAACACCGTTGTAGCGAAACTTAATCATCTGTTGTATATGGATGATTTAAAATTATTGGCTTCCACCCGAAATCACCTAGATGAGATGCTAAAAACTGTAGAAAATTTCTCAAATGACATCAGTATGCATTTTGGACTAGACAAGTGCCGTATACTAAATATAGTCAGAGGAAAGGTTCAGCCTGGAGGTTTCGATATGCAAGATGGCCAAAACATCGAGGCAATGGGTGAAAATGATATGTACAAATATCTCGGAGTAAAACAGGCACGTAAAATTGACCATAAACAAATGAAAACGGAACTAACTTCGGAGTTCGTGCGAAGAGTAAGACAACTAAATCGGTCATATCTTAATAGTAAAAATTTGTTTAAGGCATTAAATACGTACGCCTGTTCTGCACTGAGCTACTCATTTGGTATTATAAAGTGGTCAAAAACGGATATAGAGGGTCTTCAGCGGAAAGTAAGAACACTTCTCACAAAGGCGCAAAAACATCATCCACGTAGTGCAGTAGAGAGAACAACATTACCGCGGTATCAAGGGGGAAGAGGACTTATGGATATAGGTGAGCAATTAGATAAACAAATTGCTAATCTAAGACTTTATTTTCAGGTACAGGCTGAGACATCTACTTTACATCGAGCAATTTGCGCAGTAGATGATACGACGCCGCTTAAACTGAGGGAACAAGAAATGCGCATAAACCACCTGACTCAGCAAGAAAAAATGCGCACCTGGATGAGTAAACCTCTGCATGGGCGACATCTCAATGAGATCAACCAAGAATATGTCGACAATACAGCGTCGAACTATTGGTTGACATCAGGAAAGATGTTCCCCGAGACTGAGGGTTTCCTACTTGCCATTCAGGATCAGGTTATTCCAACTAAAAATAACCTGAAGTATATTGTTAAAGATCCTCAAGTCCAAAATGACAAATGCCGATATGGATGCCAAGCCCAAGAAACCATCCAACATCTTACCGGTGGCTGCCAGGCATTTGTCGGTACTGATTATAAAGAACGCCATGACTCAGTAGGAAAGATTATTCACCAAGAACTAGCTGACAAACTGGGACTTCTCCATACCGACCATCTTCCTTATTATCAATACGCTCCTGATAGAATGCTTGAAAATGACAACTACAAGCTATACTGGGACCGCACTGTGCTTACAGACCAACCAGTGGCCCATAATAGACCGGATCTCATACTAGTTAATAAACTTACTAGACAAACAACACTTATTGATGTGGCGATACCCAACACCAATAATTTAGTTGTTAAATACAACGAAAAGATCGCCAAGTACAGAGATCTAGAAATACAAATCAGGAGACAATGGAGAATGGAAAGTACCCAGACACTACCTATTGTTCTATCTACTACTGGTGTTATTCCCAAAAACCTCCTAGCGAACATAAAACAGCTGGGTCTAAATGAACATCTTTATAAGGCCATGCAGAAAGCTGTACTCCTCGCGACGTCCAGATGTGTACGAAAATTTCTGGGAGATACTCCAATATACCAAGTCACCTAGGGCTCGATAACATGGAAAGAGTCCCACCAGAGCTCAATCCTTTTGATACCGTAGGTATCTGGGATGAGTGAATTTTCCCCTTAGAGGGAGTGTGAGCCGTATGGCTAAATCTGGGATAATAATAAACCCATATTAGGGTGTTGTCTATTATTATTTCAACATTTATTTAACTTTGTATCGAGACCTGAAGATGCTTTGCATATTGTAGAAAGCGAAACCGGTCGTCTGGATAGTTAAATTAAGTCATATTTATTATTTCTTTACCTATTTAATAATTTAGTTTTAAGAAGTGCGTTCAAAGAAAATTGGATTTTTATGGTGATTTACGTTCTAAGAATAAGTATTGATAATCAGTAGACAGTTAGGTAAACATTGATTAGAAAAGTATAACTCATAAGACCTGAACATTTAACAATGGATTATGGAACTTTGCGGTTTTAAATAGACAATGCATCGGGTATATCACAGATTTTTTTCAGATAACAATAGGTAGAAAAAATTTATTAAAAATAATAATAAAATATAATTATATACCTTTATAAAAGGTATATAATTTAAAAACCCAATCGGGCAATATCACAAAACGTTTTCGGAATCCATATTCCATCATACGTGGATTTCGAAAACGTTTTGTGATATAGCCCGATTGGGTTTTGAAATTCTTCTTCTTAGAGTGGCGTCTCCCTACAAAGGTTAACAATCATAATGGCTGTTTTTATTTTAGAACTTGCTGCTCTCAACAAATCAATCGAACTGCATTGATACCAATCACATAGATTCTTTAACCATGAGATCTGCTATTTGCCAACAGATTTTCTTCCTTTAATCTTTCCCTGTATTATAAGTCTCTAAATTTCATATTTTGGTCCCCTCATCACGTAGCCTAGGTATTCCAGTTTTTTGGTTTGTATAGTGGTGGTTAGTTCTGTTTCTTTACCAACGCTTTCCAATACTTCTTTATTTGTAATTCTATCGGTCCATGATATTTTCAATACTCTTCGGTATAACCAAGTCTTAGCTCCATATAATAATATTGAAAATATATAACAGCGAATGGTACGTAGTCTGATCTCCAAATTTAGATTTTTGCACGTTAGGAGTGGCTTCATTCGTATAAATACTGATCTGGCAATCTCTATTCACCTATTTATTTCTACAGTATGATCATTGGTTTCATTAATTAAAGTTCCTAAGTACTGATATTTTTTTACTTGTTCTATCACGTTACCATTGATAGTCTATAGGTGATGTATATTTTGTGGTCTTTTTGTAATTAGCATGTACTTCGTTTTTTTAGCGTTTATAGTAATTCCCATCTCAGCACTATTCATATTCAAGCTTTCGATAAGATGCTGTAGATCCTCTATACTCGTTGCTATGATCACAGTGTCGTCTGAATATCGTAAGTTGTTAATTAATTTTCCGTTAACGGTAACTCCCGCTTTAATATTATTGACCGTGTTTTGGAAAATTTCTTTAGAATATAGTTAAACAAAAGTGCCTTATAGCTGCCTTATAGCATATTTTTTTTATCTATCGTGATCTTCTGTGTCTCGAAAAGATTTAATTCTTGTATTTTCTGCATTTCGCCTCTTTCATCTTGGAAAAGTTCTTTAACGTACTCCTCTCATCGTTTTAACTTCTCTGGTACATCTATAAGTAGTACTCCTTTTTTTTATGTGTCTTTGCTGTCTATTTCGACCCGTTCCAGTCACTTCTCTAATGTTTTTTGCATGTTTCTCATATCATATTTTGTTTCTAGTTTTTCTATCTCTTTACATTGTTTCATCAAATAGATTTCCTATTTTGATTTTTTCCCTAATTATTCGTTGTATTTTTTTTATACTTCTGTAGATCTTTTCCTTTATATTTCTTTCTTTGTTCCATCAGTAATAGTATTTGTTCTGTCATCCAATGTTGTTTAGCCTCTCACCTATGTTGTATCTAACTTTCTTGAGCTGGTTTCAGTAATCTGTTTTTTATATTATACCACTTTTTATTTACATCCATAATTTGTTTGTTATCAGTTAGTGTTTTTTGCATATTAACATTAACATTATTTTTTAATTCGTTTTTTATTTGTTTGTTTTGTAGCATTCTTACGTTATTTTTTGGTTTTTGTTTTCTAAGTTCAATTCTTTTTCAATAAAATTTTATTTTCACGTCAGCCACTAACGGATTGTGGTCTGAGTTAATATATGCTCCTGAATAAGTTTTAACTGAGGTTATAGAGTTTTTATGTCTGCTATTTACGAGTATAAAGTCTATCTGATTTCTGACAATGTGGTTTTCTGTATGTGAAGGAGACGTCCATGTATATAGTCTTCTTATAGAAACCTGAAACCAAGTATTGGCAATTACCATATTCTTTTATTGGCAGAATCCTATGACCCTTTCTCCTATCTCTTTTTTAGTTCCCAGTCCGAACTGTCCAACTATATTTTCAACTGTACCTACTCCAATTTTTGCATTAAAGTCTCCTAAAATGTAAGTAATATCTCTAGATTTTGTTAACTTGATTGTATTGTGCAATTCTGAATAAAACTTTTTAATCTCATTTTCGGTTTTACCAGCTGTGGGCGCATGGAATTAGATTATATTAATATTACAGTTCCGCGCTTGAATTTTTAGCATTATTATTCTTTCTGAGCACTGATTTTCTAATAGTGTTGCTTATGATTAAAGCAACTCCGTATTGATGATCAGTTTTATCTCTTCCAGTGTAATAAATATTTTGGTTATTTATTGATATCTCTCCATTTTCTGACCATTGTACATCGCCAACCCCAAGTATATCTAGCCTCTCCTTCTCTTTAATTGTGTAGTTAATAAAATTGGGTAGTATTAAAGACTGATACATACTTTTTACATTCCAGGTAGCTATTTTTATCTGAGAGGGTTGAGTATTTTTTTGTCGTATTTTGTGAAAGGATTTTGCATATTGACGACCGAGGAGGTCTTGCGTTCTGATGGTTGTCCTCCTCTGCCGGATTTTGGTCTCCGATTACCATAATCAATAATATCTCTTACGCAAATAGTGCTAGTCATTATAATTTATACTAGAGATGTCATCAGGGACCTTTAATGCAGAATTTTAAAGTAATTGTTTTAAAAATAAATTTCGTCCATTAGAATAAAATAATTTGAAAAGTAAATTTAATATCAGAATATTTGTACAGAATTAAAATTGATTCTTTAAAGATACCAATTAATGGTATACACCTTTCAAAACCAAATTTTGAAATGATGAATTTAAGCGCAGTGCATAGGCCATTGGTTTGTTTTGTGAAACCAAAGCTCAAAGTTAATTTTCTTTTTTTGATTACTTTTATTTCTTTTTTAAATTCAAAATTTTGGTTTAAATAAAAACATTAAAAATATACATACTAACAAAATAAAGCCGATAAATTAAAAATGGTATTCAGTTTAAAATATTGTTTAAACTGTGGAGCATTCCAGGAGCAGAAGTATTTTGGTGTTCCAACTGAGCAGGTACAATTGACTTTAGTTTCTCGTGATGGGCCCATATTGGTAGTTAAAAATGTTATACCGGAGGCCGTAGTCGATGAGACCCCGAACGAATCAATTTTAGTTCCTTGTGATGGCCCTGTATTTGTTTGTAAAAATATCATACCGGAAGTGGTTATCTATAAGACCACGAAGAAATCAATTTCAGTTCCTCGTGGTCGACCAGTATTGATTGTTAAAAATGGCATACCAGAAGCCTTGCCCGATGAAACTTCGGAAAACGCTTCTGATAAGAATTCGGAAGACTTGTCCTCGGATATAATTATTCGTGCACACATCAGGAATAAACTCTACAAGATATTTTATATGGTAACATAAATAACGCTGGTAATATAAATAGCGATGGTAATATAATTATATCCTTATCAATAAGAGATACAGTAATTCCATCAAATCGGCAAAGACATATCCAGGAACAGATGTGTCATCAGACCACAATCCAGTAATCGTAAAATTCGAAATCCACTTTCAGAAAATAAAAAAAAAACAACAAAAGACACAACAAATAAGCACTCTGCTAAAACACCCGAATACAAAAGGAGAGCTTACGTTGAAAATTAACGAGAAGTTAAGCAAAACAATAATCAATGATAATGAAGATTTCAACAAAAAATGGGAAAAATTTAAGAACATATTAATGATGCCAATTAAAAATACGATGAGTAGTCACAAAATCGATGAAGCTAAGACTCCATGGATGACAGATGATATCCGGCAACTAATGGACAAAAGAAGATCATACAAAAACAAAAATGTAAACGAATACAAAGCCACAGACAAGGAGATCAGGATAAAAATACGGGCAGCTAAAGAAAAGTGGTACAACGACAAATGTTTAGAGATAGAAGAACCCCAGAGAAATCATGATAGTTTTGAAGTGCACAAAAAAATTAAAGAATTAGCAGGTATAAGACGGTCCAACAATAGTAACACCCTGGTTGATACGAATGGTAAAATAATATCTGATGTAAAAGGCAAACTAAACAGATAGAGAGAATACGTCCAAGAATTGTTTGAAAATAAAAGGACATAACAAGATAGCATGAACGATTGAGAGGAACATAATATAGGTCCAAATATAACTAAGAATGAAATAATACATGCAATAAATCTGGCAAAATCTAATAAAACTGCGGGACCTGATACAATTCCAACTGAAATAATTAAATTAATATCAGAAGATCGGATCAATGTATTAGTAGACTTATATAATACTATATATAATACCGGTATTATTCCGAGAGATTCGCTCAAATCAACATTTATTACATTATCAAAAAAACCTAATGCAAGGGAATGTAATGATCCCCGTATAATTAGTCTAATGAGTCACACACTAAAAATATTCTTCACTGAGACATCACTGAAACCCCTCTATGTTTGGTTTATTGATTATAATAAGGCGTTCGATAAGGTCCGACACAACCGTCTTATACAGTTACTTAAAGAGAAACACATTGACAAAAAAGACTTAAGAATAATAACTCATCTCTACTTTAACCTAACAGCAAAAGTCAGAGTCGACAGAGAACTTTCGGGGGAAGTAGAAATAAAAAGAGGCGTAAGACAAGGTTGCATAGTCTCCTCCTTATTGCTCAATCTATATTCGGAAGAAATAATTAAAAAATTCCTCGAAAATGTAACAATTGGAATAAAAGCCAATGGCAGACCCATCAACAATATCAGATATGCCGATGATACTATACTAATTACAGAGAATATACAAGATCTACAGACACTTTTAGATAATGTAGTAAATACTAGTAAGGAAAGCGGACTAACGCTTAATGCTAATAAAACAAAATTTATGACAATTTCCAAAACACAAGACAGTTTAAACATAAGAGGAGTTCCAATAGAAAAAGTAAAAAAATACAGATATCTTGGTACAATTATTAATGAAAATAACGAGTATACAGAAGAAATAAAAATGAGAATTGGACAAGCTAGAGCAACATTTATTAAGATGAGAAAAGTATTATGCAGTAGAGACCTTAGTTTACAACTCAAAATAAGAATATTTCATTCTTATGTGTTTTCGGTGCTGCTGTATGGGGTGGAGGCCTGGACCTTAAAGAAAGAGGTGAGCGATCGACTGGAAGCACTCGAGATGTGGACCATTCGAGAAGGAAATGGAAATCATGAATACGATTAAGATAAGAAAGTTAGTATCTCGGCCACGTTATGAGAGGTGATAAATATGTGTTGCTACAAACCATAATGCAGGGAAAATACAGGGAAAACGAAATATTGGAAGAAGACGCATCTCCTGGCTCAACAATCTGAGAAAGTGGTATAATTGCAGTTCCGTCGACTTGTTCAGAGCTGCAATCTCAAAAGTGAAAATAGCTGTGATGATTACCAACCTCCTTAGCGGAGATGGTACCTAAAGAAGAAGAAGATAAATAACGCAGCAAAATCTGTTTGTAGTAAACGGAGTAAGAAACTACATCTTTCTAAATGGAATAGATCCGTTAATACAAAAAAAGGCGAAGAATATGTTGGCTTTAAAAAAGTAGAAGGTAAATGGAAATAATAAATAGTAAATGATATTACGAAGCCTGCAAAAATATGAGGAAACATTGTAAATGTTCTATGAGTAAAAGAAGCAATAAAATAAACTGCAACTTATTTTTGAAAGATGTGAGACTAGAAATGTTCAATAATTACTGGAAATATATGGACTGGTAAAAAAGACATGGTGGACTCTGCGTGTATAAAATATTTAAAAAACCAAAAGAATGATGTTTCTAAACGACAATCGTCTCTATGTTATCATTTAAAACGCAACAGTCAACGACTGCGAGTTTGTAAAACTTTGTTTTTAAATACTTACTGTATTTTTCTTCTTAGAGTGCCGTCTCCTTACGGAGGTTGGTAATCATAATGGCTATTTTTATTTTAGAACTTGCTGCTCTAAACAAATCAATCGATCTGCATTGATACCAATCACGTAGATTATTTAACCATGAGTTCTGCCTTCGGCCAACAGATCTTCTTCCTTGAATCTTTCCCTGTATTATGAGTCTCAAAATTTCATATTTTGGTCCCCTCATTTCGTGGCCTAGGTATTCCAGTTTTCTGGTTTGTGTTAATAATACTTACTTACTGTAATTAGTAATACTAACTGCATTACTAATTGGTAATTTTAACTTGGTTTAAAGGGCCCGGACATATTAATATTACGGATTAAGTTTATAATTCTGAAATAGAGACAAAACGAAGAAAATCGCAAAACAGTGAGGATAAAGCTCTGATCCTGAAAGAGTTCTTTGAAAATTTGCCAAAAGTAGAAAGCCACTATTGTAGGAGAGATACCACGAAGCTTTATCTGGAACCAGATTTTCAAAAAAGATGTAAGTTTATTAACTACACAAGAAAAAATACGAAGAACTGGAGAAAGACTTTATTAGCATTAAAATATTTCACGAAGAATTTGAAGCTTGCAATTTGTCAATCTACATTCCTAAAAAAGACTGGTACAATTTATGCACGAGTTACAAAATAGGCAATTTACCCTTAGAAACATACGACAATTATTTATTAAAAAAGAAATTGGCAAGAAATGAAAAACCAATGACAACCAGAGTACAGATCATGTACTTACAGTAGACAAGCAAGTTATTTTGTTAGCACCATCCTTAAAAGCTTCTGCTTTATATTATAAATCAAAGCCAGTTGTACATAACTATACATTGTATATCAACAAGACAAAAGATGGAGTGTGCTATGTTTGGAATAAGGGAGAAGAAGAACAAGTCACTTCCAATGAGTTTGCTTCTATAATCACTCACTACATCGAAAATCAACTTTGATCAAACAAATATGTGTTAAAATTTGAGTTTTTTTGTGTAAAAATTTTTTTATTTTAAATATATGTAAGTATTTTATTTATTGATAGTAATAACTAGGTATATAAATAAAAATGGGCACATAAAAAGTGCCGTTTTTTTGAAATTACATACATTTTATCGCTTCCTGAAAAATATAGTTGATCAGAAATACCAGGTTTTAGATGTGAGCCATCGATATAATATAATATAGACTGATAAGGCATATTTTACTGAATGTAAACAAAGAAAAACATAACAATAAGTTGTGCAATAGTAGTTTTTGTTTTTATTAGATACTTACCATTTTCTTTAAAATCAATATTAAGCCCCTTATAAAAATATTAAAGAAAATCATTTAATTGTACATCCCCTACCCTTAATAAGGATTTTCTTTGCTTTTTAATAATTGCCGCAATAATGCAATCTACAGACTGTTCTTTTAAATTCATCAAATTTAAAATCTGAAACCGAAACGAGTAGAAGAGCAAAAAGTACTCTCCGAATTCTCTTCGTCCTCGTAACTCAATCCGAGCTACTTCTTCCGCTGAAAAATCATAATTAACTCAAACATAACCACCCTTAACGAAACCAACCAAGCGTTTCCTTTAAACCGGCGAGTTTCCATGTATCCCTCCCAACCCTGCTAACCCCCTCAGATTCCAGTGTGCGCCTTAAGATTATGTAATTAGTAACCTCCCAGCAAATAGGAAGCTCATCGTCCAGTTATTTTCAAAACTTAAAGGGAATATAGTCCATTAATTCAATTCATTTTTAAGTGCTTTCACACAAAAATTTTAATATTGTTATAGTTAGCGCACTAGTAACATTTTTAATACTATGATAATCAAATACTGTTTAATGTACTATTTTTCTTACATGTAGGTTTTAATTATCCTTTAATATTCCCAGCATATACACTAGGCATAAAGCATACCTTAATGCACGAAATACATTTTGTGATGTAATGAATCAACGATACAAATTTGATTCCAAAAAAATCAAACTAATTTATCCTATAAATTTTCGGTTTTTAAATACAGAGTGGCCCAAAAGTTTGGAAACTGCTAATTATCTCGTAGAATGCTATTCATAAATGTACAAAATTTGAGGTACACCTGTTTTGGAATACAGAGATTCCATATTTGATATTTACAATGTTGCCAGATTTGCCGTTTTTCTTAAATTATTAGTAACTTTGGTTTTTCAAATACATCACCCTGTATATTCTTATGATTTTATGTAATCTGGAAGGTCATAAATACGTAAAACCGAAGTCTGGCAATGCCTAAATTGTTTCAATAATTTTTTTAATACTAACTATTTTCAAATACATTAAAACGCAACAATTGATAGTTTAGAACATTTTTTAATATAGCAGTTACGTTATTAAGTGTTCAAAATGTGCTCAATTTGTGAGTTGACAGCACCCTAATCGATGGTAGAAGGCGTCTACCACATTTCTCCATGATTGTCTAGAAATTATTTGAGATTCATTGATAATTCGTTGCCTTAGCTCTGCAAGACTTGCTGGTTAAGTTTTGTAAACTGAATTTTCCAAGTATCCCTAATAAAAATAATCTTTAGGATTGAAATCGGGTAAACGTGGAGACCATTCAATTCTACCTTGTCTACCAATTTATCGTCCATGAAACATCTCATCTAAATATCGCCGAACATTCACACCAACTATCTGACGATAAATTTCTTTCGACAAAAAATTACCCAATTGAATAAGTAACTACTATATCTGACCATACATTTAATTTTTGTGGTCTTTGAGTATGGTTTTCACGCATTCAGTCTTCAGTGTGAATTTACGTCACACCAGTACCTTAAATTGTGTCGATTTACAATCCCACATCGTGTAAAAGTTGCTTCATCGAAAAAACATATTCTGTTAACGAAATTTTAATCATTTTCAATTTTATCCAACATTACCTCAGTAAACTCTAATCTACGACCAAAGTCATCCTCACTTAATTCTTGCAATATAAGTTAATTTTGTATAATTTAAATTTATTTTTACGTAATAAACGTAAGACTGAAAAATGACCTACATCATGTACTTGTTCAACCCTGCCTGGGGATGTATGTGGATCTTCAACAAAACTTTGCTTATATCTGAAGTTTTGTTGTCATTGATAACTCGTTTCGGTCAACCTGATCGGTATCTATCTTTTACTTCTTCAGATTCCTCAAATCGCCTTACAGTTTTCTGTACCGTCGTCTTATGAATAGGAGAACCGTTTAGAGAACGGCATTTTAGAGAAGCAATTTAAATTGCAGAACTTTTTGAACCACAACTACTGTCAATTTTAGTTTATAATTTAAATGGTGAACATATGTCAAAATTACAGCATTCTCCATTTAAATATTTAAATTTATTAAAATCTACATATTTTGCATTGTTTTAGGTATTTAAGATCTTTCAGACTACATAAAATCAAGTGAACATATGGTTGAACTCGTATTGAATAGCTGAACTCGTGTGAAATTCACACTGAATGCGTAAAAACCATACTCAAAGACCACAAAAATTAAATGTATGGTCAGTTATAGTAGGTACTTATTAAATTGGGCCATTTTTTATCGAAAGAAATTTAACCTCAGATAGTTGGTGTAAATGTTCGGCGTTATTTAGATGAGATATTTCCCGGACGATAAATTGGTAGACAAGGTAGAATTGAATGGCCTCCAGGTTCACCCGATTTCAATCCTAAAGATTATTTTTATTAGGGATACTTGAAAAATTCAGTTTACAAAACTTAACCAGTAAGTCTTGCAGAGCTAAGGCAACGAATTATCAATTATTCTCGAATAATTTCTAGACAATCATGGAGAAATGTGGTAGACGCATTCTACCATCGATTAGAGTGCTGTCAACTCACAAATGGAGCACATTTTGAAAACTTAATAACGTTACTACTATCGTAACCGTAATGTATATATGGTTGAACTCGTATTTAATAGGAGATTCTAATAATGACTGAATATATAGGGTGATGCATTTGAAAAACCAAAGTTACTAGTAATATAAGAGAAACTGAAAATCTGGCAACATTGCAAATAACAAATATGGAATCTCCGTATCCCAAAATAGGCGGATCTCAAATTTTGTATAATTATGTCTAGTAATTTACGGGATAATTAGCCGTTTCCAGATTTTTGGGCCACTCTGTATATCGTGTTTTGCTGGAGAGCACTGTAGCCAGTTAAAAGTGTTTATCTATACTAAGTGACGTATAAATCAGAACTCCCATTATAAACTTTTATATTTTAAAAATATTTTGTAAATTTATACCGTGCAGCAAAATAAATAAACGATCAAAATTTCAATATGATTGAAACAACTTACGGGGGTAAATCAATTAATAACCTGTTCTACTTCGATGAACCATACGTCCTTAAGTGCACTTGGGATTACTTCTAATTAGGTGGCCAATATCCTTCTGGGGTATCTCGTTTTATGCCCTTATTAACTTCCTTCGATTGTCTCCCAAAGTTTGAGAAGGATGCTCTAAATTAAAAAGTTTCCTACCCATCATGCCCCACACGTGTTCAATTGGGATAAATCGGGGATCAAGACAAAATATTGACTACAGCCTGTTCAATGAAATTCATGGTGGCTCTGACAATTTGTTGTCTTGGGTTATCCGGCTGAAAAATTGAATGTTTTTTCAATACAATCATTCGTACACGTGCCATTTAAAATGTCGTCTGTCACCACATCTTCTTCTGACGTGACTCGACAATTATGCATCACTAAACATAGTCGAGATTTATCAATAAAGACAATTTTATTCTATTTCTGTTCCCAAGCAGATCATTATCTGCATCATGTATGATGATTACGTCGTTGTTCGGGAGAAAGAGGTAGTCCTCTTGACGCTATGCCCAATAACCTGATAACACAGTATGTAAACTTTTATGAACCCTATTAGCCATTTCTCAAAAGAAAAGTCTAGCTGCTCTTAGACCAACTATTCGCTTCCTATAAACTCGCTTAGGTGATGGAAATTTGTGCGTCTTCTTACTCTAAGGTTTTATTAACGACTTTCAAAAAAAAACCAAGATATACCTACCGCTATATTTTGATCGGCACTAAACTTTGTTTCTCGTATTCCTTAGGCTCTCTAGGAGCGTCGGATGTTCTTCACATATACTCATCTTTTATTCATTAGTTTAACGTCTTCCGGAAAGGAAGATGAAGAAGAAGAACTCTTATTTTAGTTATTTAAGAAAACATATGCTTTTGGAGCCAGAAAAAGTTGGATAGAAAGTTTCCACAAGTGTGTACTTACGTAACGTTTTAAGATCCAGTGTACAATTTAGAAATATGTAAATTAGTAACAGGAGCCTAAAGAAATAAAGCAAAAAAGTTCCTTAATATACAGTTTGAAAAAAATACCAAAAAAGTTTTTCGCATACACAGGAAATTCCCAATGAAATTGGTGAATATTTTGTACAGATACGCGAGTAGCTTCTCAAAATAAGCAAGCTTAAGTATATTACTAACAATAGACCTCCATTAGTTTTATTTATAAATAAATGTTCATATGCTTACATTTTTTATACCATATTCAGTGTTAAATACTTCTGTGTCGATTTTAACGGGTTCATACTTTTCTTTCAAAAATAGAAAATGCTTCTAAGTGAAAGAAGTTTTCTTATTTTGGTGCCATAGGTATTCTTCTATGCAGCGTGTAGGCGTTTATGCTGGTTGAATTAGGCGTAAAGATCCTTTTTCTTCTTCTTATGGTGCCATCTCCACTAATGAAGGTTGGCTATTATAACCATTGCAAATTCGTCTCTATCGTCTGCTTTTCTTAAGAGCATTTGTATGTTTAACCCGGTCCATTCGCGAATGTTTTTCAGCCAGGATATTTGTCGTCTACCAGGACCCCTTTCGCCTCCGATTCTACCCTTTATATTTAGCTGCAACAACTCGTTCTTATCATTTCTGAGTATATGTCCCAAATATGCTGTGTTTCGCCCTTTAATGGTGGTCAAAAGTTCTCTGTCTCTTCGCGTTCTGTGCAACACCATTTCGTTAGTAATATGGTCGGTCCATGGTATCTTTAAAATTTTACCAAAAAGCCAAATCTCAAAAGGTTTCAGTTTTATCATTAAGCCAACACTAACAGTCCAGACTTCGACACAATAAAGAAGAATAGAGTGGATATAACATTTTACCATCCGATATCGGATTTGCAGATTGAGTCTTTGGTTACTCAGAAATTTCCTTATTTTCAAATAGGCTGCTCTTGGTTACTCTATTCTTGAGCAAATTTCTGATTTCGAATTCGGATCCTTAGTAATCCAGACTCCTAAGTATTCCATTTTATCCACTTGCTCAATATCTTCATTTTTTATGTGGATCCTTGTAATGACTTTGCCCCTCTTACTAATAATCATGGTTTTTGTTTTCTTTATGTTTATTGTGTAACTAAACTGTTAACCAGTATCACAAATTGTATTTAGTAACGTCTGCAGGTCTGTCTCACTTTCAGCGATGATAACTGTATTGTTAGTATAACGGGTGGTATTTATATTTTCACCATTTATCTTGATTCCTTCTGTACAGTTTTCAAGTGCTTGCATAAATAACTCTTTGGAATATATAATAAATAGTAATGGTGAAATGACACAACCCTGTCTCACTCCTTTTCACCTATAAACGCAACGAAAAGATCTTTTTGTTGGTCTCGACATTTTTGGGCAAGAGTTGTGAAACTATACAGAGCTTTCACTGTTCCTAAGCCGTTACGAAAGCCAAACTGTCTATTACTCATATCCGCTTCGCACTTTCTGAATATTCTTGTATGTGTAATCTTTAAAAATATTTTTAATAAGTGTGACATTAAGCTGATTAATCTATAGCCATTACAGTGTTTGGGGTTCTTGGTTTTTGGTAGCGGAACAAAGATCGTTAGCAGCCATTCTGTAGGTATCTCACCAGATTTGTATATGTTGTTGAAGAGTATAGTAATTGCACTTAAATTGTCTTCGTCTATAAGTTTATTCAGCTTGATATAAACTTCATCTAGCCCAGGGGCTCTACCAGATTTTGAGTTGTTTATAGAATATTGGACTTCAGATTTTAATATTATTGGAACTTACTCGTTATAAATTTGTATTGGTTCCGATCTTGTGTCCATGAAAAGATCTTCAATATATTTAGTCCATACTTGTTTTATTTTAATTGGGTTATTAATAGGTTTATTGTTTTTGTCAATTAATCGGTTATCATCCACTTTTCCTTAGCCTCTTTTGTTTTATTTCTTATTAATTTATGTTTTTATCTGTACTTATTTGTCTTTTGTTTCTATATTTTCTTCTTTGTTCCATTATTTCCAGTATTTCTTGAGTTATCCAAAGTTTTCGGCTTTGTTTTTTATCTGTTTCTTATCTTATCTGTTTTTTTTCTTTTGTAGAGGAGAAAACAGACTCTTTGATTTTGCTCCTCATAATGTTCACATTCTCAGTATTTTTTATTTCTGATGTTAATGTCTTTATTTCTTGATTGATACAAGTTGAAACCTCAGCACGGATTTTGCTTATCTTGAGTAATTGAGTATTCACCTTGGAACTTTTGGATTTTATTATCTTTTTTACCCTCAGTTTTATTTTTGAGGTCACGGTCTGAGCGGAAATCTGCTCTAGGAAAAGTCTTAACGCTTACAATGGAATTTCTAAGTCTTAGATTGGTTAGAATAGTCTATATAATTTCTAATGCAGTTTTGTTCATTATCCTGTGGTGACCTCCAGGTATACAGTCCACGGGGGGTTATCGAAACCATGTGTTCGTAATCGTCAGATTTTCTTCTTGACAAAATTGAGCCAATCTGTCGCCTCTAGCATTCCTTATTCCTAAACCATAATCATCTGTTATATTGTTGACTCGGCCTTTTCTCATCTTTTAATTTAAATCACCTATAATTACAGTAATTTCTTTCTTTCTTGTGTATTATCGTCGTTGTTTGAGTTGTTCAAAAACTATCTTCAATTATTAACCATGTTTCTTATTTTTTTTTATTGCTTTTTGGATCCGACAATTCTGGTTTGTCGCTACAGGACAAAATAGGACAAAAACTCAATGATTAGTTAAAATGTTCTCTTCAACCTCAAACGCCGTTTCAACTGAAAGCGCAATTTTTTTGATGTTCCAACAAATAATCGATAATTTTCGTTTATTGTTCGAACTTACACTACTTAGCGCAAGTTGTCGTTTCCACCTGTCGCTCAAGCCCGCACTGCTCACCAACAAACCAAAACGAATAGCACAGCGCGGCCATTGAGACTCCGGCTTGAGATGGTGATTAGGTCACCTTTGGTTTTAACTCTCACTTGTTAAAAGGGGCTACATACTACTCTTATGTAAATCCGTGATAGTGATGAGCAGCTTTGCTTATATTAATATTAATATTAGAATTATAACGTATCTTTTACAGTGTTTACTAGGACAAAAATAATATGTAGATCGTTATTTTCAGCGCAACCTGCATTTATAGCGTTTAATGTATGTTATTGTAAAACGTCAAGTAAAGTATTATTATTATACTAATAACTGTAATCAAATATCTTAACACAATAAGAAACAACGTGTGAGGTTTCAATCATCATAAGTACGAAACTAGCAAGGAGTTTCTCTTCAAAACTTTATTTGTTTTCTTTCACAAAGTCCACAAACGAATTACCTTGATGAATAGCAAATATTTTCACAAATATTTCTCTCGAAGTTCCTATTCGAATCGGAATACGAGAATACGCTGGAAATGTTTTCGGTTACTTACTTTTTGTTTTTCTTTCATTCAGATGGGTTTTAGATAAAGTTAGTGACAATTTTTTTAAAAAGTGTTATTAAAGATTAGCCAATTAACTTGTCTTAATTTCTACTATTTTGCTATTGGCAGTTAATACTTATGTAGTGTAATTAAATTTAAATAAATGAATTTGTCAGTAATTAATTATTTCTAAAAATATTAAGTTTGGTCTGAAATCTGTTTTCCTATGTTTATTGCATGATGGATTACGAGGATTTTTTCTAGTATTTAAATTCGACTCGTGTGGGAAACTCGTATGAAAACTTAATATGATTAGTCTAGAAGTAATAATTTTATCTTAAGTAAATATAAGTTCTAAATCTTTTTCTACACAGCTAGATCTGAAAGTTTGTATGAGGTAATTAAAAAATATATTCACGAAGCGGCAAATGAAGCACTGGGAAAAATTGAAAATCGGAAAAAAGGAAAACCTGAATGGTTGTCAACGGAACTAGAAGAGAAAGTTCTCAAGAAAAAACAAGCATATAACATATGGCTTCAATCCAAAGATACTCAAGACAGAGAAATATACGCCAAATGGAATAGAGAAGTTAAAAAAGACGTGGATAAGGCGAAAAATATAAACTGGGAGGCTAAGTGTGATGAACTAGACAGATTTATGGGTGGAACAAAAGTGGCACATGTTTGGAAAACATTAAAGCAGTTTAGAAAAAATGAGAAAAATGAAGACAATATTTCTCTGATAAAGTTAAATGAATGGGAAGAATATTATACGAAACTGCTGAAAGAGAATAGAGTAGAGTACAGATGGGATAAGATAAGGGAATTAATAGACAACAGAGACGAAAGACAGGAAATCCCTATAATAACATTATCTGAATTGACGGAAACCTTAAAAGAGGTTAAAAACGGAAAATCCGCAGGGCCTGGAGACATTCCCATAGAGCTGGTTAAATATGGGCCAACTGCACTTTTAGGATTAATAATAGACCTTTTTAATAAATGTATGTGTGGAGACCAGGAAATTCCTAATGATTGGAATAAATCTTATATAAGTCCATATATAAGAGAGGGAATAAAAGAGACTGTTCCAATTAGTGTGACGAGCTCTGTGGGCCGGTTGTACGGCAGAATATTAAAGAAGAGGGTTGAAAGACAGATACAAGATATTGAAGAACAAAGCGGCTTTCGTACAGGGAGATCCTGCCTTGATAATATATTTATCCTACGACAAATAATTGAAAAGCGTGTCGAAAGTAGTAGAGAGCCCTATTTGGTATTTATAGACCTTGAGAAAGCGTATGATAGTGTCCCGTTAAAGAAAATGTTTGAGGTCCTCGAAAGGTCCGGATTGGATTCGACGTATATCCGAGCGATATATAAATCGTACGAAAATGCAGTTAGTTATGTAAAAATTGGAACCAGAACTTTAAATGAATTTAAAGTCACTAAAGGCCTAAGCAAGTATGCTGTTTGTCACCGACACTATATTCCTATTTGAGGAATATGCCAAATGGGGGCTTAGGGTAAACATAAGCAAAACAGAATATTTAAAAATTGGAGGAAATACCACAGATCTGAGGCTTGAAATGCAGTCATAAAAGGTTGCAACCAGTATAAATATCTAGGAAGCATCATATCAGCAGATGGCAGAGTTAAGATAGATGTACAAAACCGAATAACCCAAGGGAAAAAATGCATCCGAATACTGAATTTATTACTGTGGTCTAATAAAATAAAGATGCATACCAAATTTTGTGTATACAGAGCAATTGTAGAACCAATTACCACATATGGTGCCGAATGTTGGACGATGACAAAGAATGAACGAGATAAAGTAGACGTTGTGAAAATGGATTATCTTAGAAGGTCATGTCGAGTATTAAGAATGGAAAGAATCAGGAATGAGGAAATACGAAACCGTACAGGAATTAGAGATACTCTTTCAGATAGAATACAAGGAAGGCAATTACAATGGTATGGTCACGTGATGAGAATGGAGGAGGAGCGGTGGCCAAAGAAAGCCTTAATAAATGTTCCTCCAGAAAGAAGGAAAAGGGGAAGACCATTAAATTCCTGGAAAAGAGAAATTACAAAAACAATGCAATCTAGAGGCTTAGAAGAGGGAGATTGGAGAGATAGGAAAATAGGGAGGCTGAAATGCGGGAAGCGGCAATCGCCGTAAGACCCCCGTTATATGATAATGTAAATATAAGTTCTATGGATATATTGAATAGCAAAACATGTGTAAATAGGGTACCAAATAAACATCCGCTGATCAATTGAGATACGGCTGCACATATGCTATTAACAGTAGATCTGTTGATTGAACGTGACACCCAATTACATATAAACACAGCTAAATCAGCAAATCACTGAGACTGCTGCACTTCCAAATCCCGAGTTGTAACACTCTCGTGCTCAGGGGATGTATGGCATAAGAAAAAGTTATACCCTAGACAGATGGCTAGCTCTAGGTGACTGTAGGATTCACAACTATAAGCGTACTGCAATGCTTTACATATCGTCCAGATTCGTGAAAATAAAATGAACAATGGACAAAAAGAGATAGCTCAAAACGGTATTAAAAAAAATAACTTTACAAATAAGTGAGTCCACAAATAAAAATATAAAGGGAACTGTCAGAGAAGCGATTTTAGTCGTGAGCTGTTTAAGTGAAACTTCAACACAGTAAGGTAGCTTACTGTAAGGAAGCCCTTATATCCCAGTAACGTATGCCATAATATTGAAATATTTTCATTATAGAATTATATTTTTATACTAAAATGTGCTTTGATGAAGACATTCTGTCTCCGGTTTCTGTATAGCATGTAGCTTCTCCTTTAAAAATTTTAAAGTGTTTGTTTCTCTTTGTGTATTGTATTGTTATGTCCAATTTTACTTTTATGACATTCTACTCATGTCGGATAGGCCACAACTGACGAAATGCCCCTGAAGATGATCTATTGATCTAAAGTACTTGGGCAAGATTTAATTAATCACTGTGTTCGATAGTTGCCTTGTATACTATCAAAGTTTAATTATTCGAACATTCAACCTTATATTGTATTATGTTTATATTGGATTAAACCACAATTGATTGTAATGGAAATAAAATTTTTAACTGCTGTTTGACATTTCGATTTCCATTCTGGAAGTCTTTGCAACCAAATGCAACGTATCTTTGCCAACCCCTCGATCTTAGCTTCTTTGGACCAATGAAGAATAATTGGAAACAATTTCTTCGCGAGTGAAAGAAAGCTAATCCAAAATTATCATATGTTGCGTAGTTTGTTTCCAAGATTATTAAAAAATTTTTTGAGAAAATGGCACCGTATGATGTAGATAACGCTATAAAGGAGTTTTATCCTTGTGGTATTTGTCCTTTGTCTAAAGATAAACTTTTAGCAAGAATTCCTAGTGAGAAGCAAACCACCAATCGAAACAGTGCTAATGTATTAAAGGTACTATTAGAATATTTGAACGAAGAGAGAAATCCCATAAAACGTGAACCTACAATAAAACAAAAGAAACTGAATGTTATACTTGGAAGATCAGTTGCATGTAGACATTCCAGAGAAAGAAACTAACGACGATAATATGCCTTCTACAAGCAAGACACACATTTTGAGGAAAAAGTTTCGAAAGTTCCGAAACAGAGCGTGAGTGAAAATTTTGACCAAGAAGACCATGAAGTTGCAGACATTCAAAGTAATATTGTTGAAGAAACAGAATAATTTCACATTAATGATATAGAAGCCAATTCATGGGTTGTAATATAATACCAAACTAAGAAGAATATTAAACATTTTGTAGGACAATTTCAGCGATTAAAGATGAGGCTAATGTTAAGTTCCTAAAACTGTCAAAATTGGGAAAGTTTATTTGACCTGATATTCTTGACGAAGACAATGTTCCTCTAAGTAAAATAAAAAAAAAATCTGCCAAAAATTTGCAAAAGAGGCGAGCTTTGTTTGATTTTGGACTTATCTGCATATCATTTTAAATAAGTAACTTTCTTTTTGTAATAAAAAGTTTTTATTAAAATGTTTATTATAATTTAAAATTATTTTCACTCCAGTTAACTAAAAATCATTTTTATTAAGTAAAAACATAGGCAGAACTTCACCCCATTCGGGTGAAGTTGACCAAACAAGCATTTTATTTTGCCGTTCGGTTTTTTAAAATACCCGATATTTTTTCTACTAAAATTAAAGTTAAAGACTTATACACATATTATACAAAAATATGTGATACATTTTATTTTGTTCTTTAGGAAACATCTTTATTTGAAGTTAAAAAACGGTCAACTACACCCCATTTTACGGTACTACAATAAAAAATCTTGAGAAATATTCGTCGAAATTTTTCGACCTTTCATTTGTTTTCTAGTTTAAGAAGACATTTTTTTATTTTTTGTTTACCAATATTAAAATAAATATTACATGCCATATTTTATTTAAAAAAAGATATAATATCTTAGCATCCATAATCAAGAAAAATGTTGGCATACTTCCTCAATGGCGCCATTTAAATGCAATATATAAACAATGTCGAACAATGCGAAAATAAAAATATTAATTGAAGCACTGAACTGCACCTTATTTGTTGAACCCTAGCAAACAGATATTCGAATTCTAATTTTGAGTAATTGCAATTCAAAATGAATTTTCCCTGTCAGTCTGCCGACGAGACAACTGAAGGGCCAAACATGGTCGGGCGAAGGGCCAGAGTATACTCGTCCTTCAGTAGCAATCAACGGAACGGATCCCAATCAAGTGAGCTCTAAGACCTTGGCGGAAGGTGTCGGCAGTAGATCAAAGGCGTAAGCAATAAGGGCGTTAAAGGGCGGACAGAGGGCATCATTAGTCTGCCCTCTGCCGGCCACTGCGCTAAATGCCGGCCGTTTATCATACGGCCACCTTGACTAGCAATTTGTCATAGGATGCCGGACTCTACAAACACTGGCCGGGTGGGCCAAAAGATGCCGGCGATACTCTACCATCAGTAGCGGACAGAAAATTTTTAAACACCAAATAAAAGTTGAAAGAAATTAAAATATAAGCTAATTATCGATGGGTACATTTGGAAAACAAACAAAGAATAGAAAAAAATCTTTGGTATATTAAAAACAGTTTTAATTTTATTCCTATTATTATTTTATATCCATAATAGTTTTTTTAAATACTATAACATTAAACTTAAATAAATATTATGCAACGTAATAATAATTATGTTTATGTAAAAATTGTACTTCTTTTAAATTTAAACAATTACTTTTAAACAAAATTTTGGTCAATCAGAGGGTTCTTTAATACGTAATACCAGCTGACCCGCCGGACCTTAAAATTAAATATTGTATCAAAGTTCAATAAGCTACCCTTTCGAGTATGTTAGTAAAAGAAATATTTGGGTAATTATGGTACAAAACCGTGTCGAGGTATCAATAGCGACTTTTCATTTCCAGTATCTAACAACTGCTTCGAAAAGACAATTGCACAATTTGATCTTGTTGCAAAAACACTCGCACGGTAATTGTGGAATAATTATTAAATAAGGAGCAGTTTGAAAATAAAATCATGGCTCCAGCAAAAATGTTTTTGATAGTCATGAATATCTTTTGAAGTTCTATCCAGTCCAGGCCAATGTATATTCATATCAAACGATTAATTTGCATACATGTAAAATCTGCACCATTGCTCTATTTTTGGCGAAGCTGCAATCTGGTGTTACAATAATTTGTATGTTTAATAGTAGTTTCAAGGCAAAATTTACAATTCTTCCGCCTTTCAATAAAGTTGCAGATATTCCATACAAAGCCAACACTAGGGCTACTGCGATTTAATCTTTGCCAACAACAATAAAATTAGTAATAGTTTTCTGTGATATTCCCCCATCAAGGAAGTAAATTTAACCAAATCCAGTTTTCGCAGCTTCTATCAAAGTATCGTACGGAATCCTCTGTTGTTGATTCAAGTGTAGACAAATTTGTATGAACTATTTCGACAAATGATTTAGTGTTGAATGGTTGCTCTGTTTGTAACTGTTGTTCTGTTTCACGAAGTACCAAAGGAAAGGAGTAACATGTCTTTACTGACAAATATTAATGGTGCTTCATAAATATTATTTAAAGTATATATTAAGCAACACAAAAAAACTTTATCTTGATAATAAACTATTATAAAAAAAATAAAAGACAGACCAAACAATTGAATTACCATAACTGTGGGTCTGTCAATATTCATCAATTTTAAGATTTGATTTCATTATATTCTATTTTAATATATTTTATTTTTCCATTTTTATTCTATTTTATCCTATTTTATTATATTTTATTCGATTTAACTCTATTTTATCCCATTTAATTTTTTTGTTTTATTTTTTCAAATTTTATCCTCTTTAATTTTATTTTATTTTGCAATTTATTATTCTATTTGACCATTTTGTCCTATTTTATACTACTTTATTTCAATTTCTTCTATTTTATTATATTCTATTCTAATTTACTCTATTTTATTGTATTTAAGTTTAATTTTATTTTATTCTTTTTACTTTAATTTTATTCTACTTGATTCCATTTTATTCTTATTTATTTTACTTTATTCCAATTTATTTTATTTTATTTAACTATATTTTTAGCATATATAATTCTATTTTATATTACTTGATTCTATTTAATTCCATTTCACTCTACTTATTTTACTTCATTTTCTTTATTTTATTTAATCTTGAACAGAATAAATTTATTTTGTTTATATTTATTTTACTCTAGTTTATTTTAATTTATTTTATTTAATTTTAGTTTAATATAATTTTATTTTTGTTCTATTTTATTTTAATTATTCGATTTTACTTTGTTTGATTTTAATTTAATTTAATTTAATTTTATTTTGTTTTATTTTATTAACTATCAATCTGTCAATACTGACATTTATTTTGTTAAACAAAGCTTTCTTTGTTAGTCATAGTATGGCGCCATCTATTAGTTATATTTTGATTTAAAATCACATAAAAATTGATTTTAAGTTCTTTCCGTACAATTTTTTAAAAATTATCTTTTACACAAACCTTATGATACTTTTATACTAAATATAGTTTAAAGTGTTTATAAATTTATAAATGTATGTTATTTATATCTAATTATCAGAAGAAAAACGGCAACTATCTTTTAAATTTAGTGTATACTGGTTAAGAAGTATTTTCATTTTGTTTTCATCACAATAAAAGATCATTAGTAAAGTAATGTTGTGTTTTAGTTTGATTGTATTGATACAGTTGGTTTTGTTCTTCCTGGTTGTAGATCATCACAAGAAAACTGCAAAATTATTCTGCAATGTAACATAATAGATTGAATTTGTTGATTATCTCACATAAATCCAGTATTTTTTAGTTAATTTTATTTATTGATAACAAATGGGACAAACTCACTGTCAAACTTAAACAAGTATCTAGCTTTAAAGAAATTGCAAGTACACACTTATTTATACAAAGTATCTTTGTGCATTTGAGTGCTTTAAATAGAACCTAAAGATATTAATACATAAGTTAAACAAACCTATCCAATCAGGTAACTGATTACCATGCATGAAAAGTAGGACCACACCTATATTTGAACCATAATTTATTCTGTTATGGGAAACACGAAAAAGTGAATTCTGGTGAACGGTGAAGAATATGTAAAACAAATTGGCTAAAGCAATTTAGGAGATTGGATTATCAAGCTTAAAACTAATAATCAAAGTCAAAGTTAACTCTTCTGATAAAAAAACCTAGATTCAAGAAATTGATCACACCAGAATAAGAATATGGTCTAGGCAGGTTAAAAGAACAGTATTTCAGAAATCTTTGAACTCTCTTTCTATCACTTTTTGATACATGCATTTACATAGCTTTTTTGCATATAAAATCAATTTGCAAATTAAAAGACAACTGAGTGAATTGAAAAAAATATTATTCAAACATAAATAAACAAAGTTAGGTTAGTATTGACGTGTAAGGTTGTCCGATATTGATTACTCGATTACCGCAAGGCCGAGATAATCAACAAAAAAAGAAGATGTATTTGGTGACTTTTTTAGTAACTTTCTTGGGTATGAATCTGTCTTTTTGGTTTATTCCTCCTGGTTAAAAAATAGGGTATAGCACTAAATACAATAAAAAAGATTTAAAATCCATAATTTAATCTACCAATGAAAAAATATTATGAGTATATCTATTTATAATCTTTATAGTATATAAGAAGTGAGTAGCAACTTGAGTAGAGACTTGTAGTAGCTCGAAATAAAATGAAATGGTGTTTATCTATTGGCGACGTGCAAGTACTTGGATGTGATACGAGAAACGATCGTGCGTGAGTAGCGGAGAAATCTTGCATTTTTTACTGCACATTTCATAGATTTCATAAATTCATATTGTCAATTGGCAAATTTTCATATTTCATATTCGTTTATTTATTTACGCCTTCTGTCACTGAAGAAAATGGGATTTAGTAATTGCTGTGTTATAAATTGTAAAAATACAACAAAAAATTGTTGAAAAGTTATTTGGTGATTTACTTTCTCAAATTCAGTTTTTATTATTGCCAGTATTATATTAACAGTAATGCTGTAATTTAATAATATATTTATTTGTATTTACACTATATACAACGTTTACTTTTTAATAATATACCGACATAACCTCAATCTTACTTTTTTTTTCTTATTCTTTTTTGGGGCTACGTCCTTGACAGTTATCCGGTACCCTCGATCTAACATGAAAGCGCAGTAAATTTTGCTGATTTACGACACCAGGTGTCGCTCTTCCGAACTTGCACGGTCCCAATATGGCTGTTATAGAAACGTAACATGTAACCGAGTACCCTTGTAGCGACCTCTATATATTGAACGATGTAAGGAATAACCTGTAATAACAAAAATACATCTACAGTTTACCCTGCGAATAACCACCTTTTGCACTGTTTGCGTTAAGAAAAGATATTAAAATACAAGTAAATTATTGCATTTCTTTTTAATTATAACAGCCCTATATACAAACAGAGTTTTTTCTTCGTAAAGAGTCAAAAGATTATATTTAGTAGGGTAAATTAAAGAGGTATTGTCGAAATAACAGGTTACTACTAACAGCATCCAATAGCTTATAGAAAGCTTTGATTCGAAGTTTACCTAATTCGCTGTTGAAAAGAAGTCTTATTTATATATAATAATAATAAAGTCTTATTGTGACTAACAGCTTCAATCAAAGCACTTAAATAATCTAATAAAGGGTAGTTTTAAAAATATTTCAGTCTATTATTTTTCTTTTACTCTCAAAATGATTTTGCCAATAGCTACAGCACTGTGTTAAGCCTGTATAAATCTCTTGTTTTACTATTTTAACTGCTTGCTATTCATTTAGCAGTATAAATAAATGCATAATAAAAAAGTTGATGACAATTTAATACGAACACCACTGTTTTCTCGTGTTTGCGAAATGCCGCTCTTACCCTTAACCCAACAGTAAATATGTGCCCTATACGAGGTGGACAAGGTCTGGACTTTAATAGGAATGTAACTGGAGTATAAGAGTGGATCGGGGACGTGCAGAGCTGGAGGGGTGTAGGATGAGATTTGATGAAGGTAACCAGATATTCAGCAGGTTATTAAGGGATTTAACGAGATTTTTTAGGAGGAATTTCGAATTTCCTTTTTTTGATTATGTTAAAGGATTTTAAATACCTTTTGGGTGAATGCAGTTAAACAAATTTAGTGTTTGTAAATTATGCCTGTAATTAATTCAGTCCGTTTACGACACAGTTTTGTCTTTTGAATATAATACACATATGTCTAACAGTTTATAATATGTACAAATAATATATCTACGCCTATGGTGGTTCTAAAATTGTTATTGATATTCATTTTAGAGCGTTTTTAAATGAAAATGATAAAAAAATTGAATCGTTTTTGTATGATTTTGGTTATATTCAACTCATTACCGAATTTACACATTATTTTAGTCTTTCTTTAAATTTAAATTGAGCCGTTTAAAAATGCTTAGAAACGTGATATCTTATTTTGACAGATCTATAGTAATTGCTTTGTTACAAAAGAGCTTTATACAACGTTATATCGCGAATATTGTTTATGTTACTCAGAGTACAAAATTTAAAAAAATCCAAGATACAAATGACGTCAAGGATCTTCCCAAAAGTGGTAGAAGTCGATGTACAAACAACAGCACAAGACCGGCAAATAACATTAATAGCTCGTAGAAATCCTTTGGAATCTACAAGTGGTATATCCAGAGAAATTTCTAGGCTTCAAGGACTGAATATTTCACGGCAAACAATAACACGCAGACTAAATGCGGAAAATTCTCTGATAAGTCAAAAATTGGCTTGGTATCTGATTCGCGAAAAACATTAAATTGGAGGGCCTCAGGACGACAAGTGCGACTAGAAACAGCCCAACCGCGTGTCCCATTTGAAGGTGGCAGTATTATGGTTTGGGGTGGTATTATGAGTAATACACGGACGCCACTGCTGGTTCTGGAGAGAAGGGTCACGGTGCTGTGTACATCTAGGAAGTTTTAAATCCTGTCGTACATCTATTCCAAGGGGCAGTAGGTGATGAATTTGTGTTTATGCATGACATGTAGCGTTTACGCTACTGATTAACCCCTCACGAAAATTTTTGTGTTCCGCCAGCGATCGATTTTTAAATGGACATTTTTCCCTACACGCGCAGTAGTCGCTTAAAAAGGAAGATTGGTCGAGTCTGTACGAGAACGATCAGTTTTTGGTCAGAACTCGTTAACGCAGACACGCCAACCGGTGAAATTTTTTCACCTTCAAAGTGACGGAATTGGAACAAGGAAAATAATTTGGGGAAGAATAAATTAATTCGTAAATAAAATAGATATATTAATAATAATAATAATTAATTTTTAAAATCAATATTTATAAGAGTTCCACATAAAAGGAAGATTTTTTTGGCGTGCTGCGGCTCCATGTAAGTAAATAATTTCATACGTATTATCTCTTTATCATATAATCAAATTTATCATTGCAGTTTAGTATTTCTTTAGAGATTTATTTTTGAGTTCCGAAATAATTTAAATATAAAATTTCCTTGATTTACTTGCAAAGAACAGAAGGTCATTTTTTATACAGTTAAATTTAAATTCTGTTTTATTCCATATCTTATCAGTAAGTTTTTTGGTTCTTTTTTCTCTCACTTTTTTTTGTGGAATATAAAAAGGTTCGACAAATATTGGACAGCCTTCTATATTCTGCGCATGTTCATTTCATGGCGCAAGCCTGTCACGTCTACGAAATGAACTTCGGAAATTTTGACATGTTGACTTAACCTGTTTTGATGTTTTGTTTTGGTGCAGTCAATCCATGCTGCTACACCTATTGAATTGCATTTATTAAATTACATAACCTTTTTAGATTCCGTCACTTCACTTGAGAGTATTCTCTTAAGAATATTCCCTCAAGGAATAGTTACAGAATTTATTGAATAGTTAACAACTTGGTTATGGAGTTACCGATTTCTCGGAGCAGATAGACCAGTGCCTGGTTTGACTAAATTAGACTCCCCTGGGTTTGTCCTTACAGCCACAAACTGATGTAACCGTGCCAAGAGGAATTTTCCTATGGACTTATGGGGCTGTAAAGATAAGTTGTTTGACTGTGTAATTTTTTTTTGTTACTATCTATTTTGTTAACTTTTCATATGCATATGATCAAGTGACTACATTTTGATAAAATATAATTTTGATATTATTGGGAGAGGGAAAATACCTTTCATGTTTTATGAGATTTTATTTTAATTAGGATTTCAAGAGTACTGACCAAACTCACTTTTGCTATAATATATTTTTTTAATACAATATATTTGATATAATACAAATTTTGATGTTGGGGAAGGGAAATAAATTTCATGTGGTTTTTTTTTAAACATTATATAAAGAGTATTGAAGACTCACTTTTTGGATGTAAGATAATAATTGTAATAGATTTATCAAGTTTGATATCTTTACAATATTGTAATTTGTATCTCATTTTAGTTGAACTAGCTAAATTTAAATTACTACCTTTTTGTGTTAAGACTTTGGCTACAATACGGACTATTCTTGTTGTTTACTAATATTTTATACTTTATTTGGCCAGTGGTAGTGATTATTCGCTTGTTGAGGGGCTATTAGGTCCTATTGTATCTTTACACCATCCACTACCACTGTTATTTAGCTTTGCATTATATGTAAATTGTTCATACATATATATCTATATACATGTTTTATAAATATATTTTATTATTCGTAAATAATTTTTGTAATGTGTTGGTTTAAATCTCAATTCATTTATTAAATTTCTATCTATCTAATCAGCCTTAAACGTCCACTCTTGGGTATAGGCCTCCCCTGTTAATCTCCATTGGTCTCTATTTTGGGCGATCTGCATCCAGTCCTTTCCTGCCGTTCTCTTAAGATCTTCAGTCCATCTCATCTGTGGTCTTTCTCTTTTTCTTTTCTTTTCCCATGGTCTCCAGTGTATAATTCGCTTATTCCATCTTTCATCTTTTTGCCGAAGAGTGTGACCGGCGAAGTTCCATTTAAGCTTTGCAACCTGTCTTGATACATCGTTCACCTTTGTTTTTTCTCTGATCCGTTAGTTTCCTTTCCTATCTTTAAGACCGATACCCAGCATCTGTCTTTCTATTGCTCTTTGTGTTTTGGATATCCTGTCGATGTTCTCCTTTGTAAAAGTCCATGTTTGTAAGCCATACGTGATAACTGGTAAAATGCACTAGTTGAATATTTTCGTTCGCAAATATTGAGGGAACTTTTTATTTTTTAGAATATATGATAGTTACCAAATGAGACCCATGCTAGTCTTGTTCTTCTTTTTATTTCTTCTGTTTATTGTCCCTGTTCAGCTTTATTATCTGTCCTAGGTATATGTATTCTGCCACCTGCTCTAATTTATTCTGTTTGACTACTATTTCTTATTGGTCTTCTTGGTTTGTTATAGTCTTGGTTTTACTATAGTTCATCTCTAGACCTACCTCTGTCGGTCTTTAAATTTATTATACTAAATTTATTAATACCTAAATTTATTAAACGTGGGAGAAATGATTTCTTTGTAATAACCAGCGTTTAGACCATTCTGTGCCATCTCTCTTTTTTTTTCTTTTCTGAAGAATAAGTTGTAAGCCAAGTACAGCTATCACATCGTTGTACTACACTACACATACTACTTGTATTACACATACACTAACGTGTATGTGTAATATGGAACTCGGTTATACCTGTCGGTTATGCATGCAAGGTTAAGCCATCATGCAAACCGTAACGTATATGGCCTCCATTAGGAGTGAGTAGGGATATAATAATTAGTAAAAAAGTAACAAATATATAAATAAAAGATAGATAAAATATAGATAATAACAACAAAAAAAACTAAATACAGCTTATCTCCGTAGTGTTGGATCACAGAACAGAGAAAGTACAGAGTAAAATTCCCTGGTGTTTAATATGCTTATAATGTAATGTTAGAAACCATCATCATCATTAGTGCTACAGCCCTATACAAGAGCCTTGACCTTCCCAAGTCTATTACGCCAGTCAGTTCTATCCATTGCCAATTGTTGCCAGTTTATTGCGCCTATTTTTCTACCATCTTTATCTACACCATCCCTCCATCTGAGTTTTGGCCTACCCCTACTTCTACTTTCCACAGGTTGTGACATAAGGATTCTTCTTCTTGTGATCTTGCCAGATGTCCTGCCCATCTTAATCTTCCTATTTTTTAAGAGATACTACATTTTTACCACCAAATATGTATTTATATCTGTAATATATCTCGTAGTAGTAACTACTTCTCCAAACACCATTCTCACAGATGCCGCCGATTTTTTTTTGGATCTTTCGTTTAAATATAAGCATGATGTTTTCATCTGCTTTGGAGATGGTCCATGTCTCCGATCCATATGTCAACAATGGTTGTATAAGGGTTTTGTATATCGTTATTTTTTTAAATTTTAGTTATCTTAATTGAATTTTGGTATTTTTCATTAATTGCTGTATAATCGATCTGATTTCTTATGATCTTCACTTTAGTATCTGCTGGTGACTTTCAGATATATAAACGACGCTTGGGTAGTTTAAGAAATGTATTTGTCTGTTGTATCTACCCAGATTTCTACCAAACGATCTCCTTTGTCACTACGTTGCTCAAGTCCGAAATTGCCTACAATGTTTTCTTGTGTACCTTTTCCCACTTTAACATTGAAGTTCTTGATTATGATAATATTGTTTTTATTTTTCAGATAAATTATAACGATCTTTATTTCCTCATAAAATTTCTCTATGTCATCTTAATACCCACTTAATACCCACTAACCTAACTCGTAGAGATTTCTCACATTCTATGTGCCTATTCTAGTACTTGATTTTATTCTTATTTTTTTTTATTGTCACAAAGATTTCGCTGGATAACGACCTGGAAAGCCCTGTATGCTTGTTTTCTTTTGCCGGATCTTGGTATCCGAGGACTATAACAGTATACCTTTTTTTAGCATATGCCAATGCCATTATAAATGAATTAGGGAATAATTATGATATGTTTTACCGTTCCTTCCCTACGCCTCATGTACACCACAACCATTTAAACTGGTCCAATAATGCTTATGGTAGTTCAGTTTCAAGCCGATCCAGGATCATTTTCACTGCGTCTTAAGCTTCTACTGATGATCACTGCTGTTATCTATTAATCAGAGGAAAAATGTAACTAGATTTTAAAAGGATAAAGGGATGGGACATGTTTTCTTCTAGTGGGAAGAGACAAAAACAGAGTTTTTAAAATGTTCGTTTGAAGATGCAGATACCACTACAAATAACATATTAACTTTGGATTGTAAATTGATATTAACCCTTTGTTAGTCGCTAGGAAAAACTGAGCATCAAGAGTCGCTACGATGTCTGAGACCGACAAATAAAAAAAAAAAGTTTTGAATATAAAATTCGCACCAATTTTAGCCAAAATAAGACAGCATAGATTAAAATGATTTAGGTATGTTTAATATCAAGATCTACGAGAAAGGTCTACAAAAAGAGGGGACCAGGAAGAAGAAGAATATCTTGGCTTCAGAACTTACGAAAATGGTTTTCCTTGACAACTTCAGAACTAGTTTGAGCTACGGTCAATAAAGTTAGAATTGCCATGCTAGTAGCCAACATCCGTAACGGAGAGGCACCACAAGAAGAAGAAGAATATCGAGGTGCTAATTACTCAATGGGAATAATTGCTGGTTTGCTACTTCATAAAGAAAAGTACAAGAAAAAGTCCAAAGAAGATTTGGGGAGAAACACTTACGTAAGATTTTTTCTGATGGATATTCCGAAATTAATGTTGATTTCATGTAATCAAATGAACTACGTTAGAATAAAGCCTTCCCAGGTTCGCAACTCAGCAATATTGGTAATATGATTTTGAAGTCGTCTACTTTAAAATGTATAATATATGTCAGAGTTGTTAATATAAATGACTAAGATGAAATCCAAATACAAGAATTTTTCACCAAGTAAAAAAAAACGAAATTTGTTTAATTTAATAACGTTTATATATTGATAACGTCATATGTCATACTTAAAATAAGAAGAACATCAATTAAAATTATCCAGGTATATGCCCCCACGACAGCTTATGATGAAGAAAATATCGAACTATTTTATGAACATATATCAAAGGCTATTGAAGAACATAAAAAATCATCTTATGCTAGTAATTGGATATTTCAATGCCAAACTGGGTAAAAAACTAAACAAAGAAGAAACTAAAATAGGAGATTTAGGGTATGGTCAGAGAAATGATAGAGGTGATACTATGATGAACTACCTAGAAGAAAAGCATCTATACGCAATGAACTCCTTTTACAAAAAGAAGCCCCATCGAAAGTGGACATGGATCAGCCCTAATGGATTCACAAACAATGAGATCGACTTCATACTGTCCACGGAACGATATATCATTAAAGATGTAACAGTTCTTAACAGATTCATAACAGGTAGCGATCACAAGATGGTCAGAGCAAAAATTAGTATTGACGGTAACTATGAGATGAAAAGAAAAATAAGTAGAAAATGGAATCTAGTAGATATAAACAAACTAGGGTAATATAAAGAGATATACAAAGACCTGTTAAAAGAACAACTTACCCAAAGATTAGACAGTAACGATAAAGATATAGACGAAATAGACAACATACTTACAGCAACAATGATTAAATCAGGAAAAGAAATAGCAAAGAAGAATCTAAAAAAGAACAACTATATTTTAACAGAAACAAAGAAGCTAATGGATAAAAGAAGGAAGCTGAACGAAGACGGCAAAAGGAAATCTATGGAATATGTAGAAATTAATAAAACAATAAGCAGAATGATAAAAAAAATAAGAGAAAAGAACAAGAAATAAAAATAGAAGAAGTAATACAAAACAACAAACTAATTAACATGAAATGCTTAAGGCCGAAATTAGGTAAGTTTGAAATAAACAAAATAAAAGATGTAAATAGAATAGAAACAAACGTTAAAGATGACATCATAAATATAATCCACCATTTCTACTCAGAATTATATAAAACAAAAAAGGAACCACCAGAAGAAATTAAAAACCAACTTAAGGTCAAAATAAAAAATGCCGACTCAGAGCTGCAGCCCGAAATAAGCAAATCAGAAATAAAGAAGGCATTGAAAGAAATGAAAAACAACAAATCGCCTGTAAAAGATGGAATACCTGCATAGATGCTGAAATATGGTGGAAAAGTGGTAATTAATACTCTACATTCCCTTTTTACCAAGATATTAAAAGAAAAGAGAATCCCAAACAACTGGAAGGAATCAGTAACCATTATCCTACACAAGAAAGGGGATAAAGCAGATATAAAAAACTACCATCCTAAAACACTCCTCAATGTAATGTATAAACTGCTAAAAAAAATTTTAACCAATAGATTGACGACAAAATTCGATGGATACCAGTCGAAAAAACAAGCTGGTTTTAGAAAGGGATTCAGCACAAGTGACCATTTACTAAGTATGAAAATACTTATAGAACGAGCAAATGAATACCACATTCCTCTATATATGGCGTTCATAGATTTTGAAAGGGCTTTCGACAGTGTCGAACATTGAGCAGTAAAAAATTCTTTGATTAACATCCGAATTGACCACAGATATACGGAACTAATAACCAATATATATATATATATATATATATAATATATATATATATATATATATATATATATGTATATATATATATATATATACATATATATATATATATATATATATATATATATATATATATATATATATATATATATATATATATATATATATAAGGAAGCCAAAACAACAATTAAAGTATATGAAGGAACAAAATCATTAAAAATAAGTAGAGGCGTGAGACAGGGTGATACAATATCACCGAAACTTTTCAATCAGGCTCTTGAAGATACTTTTAAAAGATGAGAATGGGAAAAAAAAGGTATAAAATTTGTGGACAACGCTTGAACTATCTAAGGTACGCTGATGACATCGTATTAATAACCGATAAAAAAAAATAATTATTTGAAATGATGAAAGAACTGGACGTAGAAGCTGGAAAGATAGGCCTTAATATAAATTACAGCAAGACCAAAACTATAACAAATACAGATGAAGACATCACAATGAGAATCGGACAAGATGAAATAGAACAAGTTAAGGATTGAAATCGTAGGCTTCCACGGCCAGAGTCAGAATTATAGTTTATTCGTCTTCCGGGTTTGGACCGTGTCATTTGTGAGTGACCCAAAAGTGGGTTCATCTCGACGTTTCGCTACAATTGTATGTAGCTAGTTCTCCTGAAGAAGCTACATACAATTGTAGCGAAACGTCGAGATGAACCCACTTTTGAGTCACTCACAAATGACACGGTCCAAACCCGGAAGACGAATAAACTATAAGTTAAGGATTATATATATATATATATATATATATATATATAAATATATATATATATATATATATCTCCGTCAAACTATAAAACTTAACAAAGAGAACCAAATAGCAGAGATCAAGAGACGAGTTAGACTGGCATGGGCGGCATTTGGTAAACTAAGCTACATTCTTAAAAACAAAAGATATCCACAGCATCTTAAGACCAAAGTATATAATCAATGCGTACTCCCTGTTCTTACTTATGGTTCCCAAACGTGGACATCTACAAAAGCAAACATGGACAAAATCATAAAAACCCAAATAGCAATGGTAAGACAAATGTTGTACATAAGACTAATGGATAAGAAGAGAAACGAGTGGATAAGAGAGAAAACAAAAGTGAGGGATGTTAGATAATAAGTTGCAAAATTGAAATGGAGATTTGCCGGACACAATATAAGACAAAAAGAAGACCGATGGAACAAAATTCTTATAAGTTGGAGACCGTGGGAATATAAAAAAAAGCAGAGGAAGGCCCCAAATGAGATGGGCAGATGATATCAAGAAGCACGTGGGCTCTAGATAGATGACTGTAGCGACAGACAGAGAAGAATGGAAAAGGATTGGGGAGCCCTATGTCCAAAGATGGACCGAAGAAGGCTAATTAGATATATAGATTTTGATAACGATTTCTGAAGTTGAACTGAAACGTCAATAAACTTATTTAAAGTTTTAATTGTAGCTTATTCCCATTAAAATTTTAATTACTTTAAAATGCTACAAGAAAATATCTTCAAAACAATATTAAGTAGAACGTGTAGGTTAAGAGGCATTGGTATATCACAAGATAGAAACTTTTAGAAAAAATTTTATCAGGGAAGACTACCACGCACAGGAACAGAGGTAAAGATATTGATTATGATTAATATCTTCCAAAATTACAACTACATGTATACTGACACTTTTACTTTAACTGATCGAATAAGAAATAAAAGTTTTTGTTTTATTACTCTTGATTTAGAAATTCTGTCGATATTGTCAGTGAAATTTGCGATAACCGTTGTTGATAAAGGCATGCTTTAAACTAGAGAGCTCAGCGGGTCTACTTGCATAATCGCAAAGACGTATTGACCTAGAGACAAGGGTATTAATGACTGAATTAATTTGTGAAGGTTGGTTATGAGTCTTGGCATGAAAGTAACGATTGGTATGGGTGCATTTTTGATAAACGGAGTAATAAAAACCTTGGGATTGGTCTTTCTTCGTGATAACGTCGAGAAACGGTAAAGATAAGTTAGTTTCCACCTCCATCGTAAACTGGAGACTAGGATGTATACCATTCAGTAATTTTAAAAAGGCATCAAAGCATCCCTGCCGTGATGCCAAATGACGAATGTATCGTCAACATATCGTAGCCGACATGTGGGTTTGAGCATTATTGTGGACAATGCTCTGGTCTCGAAGTCTTCCATAAAGATATTGGCAATTACTATAGACAGTGGGGAGCCCATTGGGGCACGATTTATTTATCTGTATAATTGATTTTAGAAGATGAAATAGGTGTTGGACGTACAAGATTTAATGAGATATAAGTGGTCTTGCTGGATAATATATTTAGTTTTTTACAATGTATAGAGTTTCGTCTGTAGGAATGTTTGTAAAGAGTAAAACGATATTGAAACTTACTATAATGTCTGACGGTGAGATAGGTTATTGTTTAAGAAGTTCAATAAAATGAAAGGAATTTTTAATGAAGAATGAAGCATTTTCGGAGAGAGGTTGTAGAGTTTTGACCAAGTACTTAGGCAATGGTTTTGTAGGTCAGTTGGATTCACTGACAATAGGACATAAAGGCACATCTGATTTGTGAATTTTTGGGTAGATATATTCAGGTAGTCTGCAAGACTTTTCACGAGGAATTGGAGATTTTTTTATATCAACTGGAAGAGAGGTTTTAATAATGACTTGTTGTTTTTCTAGATCGGTTGTTGGATTATTAGGAATTGGTCTCTTGCCTGGAGTAATAGTGAGATTTAACAGTTTATTAATGTAAGAAGTGTTTAGGATAAATATGTAACATTTTATTGCAGAATGCAGTCAATTCATTGTTCTAATACCAGTAAACCTCTTTAAGCTTAGTCGAGATTTCGAAATTAGAGCTATAAATAAACCGAAATATAAGAATTGCAGCAATATTAATTAAAACATGATTATGTGCAAAGATAACACTTTACAAAATCAAAAATTAATCTACATTTAAAATAAAGTCGTACTAAATGTTGCGTTTTGAATCAAAGTCGCTCACACGATAAGCTTTTTTAAAACAATAAGATTATAAAATCCTTTTACTGTCAACCGTAACTTGATCTTTAGCCTTAAAGACTTTACACCGTCATCTCAAAGGATTTTAATTTTAATTACCACGTCGTCCTTCGTCCTTTCGTCCTTCCCAGCTTTTGTGTATCGTCCCGTCGGCCGCGCAATTTCCTTTTCCATGGGCAGATCACGCCTGGCCGCCCTTTCCAGAAACAAAGAACATCTACATCGCGGTATATCGGACACAATGCACTTGCCAACGTCTATTTCTACGGTGTTTCCTGATGCATTGTTGCGGTGCGTTAAAGGGTGGCTGGATAACGTTCCAGAAAGGATGTAAGGATATAAAGGGCGAATAAGATAATAGGACAAGAAAGTCAACCCCTTGCCTCAATGGATATGGAAAATAAACTTAAAATTATGAATCAATAGAAAAACCTTTATATCGTTAATACAATAAGAATATCAATTTACTGAACATATTCGATAAATTAACAGTAAAGAATTATAGAATTTTCTAGAAAAAAACAACAATTTCATTCAGACCCAGTATAATGCCAAATTTTGTATATATACCTTTTATACAAAAAAATCAGTTGAAATTTGATACTATATCTAATAATATTTTAAAATGTGCACCTTTGATATATACAATTATATGGTTTTCATACCTTTTCTTACGTTTTCAAACCTTTTCAGTCCTTAATAAACTACTTCAGAAATTATATTTTCGAGGATAATACATTTTTCAGCAGATACAAAATATGTAAGAAAAATTATTATACACTTAGTATATCGTGTAGTTTGTAAATATATTGTAGTGTAGTAGGTACCACTTATTAATACTTTACTAAACATTTTTAGGTTTTTTGGTTCTTTTGGTTTTCTAGTCTTTTAACACGTCATTACACGCGCCATGTTTTTCTATATACTATAGCGGCTCAAAATTAACCAAATATTATTAAAATTTGTAAATTATATTTCAAAAGCGTTTTAGTATTCCGAATTTGAACTGGTATTGTTGTTCTATTTTTTTTTTCCTTTTATGTGACGCGAAAACACACCTCTTTAGAAATTTGCCGCATCCGACACGTTCCGTCAGTAAAAAGCCGCTAACATTTTATCCTTGGATATTTTCAGATAAATATGTATTTTTATCATAATTTATTATAACTACCTGTATGCATAAAGATTTTCATATATAAACACAAATGCATGAAGGCTTTTCAAGACTTTTCATACCGGGGTGGGCATAAGTCAGTTAACGCAGTCTGACGCGGATCAAATATAGTGAGGACGCGGCAACGGTGTGTGCCGTACTGAATTGGTGCGATGACAGAAAGAGAGTGATGTAAAGTACACTAGGGAGGAAAGAATCTGTCTGTTGACTCCTACGGTATCATGCAGATTATCAGACGGTATTCAACGAATTCACTACTAAGTATCCAAATAGGCCTGTTCCTACAAGGCAGAAGGTTTACAAGGTGCATAAGAAATTCCAACAAAGTGGGTCGGTATTTGATGCACCGCCTAGTGGTCGCCTTTCTGTGGTAGTGACAAATGAAAATATTAATCTCGTTGCGGAAACATTTGTTAGACGCTCAAGCAATCCACAGTTCGGGCATCGCGTCAATTAGGTATATCTCGCCGAAGTGTAAGCCGCATGAAAGAAATTAAATTATCATTGTTATCGTCCACGTTTGATACATGCAGTAACGGAAGACGACTCTGATTTTAGATTGGAATTTTGCGAGTGGTATACTGGTTGCACAGAAGACGACGCGTAATTTTATAAGCAAATTCTTTGGAGTGATAACGCGCAGTTCAAACGAAACGGACGGATTAACCGACACAATTGTGTTTATTGGACAGATGAAAACCCTCGCGATACCATTGCTTGTGGTTAAATCTTCCTGGAGTAACAGTGTGGAATGGATTTTACGCCGGTGGTCTAGTTGGTCCGTATTTTTTTGAGGGCAGCGTAAATACAGAAAATTGTTTTAAACTGCTTATTGATTTAAAGGGTACTTTGGAAAATAACCCAGAGTTTGCAGATATTCGCTATTTTCAATAAGACGGCGCTCCTCCGCACTTTGGACTTGCAGTTCGCGAATTCCTGAATGCCGAGTCTGACATGTGGATACGAAGAAGAGGAAGAATTGAGTGGTCAGCACGGTTACCCGACATAACGTAATGCAATTTTGCTCTGTGGGGAGTACTCAACAACTAAGTATTCACCATCCCATTACGTGATATTGGACATTTGAAAACAAGAATTCAAGAGAAATTCGATGCATTCCGCAACAACCCCGAATTCTTTAATAAAACCTACAACAGCGTATATAAGCGGTGTCATAGGTACATTGAGAAAGGTGGTCTGCAGTTTGAACACAGACAATCACTTTAAAACCATAATTACTATAATAATTAATCAAATCAATAAATTAGTTTTTTGTTTAGTTTTTTTTTATTTGGTATGCAAATTGTTTAACTGACCTATGCCCATCCTGTATATAAGAACAAATGCATAAAGGCTTTTTAAGACCTAAATCAAATCAAAGAAAAAAATACTTGAACTGTTATAATAAAATATCTAAGGAAGCTTGCCAGTCAGCTCGAGACCACATTAATAGCATCCCTAAGTACAAAACCCACTATATCAGAAATAAAAATCCGAACAAAGTATACATTGAATATGGCCTCAATATATATTCTTTATATTACGACTATTATAAGCCCTGGAGTACAGAAAAATATAATACCCATAAGTCAAGATAAATACAGAAGGATATTTTGTTTATAATTTAATATTGGATTTAAACTACCTAGGAGTGACACCTGCAAAATATGCGATAATATTGATGTGAAGATTAAAACTCTATAGAATATGAAGATTCTGTGAAGCAGTTAAATATAAAAAAGAGTTACATTTAAAGCGAGCTGAAGCAATGAAAAACACTTTGAGGATGAAATAAAATTGTCTACTTTAAAAGATACATACATATTGTCATTTGACCTTCAGCAAGCACTATTTGTGCCGTCATTAACAACTGGTCCAGATTTTTAACTTAGGAAGGCGTGGGTGTATAATCTTGGTGTACATTATTGTGTAAATAATAAGGGCTATATGTATATGTAGTCTGAAAATACCGGTAAAAGAGGCAGCGATGAAATTTTTAGTATTCTCGTTAAACATTTTAAAGAACATGAACGCCTTCCTTAAACCGTATCCTTTATACCGATAGTTGTGGAGGCCAAAACAAGAACTGGGTTTGGTTAGCTTGTGGAAGCAATTGGTAATGGAGGATATTTTTGATTCTGTAGAGCATAGTCTCTCAGCAGTTGGGCATACTCATCTACCGTTTGACCGACACTTTGCTATGATCGAGAAATATAAAAAGAAAATGAAGGTACTATATAAACCAGCAGATTGGTTTGATGCAGTAAGGAAATGTAAAAGAACTAATCCTTGTGAAGTAATAATAATGAAAAGAGAAGACTTTCTTGCATTTTGCAAGTTTTGGAAGAAACTTAAATCAAAAAAAAGTTAACAGATGAAAAATAAAATGTTTTCTTCTTTAAAATTTGTGGTTTTAGATTTGAAAATGAACGCCCAAATATAATGAAAATAAAACATTTCCCTAACGAAATTTTTAAGAATGTAAATGTTGGAAAAAGGGCTATCAGAAATCAATGTTTGGCAGACGGTGTTCAGTAAAAGTATGCAGAACCAATAAAACTAAACCCTCAAAAACTTCAAGACTTATCGCTTTTGCTACCATACATACCCGAAGTTCACCATCAATTTTATTTGGAGATTGGTGCAAAAAATTTAGTTATTCAAGATGCTGAGTAACAAACAATGACAGTATGGCTATTCCACGAATATACGACTGTTTTGGTTTACTGCGACAACGACTATTTTACTGTGCAAGTAGAAGTATGGAGGTAAATTGGTCCAATCATTATTCCAATAAAGAGGGTCCACTAGTATGACATCTACACTAAAATTATTTCAGTTAAAATCTACAAATAATTGCAATGACGTCTATGAAGTCAAATGTGTTCATCAGACATTTGGGTAAGCTTTCCGTGAAATGTAAACACCAAAGAGGCGTGCTGGGTTTCTTTGATATTACGCTATTTTATGACTTTATTAGGTATTACAACTGTAATAAAAAGAAATATACTATTTTTATTATGAATAAAAGAAATTGGCAGAACGATGGTTCAGAAACCACAAAAAGGATCTAATATTTAACTTTGTTAGTTTTAAATATTTGTTTGCTTTGAGTTTATGTACTCTTAAAAGTTTCCAAAGTAACGGGTATAACATACCGGCTATTGATAGTTAAAGTACCGAGTCGTTACAGATATTAAAAAGAACGAAAATGTATATACAGTTTCATATATTGCCGACTGATTATGGCTGTGAATCTGATCGTTGATGATAGTTTTAGAAGATTAAGAAAATAAGTAAATAAGTTTTTTTACTTTTATAATACTTATTGAATAGTCGCCTGAAAAAATTACACTATTTGATCACTTAAGTATTGTTACATTTCGTTTAAATCACATAATTCAAAAACCAACTTGTTTTCAATACTAAACTTCATGATAGTAATTATATACTTCAAAATTTGAATTACAACTGTTCTATAAACTACTAACTTTATATTTATATCATGACTTTATATTTAAATCTAAGGTTTATATCTGTCGTAACAGTATTTTAAAAATGGGGAGAATTTACTATTGTACCGGGTGGTCCAATAAGCGATCTCTCGGCTATATATCAGAAACTATTCATGTTATAACTTTAAGAGAAAAAATTCCTTAGTAAAAGTGGCCAAGAGAAATCGCTGGAAATAACTTTCAAGATTCTGGATTAACCGCTAGGGGGCGTAACCTGCAAAGAAAATTTGAAAACCAGTTTTTTGGGAAATATGACCAATTATACCAAGTGTTAAATAAGTAAACTAGAAAGAGGCATAAATTCTGCACAAAGTTGTTCAAGTATTTTTTTTTATTTTTTTTAAATAAAGGGTGGGGGAGAGTGGGAAAGTATTTGTGGATAAATACCTATAACTTTGGTTTGGATCAACCGATTTTAACAAAATTAGTATCATTAGAAAGAGTGTAGATGAATCAATTTACATCTACTATAAAATAATTGCATTTAGTTTTAATTGTCGTAGGTAGAGGGTACTTTCTAATAGAAAAAATTAAAATTTGTTTTTCTTCAAAATTTTTAATGGAAACACCTATTTATTGTAAATTATAATGGAACTGGATTAAATTCGTAATAAAATGGCGTAAACCGCATGTTAATAGCTTTTATCGAACTCGAGATATGAATAAAAACGCATAAACATAAGTAAGTATGGTATTGACACACCCTGTATTATAAATTACATTAAAAAATAAGTCAGTAGGTATTTTCAAATTTTTTTATAGCAGAAGAATCTTAATGTTGATACCTATTTTGACCATTGTTATTTCATATGATTAAAAATTGTTTTTTCGTTCATATTGAGTTCATATTGTTTATTTATTGACAGCAGTCAAAATATTGTTAAGAAGTGTTATATGTATTATAATTCGAATTGAAAATTGCATTTTTTCAATAGATATTAATATTGGTAATATTAGTAATTAATTATCAGTACTAATAATTCGTGATGAGTATATCAAATAATTGTATGATATGATTGGAGTTTATTTCGAATATCACCAAAATGGCGCTATTGCCTCACGTATATATTCTGTAAGATATCCTGTCAGGAGACATTGTGGCAAAGAAGTAGAGATTTCCGACTACTTATTTGTGGATTCTGTTGAATTAAAGCAAGAACATTGATTGAATTATCTTCGGTCATAACTCTACTACGTCGTTTAAAACAAGGACGAGAAAAACTACCAGTTTCTCTTAATCTTTTTGCCTTTCTTTCAAATACTTCTTTGCCATAATGTCCCCTGTCAGGATATCTTACAAAATATATACGTGAGGCAATAGCAGCATTTTGGTGACATTCGAAATAAGCTCCAATCATATCATACAATTTGATATACTCATCACGAATTATTCGTACTGATAATTAATTACTAATATTACCAATATTAATATCTATTGAAAAAAGTGCAATCTTTAATTCGAATTATGATATAGCACTTCTTAACAATGGTTTGACTGCTGTCAATAAATAAACAATATGAACTCCCCGTCAAATTCATTGTAGTAGCCTACTTAGTATCGAAAAAACTATTTTTTACAAAGTAGGTATCAACATTAAGATTCTTCTGCTATAAAAAAATTTGAAAATACTTACTGACTTATTTTTTAATGTAATTTATAATACAGGGTGTGTCAATACTATACTTACTTATGTTTATGATTTTTTATTCATATCTCTAGTTCAACAAAAGCTATTAACATGCGGTTTGCTCCATTTTATTACGAATTTAATCCAGTTCCATTATAATTTACAATAAATAGGTGTTTCCATTAAAAATTTTGAAGAAAAACAAATTTTAATTTTTTCTATTTGAAAGTTCCCTGCACCTACGACTACTTAAACTAAATGCAAGTATTTTATAGTAGATATGAATTAATTCATCCACACTCTTTCTAATGACACTAATTTCATTAAAATCGGTTGATCCAAACCAAAGTTATAGGTATTTATCCACAAATACTTTCCCACTCTCCCCCACCCTTTATTTGAAAAAATAAAAAAAAGTACTTAAACAACTTTGTGCATAATTTATGCCTCTTTCTAGTTTACTTATTTAACACTTGGTATAATTGGACATATTTCCCAAAAAACTGGTTTTCAAAATTTTCTTCGCAGGTTACTCCCCCTAGCGGTTAATCCAGAATCTTGAAAGTTATTTCCAGCGATTTCTCTTAGCCACTTTTACTAAGGAATTTTTTCTCCTAAAGGTATAACATGAATAGTTTCTGATATATAGCCGAGAGATCGGCTTATTGGACCACCCGGTACAATTCAGTACATTGGACCATTTAAATCGACACCTTAAAGCGAATTTAAAACAGTCGTATATTCATGGAATGAAGTATAGAAGATATTGATAAAGGATACCTGTCAAGGGAAGACTAAGTTCAGATTTTTTTATGTAAAAGAATACAAGCCACAATTTACTCAACAATTAAATCTTAAAAAACAAAATTGATGCTTTTTTCAATTACTTTTTATTGGTAAGATACTCAATGACCAGTTTTATCTGTTGTACCTCAAATCAAACAAATTGCACTTAAATTGGATTTTGTGGATTTAAAATGATTTTCAAACATTAATTTTCTCTAAATTAATTGGATGTGGCATACATCCTTTTCATGCCAAGGTCTTCAATTGTTCTATGACAATAATAGATAAATTAGTTAAACAAAGCATCAATTAAGCGTAGTCCATAAGTACGCCTTAAATCTCACAGATCATAATCTAATCTTTTAGTTTTTTAATTTTTCATTGAATATAATATTTGTGTAATACTAGTGAGTAATGAAAATGTAATAAAGCTGTTTCTTCTCCAATATTTTTTTAAATTTAATTTTCAGTAGCTTGACATCATATGACTTTCTTATTTTTCTAAATGCGGTTTAGCAGAATTACTGTCTAAAATATATGTATTATTTATAGACTTACACAGACATTGTACAAACAGTAAAATTACCCATCAATTCGATTTTTACGACACTTGGGAGAGGCCGTTTTTCCCTAAAGCAACACATTAAAGGCCTCGATAATCCACACATTTAGCCATTAAAACAACATAAAATTTTCATATAAAGCGCTTATTTTTGTAGGTATACGCCGCAGCCTTATTATGATAAGGAATTTACAAAATATTTAGTAGATTATTTTAAGATTACTCCGAGCATAAACACGTAATTTCAAAGTCAAATCGAGAGGGCTCTGCTTCGGTCCTATATTCAGTACGGTATAGCCCTTGGTGATAATAATATAGTCTGGGAAATATGACATGACGTTAACGTTTATTGTAGAGATGAAACAATATTTTTCGAAAATATTTTCGAAGAATATTTTGTTCAAAATTGGTTCGGGCACCAAGTTTGGTAACGAACAAACAATCTACGCGAATCAAAATTATATCAATAATCAATAATAGGAAATGAAAACTGAAATATAGAATTTTCTCGTATGTATGACAAAAGTGAAAGATTAGAATAACTAACTAAACTATTTTAAGCTTTTGATTAAAATGAACTATTATTGTTATAAGTCACAATTTTACTTTAAAATCAGGTTATTCGACGTTTCATTTCCACTTCAAAAATCGTTCGTTTTTGAGAACTATTTTCGAAATCGAAACTTTAAATAAATTTTTTTTAAAGTAAAATTTCGGTAAAAATTATTTGGAAAATCTCAGTAGTTGGCTGTATACCATAGTTTAAAAAACTTATACAGAAGTAAAACACTTTAAATTTGTATGTAGGTATAAAACATTTTTAAAAACTTTAAAACTTTTTTAAAAGTGTAGTCCAAAATTTGTACCTTTTTCTATGTTATGAACAGATTCGTAATTTTGAACCGAATTGTAGAAATCAATAGCAGTAACAGTTTTTTAATAATTTCTTTGAAAGTACATTTGTTTAGTTTATATCACTTTCTAATGAGAGGGATATTTTGTGAAAGACAGGGAAAGGTATGATTACGAAAGGATGATTTTGTTTTAATTTGGGTAGGATAGAAAAAGAGTGACAGCGAGAAAACTAAACAAGCGGATTGCCTAGGAATATTTTGGCAAGGAGAGGAGCAAAAGATAAAAATAAGGGAATCAAGAAAGGGGGAATCTTAGAATGAACGTTTGAAGAACTCGGTTGTCAAAGTTAGAAGCAGCAAATTTTTAATAACGTTATTTTAATTGATTACTGACAAAAACTAAGGTTATTTTTGGTTACACACTGTATACACATGATGATTTCAAAAATAATAGATCACAGGAATCATTTTGTTAAACAAAAATGTGTCTGTTTTCAACAAACTTATTTAAGTTTAAAAGAGGAAACAATAGTTAATGATTATTATTAATTGAAAAATTTAAAAGACTAATACATTTTGTTCAAATTAACCAACAAATTAAAGAAATGTAAAGTAAACAAAATAATGTATTTTTAAACATGTATTTTTAAACAGAAAATATTTATACATTTTTAAAGCACGTCTAGCCGTAAGTTAAAGCGAGATCTCAAAAACTAAAATTGCTGCAACACGCAAAACAACAAATAGATTACAATGATTCATTAATGATAAGGTGTAATAATGAGTTTATTAATAATTTGCCTTTTTAGCATTTCGTGTAAAGTTTTCTGGTGATTGTTAAGAAAAACTTTCCACAAACATTCTATAAATAGCGTCAACAATGCAAAGGGTCCATTATCTTGTAATAAGAACCTAATGGCCCAGACTATAAAACTGAAGCCCATAGCAAAACCAACAACAATACATCCAGCGTGATAATTGCGAGGGGCTCACGAAAGCCGAAGAAGAAGGCCAGTAAGCCGGTTTCGTGGTAGAAGGAGGGGGTGGTTGTGTGTTGGTTTCTATTCCCCAACACCCCCGGCGGGGCCATCCCCAGTCATTAGGGTGCAACGCATTATCTCAAGGATCTAGTCGGCCGCTAGGGCTGATCCTTCAGAGGTACACTCTATTACATACTAATGTTGTTCAAAGGGCAATTATTGTTAAGGCACTGGATCAAGAAAAGGTACGGTGAAGGCTATGTGGATTAAGGAGAAAGATGGAGACTGTTAAAGTTCCAAAATTAAAAATAAGTTTGCTGTTAAGCACCGTTTAATATCATTGAGATATATGTTTCCGGTTCGGTTAAAAATTGCAGAAACATTATAATCAAGCACCTGTTGTTTTACATCAAAACTCTTACAGTTAACCCTGAACTACTATAGTGTATTTACACCCACATAACTACTATCGTGGGGTCATAGATGACTCGAATTTTAAAAAGCTTTAAACAAGATGTAAAAATATAATTAGTACCTATGTATATATTTTTTTGATAAATTCATGTTTATATAAAAAAGAGATTTCATGTAAACTGAAATGTTATTTCAAGAAAATTAAGATGCTATAATAAAAATTAAAGGAACATTTAAAAGAATTTTGATCAAAAACATAACGCATTATTATAACAAAAAAATATTTTCAATTGAAATTAACGGTTCATTCTCTGAAAAGTACATATTTTACAAGAGTAACGTCTTAATCTAATAAAAAAAGAAAAGCATAATAGTGTAACCATATAAAAAAATACCAGTCATGTTTTTTCGTTATGTTAGAAGGTGCGATAAAAATATTTAAACAACTTTTGTTTATCTATTCTTTGCACATAGTACAGGTAACTCTCTGAAGTAGATGTATTTTGCATGTGGTCCTATGACATTCTAAGCAACATGTGGAATGTTTGGTATCCTTACCTCTAGGACACAAGTAACATCTACTTCTTGCAACTGGCCTTTCTGTGGCCATCTATCTATCTATCTATAGCCCAAAATCTATTCATGTGTTGAACATAGGCCTCTCCCATTTGTCTCTGTCTTCTGTTTGTCTTTTCCACATTGGACCTGCGCTTTGCTCAATGTCATCTTTCCATCTTATTTGCGGTCGACCTCTTGACCTTTTTGCAGTATATGGTCTCCAGCGGCCAATTTCTTTATTCCATCTTCCATCCTGATATCTTTCGTTATGCCCAGCCCATTTCCATTTAATTTCAATGCATGTTCGACAGCGTCTGTTGTTTCGGTTTTGCATCTTATCCACTCGTTTCCTCTTTTAATCTCTCAACGATATTCCCAACATTTGTCTTTCCATAGCTCTTTGAGTTTTCTTTATTCTATCTAAGTTGCTCTTGGTACACGTCCACGTCTGGGCAGTTGGGCACCATATGTCAAAACAGGTAGGACGCATGCATTAAATACCTTCGTTCTTAATTTCAAAGGTATTTTTTGGTTTTTGATAGTATATGAGAGTTTTCCGAATGCAGCCCACCCCATTCTTATTCTTCTGGTTATTTCTTTAGTACTGGTTACTTTTATCTGCTCTGATAGCTTGTCCTAAGTAAATATATTCTTGGACGTGTTCTATGTTTGTTCCACCTATGGTAATTACTGATCTGTCTTCTGTATTAGTCATTATTTTAGTTTTCTTTAGATTCATTTTTAGTCCTTTCTCAAGAGATGTTTTTTCTAGGTCTGGAATCATTATTCGTAGTTGTTCCATAGTTGTTGCTATCAGGAGTACATCATCGGCGAATCTTAGATGATTTAAATATTTCCCGTTTATACAAATCCCTTTATTGTCCCAGTCTATAGACTTAAAAATGTCTTTCAACGCCAGACGAAATAGTTTGGGTGAGATTGTATCCCCTTGTCGACACCTTTGCAAATTCTGATTAATGAAGTTTGCAAATCTCTGTCTAGCTAAATTCTCATAGTGGGGTTTTTATATATATTGTGGATTAATATATTATATTCTGTGTCGTGAATCTATTCGGCAATTAACTAGCGCTTCTTCCACTGCCCATAGTTCTATGCTATCAAACGCTTTTTCATAGTCAACAAACGCTAGGTATATGAAGTTGTATCGTGGTCTTTTCTATCAATATTTTAAGAGTGTGAAGGTGGTCGGTTGTGCTGTACCCCTTTCTAAATCCTGCTTGCTCAATTGGTTGGTATGCATCAAATTTGTTGCTTAGTCTAGTGGTGATCACCTTAGTGAAAGTTTTATAGATTTGTGACAAGAGAGATATTGGCCTATAGTTAGCTAATTTTGATCTATTTCCTTTCTTATATCTAGTATGGTATATTGTATTTGCCATCTGTGGCCATAGTAAAATATATATCAATTTTAGAAGAATCAGTTGATTTTTTAATTTAAGCTAGTTTGTGTTATAACGACATCTGCTTCTCTAAGATGAATCTCCTTATTGCTTTAAATGTTTTTATTTTTGCTAGTATATTATTGCTTATTATTGTTGTATATCTCCTTTCTTGAATACCCAAATGAAAAGTTACTTAATACCTTCGCAAAAATTGCATCGTAGACATTATTATCAGAATGGGTGTTAAAATTTTCATGTAGTTTAGTTATTGATAGATTAAGGTCCTGAGATTTTCTGTTATGGCAATCAGATATTGTATAGTGCGATTATCAAACTGGTAATTCAGCAATCAATTTTCTGACTTTTTCAAGATATTCTGGTGGTGTTCTGTCTAGTCTAATATCCTTCATTGGTTACGTGTTACGCTGAAATTTTATTTATACTTTTTGTCTAACGGAATTGATATTGTCCTCGTAGGAGAAGATTGCACGACTTCCTAATTGCTGTTAATTACATATACGTGATTGATTTTTCATAACTATCTTTACACAACCTTGTAAATAAGTTATTTGTTGTGCATAGGTAGATAAACTACAGTACTTTACAAAAATATTTGCTTGCTCTAAATCATTTAGCTCAGCTTAGTTGCACACTTACACCTACAAACGCCACTTTCACGACATTTATTCTTTTGTGTAAAACAATTTTTCCCTTTTAAAGTCCTTTTTCATTTTTTTGGTATTTAAGTCGATTCTTTCCTTTTGAAACATAATGCCGATTCTCGCCAAGTCAAACTTCAACAGGAACTGAGTTATAGATTACATTTTTTGGTTCTACAACCTTAATATTGTTCTAAAGCTATTTTCTTGTGGCATTTTAATTAATTACTATTTAAATGGGAATAAGCCACAATTAAAGGTTAAAGTACGTTTATTGACGTTTCCATTTCCACTTCGGAAATTGTTCTCGAGAACGATTTCGAAGTGGAAATTGAACGTCAATAATGTACTTTAACCTTTAATTGTGGCTGGTTCCCTTTTAAATAGTAATTAATACAACCCTAAATGTCTCCTTCATTTTCGCTGCTATATGAATGACTAACTTTAGCAGGTATACTATTGCGATAAGTACCTTCGTGAGGATCATACCTACTTCCCGAGTTTACATCTTCAGTATAACTACTTATTCTAAAATAAAAAATGTTTTTTACTAAACATATTAATAGCTTAAAATCAGCTATGTTTCATTGCTTAATATTGTATTTCTTATATATTTAAACTACTCATTTATTTTTAATATAATATCATAAATCATATGGAAAATATTCTTACCAAAATTAGACATTTTTCTCTAGGATACTTGGATATAGTTTATAAAAATTCACAGATAAAAGTTATACGTGAATTTATTTTCATCAAAAAATTTTTAGGTTAGAAATCTTTGTGTCAGTAGCATTAAGTTGTCAAGTCCATAGGCTTAAACACTTTTTAACACTTAACAACTTCTTGCACTGAAATAATGTTTGATTAAGATTTCAAGATGGGATTTTACCATCTATCAAAAAGACAAAAGAGGCAATCTAATCGTTATGACAAGATGACCAAAAAGGTGGCCTCTGATGGCGGACATATCCGGAAATGCCAATGCGCCAAATTTAAATGTTTCGATACTTATTAACATTAGCTATAAAATAGTTTTCAGAATGTGTCTTAGACGAGAAACTTTAAATAAATATTAACGATAACAGTTTAAAATATGACATAATTGTTAAAAAACTTCAATATAAATAAGATTTCATGTGACAGTTGGGACAAACAATAACATAACCCAACTAAATTTGATTTCTTAAACAAGGAAAGACTCTCTTTCCTTGTTTAATGTGGCCTCTCAAGATGGCACTTTCTGTCTAACAATATTTTTTCTTCCACTACCTTTACATTCCCTCTTTTGTCTTTTTGCTTGATGGATTTTACCCAGTGGAATATTATTTATTAGAAATCCCAATAGAAATTACAATATTTTTTTACCTACTCAAAACATCCAATTAATTGCTAGAAATTTTATGTAAAATTTTGTAGAGAATTCCAAATTTGTGTCCACAGTGGCATTTTGGTTGAGAAAATAATACAAAAATTTAAACATTTTACATCGAAAATGTATTTTTAGATATTATTATTTTTTATCTAGAGCCCGCTACTCGAAAGAAGTAAAAATACGGTAAAAAATGTTTTCATTTGGAAAAAATTTAAATAACCATATAGACCACTATATCGGACATACAAGGCTCAAATCAAGTAAATTATTATACTTAATAGTAAATAATAGGCCTAAAGAATGTAAGCCATATCGAGAAAAACAACTTTGTGCAACGTAGAATTATTCAATGAGTAAACAACCATCAACATCATTACCCAGCCATTAGCGTCCACTGCTGGACATAGGCATCCCTCATTTTTGTCTATTGTGCTCTATGTTGAGCACTTTTCATCAAATTTCTTGACATTTTCTTGATATCGTTAGTCCAACGAGTAGAGGGTCTTCCTCTAATTCTCTTGTCTGACCTAGGCCTCCACTCTAGTAATCTCTTCGTCCATCTTTCATCACTGATTCGGTCGACGTTTCCTGCCCAGTTCCATTTCAGTGTGACAATTCGGGAAATTACATCGGTAAATCCTGTTCTTCGTGTTAAGTCTTCATTTCTAACTTTAGCTCGAAAGTTAGAGTTAGAGTTAGAAAGTTAGTTAAAGTAAAGAACCACCAAGATGTAAACTGGAAGTAAGTGGAGTTAGCATCGAACATGTAATGGAAATTAACTACCTGGAAATTACTCTGTTCAGCTATTGAGACGTTAAAAAAGAAGTTAGAGATCAAGTTTAAAATGAAAAATATTGATAGGATATATTAATGACACTCTATGGCGTAAGCGATACCGAGACATTAACTGTGAGATGAAATCAAGAATCTATACGGTCAGTATAAGACACATCCAAAAGGGAGTGAATTCTGGAAATAGCTGAAATGGAAACAATAATGTATTAATCATATTAGTAGAATGACGAATGCAAGAGTCTTAAAAATAATAACACACAAATAACCAAGTAGTAGAAGAAGTATAGATCATTCTCGCAAAAGATAAACTAACAATCTTCCATAGAGGCAACAAGCCGCCAATGAACAAGCAAAATTTTTTATACAAATGAAGAAGAACAACAATAATTTTTTACCTTTACTATTTTTATAGTACCAACTCTTTTATGTAATAATCAATAGTAATTTTTAAAATTCATTTGGATGAATATCTGTTGTACTAATTGTGAATAATTTTTTTATGCTTAAAAAGTGGAAATCCATTTGAATAAATCAAATAAATCATCTGTTAAACGATCGACTGCCAATAAAAACAGAAAAACGGCATAAAATTACAGCTATTGGCCATTTCAATTTCGCAGTGTACGATTTCTGAAAATAATAAGGCAGGGAAGTTCTCCTTTTCAAGCAAAATCAACCGAAATTATCAAACCACCGCTGAATGTTAGGCATCATTTATTTTATGTTTTCATTTGTTTTTTCACGGCCCACTTGACGCTGGTAATTATTCTTCGTTTTGTCGGAAAGTTTTTCACTTGTTTTTTCTTTTATTCTGTCTTTCTCGGCCTTGATTTTTCTTTGTTGCCGTCTAAGAGAATCTTAATTGGAGGTGTTCTTACAACGTGTAGCATTGTCTCGATAATTTTTCATTTAGGGTCGGTTTGCCAAAAAAAGATGTTAATGAAATTAATTTTAGAAGATAAGCGGGAGGATTATAATTATTTTTGTCGTTCTTTTTTAAAAAGTATTTTTTGCGATGATCTCTTTAAAGGTACTAATTGTTTAGCATATATTATTTTTAATAATATTAAATGAATTCATTGTTTTTTGAACGTTTATATGAATGCTGATTATCGTTATAAGATTGCGTTATCTTTTAGTAAATGTCTCTAAACTATTAATGCATTTTTGATTTTTGGTACTTTTTGTAATTTTTTTAGTTTTAATGCTAAAAGCCTGGCATTTACGCAGTTTATAAACTCCCAATATAGATAACCTAATTGAAATTATTCGTAGTTTATTATTTTAATAGGGAATCAACCACGACTATCGTACTTTCAGAAAGTTTAATAAATGATGTTTGAATTTTCACTTCGGAAATCGTTCTTAAAATACAAAACATTAAATAAATTAAATAAATTTGGTTTTTGTTACTTGCTAATTTCTTGTTACTTGGTAATTGTCTAATTATTTAATTAACTGAATTACTTTTATTATCAATTCAGACCTACATTATATATTTTAAAGTAGATGACGTTAAAATGATGTTTTGAGTTACTTTTTTTAAGCGATTTTAATGGAAGGTAGTTCATTCGATTACATGAAATTATCTTTAACTTAATGATAATGTTGATTGATATAAGGTTAAATTCTCGAAAAAATGAACTTTGAAAAATGACAAAAAAGGCAAATATCGAGCACAATTTTAACAATTAAATCTTGCCCAAGTACTTTAGCTTACTACAGCATCTTCAGGGACATTTCGTCAAATTTGGGAATTTGGGCTATGCAGCAAGCGTAGAATGCGATAAACATCAATTTTAACATAAAACACTACACTAAAACAAGGACAAACAGTTTACATTAATTAAAATAGTTCTACGCTCTACATTCTTTGTCAGCAACAGGAGATAGAATGATTCATTGAGAGAATGGCATACATAAGAGTATTGAGAAAAATTACAGGAAATATGCTGAGAAATCTAAATAGAAGTAAAGGCAATCGGTAGAAGAAGTATCAGACGACCGCGCAAAAGATGGAGTGTCCACCTTCCATAGAGGTATTAATCCGCCAATGAACAAACAGAATTGCTTACAAAGAGGAAGAAGAAAAAGAAAATATTTAGTTTAATAATTTATAAGTTCAGCCAGAATAAAAACTGTAGCAATATTGAAAATTTATTAAAAATTCTCTGTGAAAGGTATATATCAAGAACCCAAACGGGCTAAGTCAAAAAGACAAAACGTTTTTTGAATCCATATTCCATCGTCCGTGTCTAAGAGTAAATGAATGTAGCCACTAAATATATGGGTAAAAACCCGTTAAAAAATAATTAATAACATTTAGTTGGCAAATTTTTTTATAATGGTTTAGGATGTTAAAGTTACCGTTGGATTAGGTAACATGGCGACATATGACTCCACGTTGAAGTTGCTAGTCTTGAGACAGTGTGTCTACGAAGACTGTATGGGAGCAACCTTATTGCCTGTTATTTGCCCTCTGTAACATTATTGCTTTGTACCAGTACATGATAAGACAAGGCTACTTTTAAGTGAGAGATCACAAAATTTCCAGAAGTCGGTCATTCATGGGTAGATTCAGACAGAGATTTTGGAATAATCTTTACAAAGAAGAAAAGCTTTACGAAAGCATGAGACTATGTATAAACCAGATTATTATCGTAATATAATATGTACAGCTTCACGTAGTAACACTGTTATCGATTGTCAGGTAACTTTCGAAAAATTAGTAATATTGTAACAAAAATTGTATAAGTGGGCTTCTGTGGCGATCACCAATTTACCAAGACAATAAGTTGGTCGATGTAGTAGCTAATCTAACAAAAACGAAATAGATGTGCTTAAAACATAATATTGTGAGACTTAGTGACGCTTGGCTAACAGGCTATGCCAGAGAATGACCAATTAAACTCAGGAAGGATTCGGCCAATTTGTATACTTCTAAAAGAGAGTTACCTAGAAATAAATATGAAGAACTGATAGAATTAAGGAGTAAATTAAAGTAGAAAAACAAGACAAAGAGTACTGAAATTAAGAACAAGCTGAAAATAAAATTGTGGGCCACAGGTAAGTATCAAGGTTACTTCCCAAAGTATATTATATTGGTGTAAGGGTTGCTTTAATTAAGTCATGAAAATAGGAGGAACAAAAAACACTAATAAAATAGATATTATAGATATTACTATATTATAAATATTAATATTAATATTATTGCAAGACAATTTAAGTAAGTAAATGTGACAAAAAAATTAAATTAAAAACAAACGTGTTGAGATCCTATAGTAGATTCCTAATCTCTGCTAGGGATCGCACTGGAGGGAATTCTCATCCAAAACAATACTTAAGTTTTATTTCTTTTTATTTTTCTCTTTATTTTTTATTATTTTTTACTTCCATTATTTGACTTCCAATGAATGTTCTAACTAATCTTGCATATGGTGGTATGTGGCAGATACCAATTACTGAACAAACAAGTAAAACCAAAACAGTTGTACTCCTCTCCCTTCTAAATAACTAAATAAAACTTTTTTCTGCAACTGAAACCATTCCTTTTCAAAAAAAAAATACAAAATGGATTCGTAAAACTTTTTTTGTCCAGTAAGTTGGACATCGCCTGTTAGTTGCCAGTTTCAAGTCTTGATCGAAAGTCACTTTATCGTTGAAACGCTTGCCAGACTAGTTGCCTCAAGTCTAGTTGGCTCAATTATATGATAGTTATCAACTAAAAATTTCTATATGGTAATATGGTTTATGTAACTATTAGGGCTGATAAAAGACTTTTATTTAAATTATAATTAGCAAGTGACAAACGTTATAATATTACAGGTAAACTAAAATTACTGAATAGGAAAACGGATGAAAACAAAGAAAAGGTAAATTTTTAAGATGCAGTCAAATTTATTCGAGTGAAAGGATATGGCTCTTATCTTTTTAAAAAGTGGTATGATGAAATGACTCCCTTTAAAAAAGTCAATATACTTAAAAAACATGGATTTCCGGTCAGTTTCGAAGTTGAATGGGTGGAAGGAAACTATGACACCTTCATAAACTCACGTCTTTAATCATTTCTACAAAAAAATATTGACTTTATAAAATCAATCAAATCAATACTTATTCTTTTTTATGTCTTCATTTTTAATGCTATACAGCTTTTTCTTATGACTTTGATTTTAGTTGCTTTAATTTTGTTCTTTTTTTTTTATTTATTTCCCAATTCTTCGCTCTATATGTCATTATACTACATACCGTAGTAGTTCTGCTTTTTTTCTAATATTCTGTATATAGGCGTTTTGTAAAACATAAATTTTGTCTCTGGACTTGTTTATAAGTTACAGATAACAACTTTATTAAATAATTATAATTAAGTATAAATAGCCAAACCGATAAAAAGAAACGAATTTCACTAGCTTTCAGAACAAACAAATCCTAAAGCAAATATATTAAGATCAACAGGTGCGAAAAGAAAAAGCACTTTTTTCTTTCAAACAGTGGTGTATAGAAATTTGGCGACTGCCCAAAAATTAACATCGGTTAAACTGGTAAAACATTTAATGAACATAAAGAAAAACACAAAATGGCTTTTAGTATTAGAAAAAAAAATTCTGCATATCCAATTTGCCTTGTAGATTCGCCCTACTCTTTCTTTTCATTATCAACTTCAAATCCTTCATGTTAAAAATAAAGGTCTTAAGCTATCTTTCTTAGAATTTATGAAATTATTAAAGTAAAGCTCTCCCCTTCTTAACTTTTTTAGTTAAAGACTATAAAGTGTAGATGCATAGTAAAACTACATCAAGGAGGGCATTGTGTAAACAGGGGTAGTAATAATAAATTATAATAAAATATGTGGAAGTGGTGAAAATATCAGGACTCAATGTTAAGGATATAAGACTTCTCTCAAACTTCTTCAATACACTATCTTCAATTAAAAGGAACAGTGCGATTCGAAAATGAACTGCCCGAAACCTTCATAGTCGGACAAGGAGTTACGCAGAATTGCGTACTATCACCAACATTAACATATACTTCAAAAACGTCTTTGGAAAATCTTTGTATGAATTAGAAGATGGTATTGCAGTAAACAGCCAATTTATAAACAATATTAGATATGCAGACGATACCGCGTTGCTGGCCGATAGTGCCCAGGGGTTTCAAAGAATGATGGATAATGTTGTAAAAACATGTATCAAATGCGGCCTAAAGTTAATTATAAGCAGACAAAAATAATGATCATTAGTAAGAATACCAACATAAACTCGCAAATAACAATAAACGATACACCTTTAGAAAAAGTAGAGAAAATATGCTATATGGGTTGCAATATTAATGAGGCCTACGAAACAAAAACTCAAATTGAAAAAGCCAGAAGCCCTTTTAACGGTCTAAGGAAGATTCTCTGCAATTTATCCATATACTCATAAAAATTATTGAATGTTACGTATTTAGTGTTCTTCTCTACGGAGTAGAAAACTAAAGCCTTAAACAAGATGCCATAAAACGATTAGAGGCATTTGAAATATGTTGCTACCGATGCGACGTCTGTTAAGAATCTCATATATACACCATAAAATAAACGTAACTGTTCTCCAAAAGCTAAGAAAAAAAAAGAAAGTGTTACTACCGTATAGAATATAAAATTGGCCTACTTTGGCGGCATTATGCATAATAGTAAATAACGACTTCTACTTCTATAAGGCAAGATTGAGGTCAAAAAAGTGGACGTAGACGCATATTCTGGCTGACCAATTTTAGGAAATGGACTAGTTTAGGATGAGCTGTTTTATTTCAAGCACATGGTGGTATAGTGTTAGGAGTCAAAACTTTTAATATTTTTCAAAAACTGTTCGTTGTCTTCTTTCGCAGCAAAAATTTTCATAAAAATGAGATTTTTTGCATCACTTACTCTTTCAATTAGTCATGGCATAAAATTTCGCGGTAAACTCTGAGAAAATAATGTAATTATTGTGAGCTTAATACTAGTAGCACTGATGGTCAACGGTTAGAAATATTTTTTGTTTTAGATAATTGTAAGCAACTTTTTATTATCCCTATAATCAGCCAAAAAGCGTACCAGTGTCTCTTTAAAACGATACTTTTTAAAGCTTTGCAAAAAATCTTTATGCCTAACTTGTTGAAGTTCTGAGCGGAATCAAATTCCTTTTGAGCTTGAAGTTTAGAATCGTTGATTGAGGGTAACAAATAGCATGAAATAGATTTCTACAGCATTTGTAGAGTAAATTTTTATTAGTATTGACTCTGCAATTTTCAAATGTTTGTGGCATAGAGTTATCAATGAGGTGTTAGTAATAAAAACCATCTATTACTTTTCTTCGTTAGTAAATGTGGGCTCAACCATTTCAGTATTCGATTTTAAGTTTTTGCAAATATTGCTTTATGAGTTTTCAATATCTCACCAGTACATGAAAAAGTACAGGCAGCATGTACAAAGGTAAAAAAGTCAAGCAATGTTCTAGAATGTTTTTCTTTTGTATGCTAACTGCCAGAAGGCGTCCAAAAATGTCTTGTTCCATATTCATCAACACCTTCTTATTTTCATCTTTAATCATGAGAATCTTTGTAATGTTTTAAGAAGCAAAATTAATAATTTTGATACGTTTTATAAGTTTCTCAAATTTTTCAGAAATTTAAGAGCAGTTTGAAATAAACTCTTATTTTTGTTAACTGCCAGTTTCTTTGACGTTCAGCAGGACATCGGCAAATTCTTTAGATGTAGCTTTGCCAGTCAAAATATTAAACACTTGTTGGTGATCCATTATATCATTAAATGAATTCCACGTATCTTTTATTCCCTTTATGGTACTATTTAATTATTTTATGCCCTTTTGAATTTTGCTTTTTTGCAAATAGGGTGAAGTATCATCTTTATTAGTTAATCCAATATTTTCTTCCACAGTTTAAAATATTTTTGTTTTGTTGCTGTGGTTGAGTACTTATACTTTGCTCTTACTCATAGTGTTAATTTTTTTTGTTACTTACTAGTAGAATTTATAAAAAAAAGTCATTTTTTAATTATAAATTAACTACAGAGTGGACAAAATTACATCGGACACCTCTTGTTTTTTACAATTTTTAACATACAAAATTACATGTTAAATGATTTTTATACATTAAATAGATCTTTAAGGAACTTTTTTTTTTTTTTTTTTTTTTTATTTAAACACAAAACCACATCAACCGCGCAGGGTTATTAGTGGCTGTAACAAATACATGAAATATTACATTAAATACAATTGAATGATACATTAAGTACAATTAAATATTACATTAAATACAATTGAATAAATTGATGTCTTTTAAATAACTTAACACTGTTGAAATTTTTTTGGTGAGAACTGTCTTGAGATCATCATCTGTGAATCCATGGGATCTTCTTTTTTCCATGAATTGAGGACAATCAAGCAAGATATGTTTGACAGTCAGTGGGTTAGAGCAGCTGCAGCAGATAGGTAGTGGTTCTTTTGTTATTAAGTATTTGTGTGTTAAGGCAGTATGGCCAATTCTTAGACGATTAATAATGACTTGGTTTCTTCTGTTTAAAGGAGTCTCCAGGACATCAGTTATTTTTGGGCAAATTACATTTAGTTTAGTACCTAATTTTTCCCAATAATTTTGCCAAGTATTAATACAATGGATTTTAACCAGGTTTTTTAGATCGGTGTACGGATATGTCTTTAAGGAACTTTGTTATATCGGATCTTCTACTATAATAAATAGTTTAAATGGCACAGTTAACGCAAAAACACAGTGACTACTATTTTATTTTTGAAATATTCTCTTAACGCTCACTTTTGTCCCTAATGCTACATCTTACCCTCATATCCAACCTCCCATTTGAATACAAGAGCGGCACACTTGATTGAGGCCTTTTCTACGTATCTTGCGGAAGGGGGCAGCATCCCTCCGGCTCACCGCTGCGAGTACGTGCCTGATTGTATTCGCAGGTCTATTCGAGCTGCAAATATTAGCCTCACATGCCATAGAAGTCCACCAAACTATCCTTTGTAGTCAGTCGAAGAACTCGAAATCAAATTTCTGTTATTCACCATTCGTGGCCGCTTCTCGGGAATCTACATATATTTGTCTGCTGAAGGTGGTTATGAACGCGATAGACGGACTTCGCGTTCTGTACTATATTAAGTTAAGGATTCGTGGGCAAAAAGGGAGCTAGTGAATGGGGAAATGCAAAAAATTAAATTTAGGTTATTTTTTGGGATGTTATGCGAGTTGCTACCTACCATACATTCTGTTTTACCAAGTAAGTGAAGTAATATGTACATAATTCACATGCAGACATGATTCACCGTTGGCGTACAGTGTTACAACAAAAATGAAGACATTAAATTACAAGACTTTCCTTATTATCTGTTTATTTGTGTACTAATAAATTTTGGATACTATTATATCAATTTAAAGCTTAACAGTTGATACTTTACAAAATATATTCTTTAATTTTAATTTGTAAATAATAATAATTCTTTCTAAATAACTTATAGTTACGTTTAATATGGCGATGTTTCTATTTTTGGTTATTTATATATATCACTGGCTCACACAATTTTTTTAACAGAGTGTTGTCAATCGTTTTCATATTTCCTAATAATAAAAAAATATTGTATGTATTTATGTACAGCGTTAACATGCCTTTTAGGCCCATTGCTGGATGCATAATTTCCATCGTTTTCTATTCTTAGCTAACAACTTCCAATCTCTGATTCCCGTCTCTCTGACATCTTCCACCACTACATCTCTCCATTTCTTTCTTGGTCTTCCTCTCTTTTTTGCCCTCAGGTACTCTACAAGCAATATTCTTGACTAGTCTATTACCTTGCATTCTTTCTAGATGACCTTCTTCTTCTCATGGCGCCGTCTCCTTTCGAAGGTTGGCGGTCCAAATGATAATTGTGGTTTTGGAAACTGCTGCGCGAAAGATTTCTGCTGATTAGCGGTCGAACCATCTCCTTAGGTCTTTCAGCTATGAGTTCTGGCGTCTTCCTACTGATCTTTTACCCTGTATTTTTCCTTTCAGTATAACTTGAATTAATTCATATTTTTCGCCTCTCAACACATGACCCAAGTATTGAATTTTCCTCTCTTTGATTATTCTTAGTAATTCTTTTTGTTTACACATTCGACGAAGTACCTCAACATTAGTAACTCTTTGTACTTATGGAATTCTCAATATTCGTCTGTATATATACATCTCAAACGCATCTATTCTTTTTTCTATTTCACAGTCCATTGTCCAAATTTCACAGCCATACAGTAAGACAGACAAAACGTAATATCTAATAATTCGGATTCTAAGCTGCAGACTAAGGTCTGTTCTGAACATAAATTATGTTTTTATGCTCATGAATGTTTTCCTTGCTTGTTCGATTCTTGATAGTATTTGCTCCCAAATATTTTATGGAATTTACCTGTTCTATCATTTGACCCTTGGCATACACATGTACGTTTATTGGTGTCTTTGAAAATACTTTAGTTTTCGTTTTGGAAACGTTTAGATGTAAGCCGAACATCTCGTTGTGGTGAACTACGGCATTTATTACATTTTGTAGTTCTTGTGCGTTGCTTGCTATTAAGACAGTATCATCAGTATATCTGATGTTGTTTATGCTGACTCCGTTAATCTTAACTCCGCCTTGGACCTGATTTAATGCTTCTCTGAATATAGACTCCGAATATAAATTAAACAGAAGGGGTAATAAGACGCAACCCTGTCTCACTCCTCGTCGGATTTGTGTATCTTCGGATGTTGTGTGTTCTATTTCAGTTGTTGTCGTTCGGTGCCAGTATAGTTCTAAGATAATTCGCAAGTCTTGTTCGTCAACTCCAGTTGTTCTCAGAATTTCGATTATTTTGTGATGGTTAACACAGTCAAATGCTTTTCGATAGTCAATAAAACATGCATATACATCTACGTTCATGTCTCTGTATCGTTGCATTAACACATTTTAAGCAAACAGAGCCTCTCTGTGTTCCCAATCCGTTTCGAAATCCGAATTGAGTGTCACTCATCTGAAACTCGCACTTATTGTAAATTCATGTATGTATAATTCTGAGAAAAGTTTTAAGAAAATGAGACATCAAGCTTAATATTCGATAATCATCACATTGTAAGAAATTCGATCTTTTTGGTAATGCTACGAATGTTGATTTTAGCCAGTCTGTTGGTATTTTACCTGTGTCATATATCTTATTGAATAGTGCTGTTATTAAGTCTAGGCTTTTACTTTTGTTATCTGCAATTAGTTTTAGTATTTCGACATTGATATTGTCTGGACCGGTGGCTTTTCCACCTTTCTGAGATTTTACTGCGTGAATCACTTCTTCTTTGGTTATTTCTGGGCCTTTTTCATTTATTCGATTTTCTGTGGATGGCGGAAAACAAGGTCTATCGTCATCAAGAGTTTGTATGTATACTTTCCATCTCTTTAGTTTGTCTTCTGTACCCATAATTATTTCGTTATTTTCATTTTTTAATATTGTTGCTTGTCTCTTTTTGTGTCTACCTGTCATTTCTTTTACTTTTTTGTGAATATTAAAGGTGTCGTATTTTTCTTGAAGTTGTTCGATTTCTAGGCATTTTGTTGACATCCAGTTTTCTTTCGCCTCCCTGCACTTTTTTCTAATGATTTTATCAATTTGCTTGTATTCTATTGGGCTTGTTTTATGTTTTCGTCTAACGTCCATGAGGTCCATGATCTTTTGCCTTATCCATTATTGTTTTTGTTTTTTTTTATGTACCCGATGTCTTCTTTTTGTATTTTTGTTATTTTTGTTTTTAGAGCAGTCCATGTCACTTCAATGTCTGTCTGTACCAAATTTTCGATCGTTTTTATTTCTTCTTTAAGATTGATACTTATTTATTTTTTCTGTTCAGGGTTTTTCAGTTGCGAGATGTCTATATTTCTTGCCACTGTTTTCTTTTTGACTTTGAGAAATCTTTTTAATCTAAAATCCATTATAACTGGATTGTGATCGCTATGTATATTAGCTTCAGGGTATGTTTTTGTAGATTGTATGTCCTTCTTAAATGTGTTATTGAGCAAAATGAAGTCAATTTGATTTCTAACAATTTTGTCTTTTCTATCTTCAGGTGATTTCCATGTGTATAGCCTTCTAGGATGTTGTTTGAAAAAGGTATTGGCTATTAACAGATTGTTTTCTACGCAGAATGGTACAAGTCTATCTCCTCTATCATTTCTGATAACTACACCGTATGCTCCTATGTGATCTTCTTCATCACCACGTCCAACTTTAGCGTTAAAGTCGCCCATGATCATCGTTATTTCACCTCTTTTTGTCAGTAGCATTATTTCATTTATGTTATAACATTTTTCGATTTCTTCGTCTGACTTGTCACTTGTTGGAGCATAGACCTGAATAATATTTAGTTTTCTATGAGTTGTTTATAATTTCAACATTGTTACTCCATCATTTAGAGGGATGAAGTCTGTGATTGATTCAGCAATTTTGTTTGACACTAATATAGCAGTTCCATATCGATGTTCTGGGTCAGTTCCACCTGAATAATATATGTATCCATGTTTGGTTTTTGTACTCATTAACCAGGCCATCTTACTTCACTCATCCCCAAGATGTCTATTTTCAGTCTTATCATCTCGGCTTCAGTGTTTGCCAGTTTCCCGGACATAAATAAGCTGCGTACGTTTCAGGTGGCAATGCGTACTATTCGATCGTATATTTGTATTTTCTGTCCACTTTATTGGGTAGTTGACGGGGGTATTCTTCGCAACCTCTCCCCATTTAAGAGGTGTCCCGGACTGAGGGCCATTTTCTTTTTCTCGTCTGCCATTAATATTTGTGGATAATATAATAAGGTGGTTTTCCAGTTGCCTTCCCCATCACAGTACTACAACCATTTAAACTGTTCCAGTCATGCTTGTGGTAATCCAGTTTCAAGCCGTTTCAGGATGATTTGCTCTACGCCTTGATTTGGTACTGATGATCGCTGCTGACCTTCACCAGGGAGGGATAGGAAGTAGGAAATTAGATTTTGGAAGGATAAAGGAATGGCACATGATTTCTCTCAGTAAAAAATTGAGAGCAAAGCATGGCTCGCGTGGGCCGGGTTGCTTCCCTGAAGTAGACCTATTTTCCACCAGGATCGTAGAAAAGTGTCTACCCGCTACTCTAGATGACCGAGTCATTCTAATCTACGTTTTTTCACCACTTCTGTTATTGTAGGGTTAGCATACAAATAATACATTTCTGCATTAGTTCGTCTTTTTCATTCTCCCTCTACTACTTTTTCACCAAATATTCTGCGAAGTATCTTTCTTTCCCATCCTTCCAATGTGTTCTGTATGGTTTTGTTCATAGTCCATGTCTCGGCAGCGTATAGCACTGTGGGTCTATTTATAGTTTTATATATTCCTATTTTTGTATTACGAGATATATCTTTGGCCTTAATTATTTTGCTCATGACTCCAGCACACATGTTGCTCTTGGTCAGTCTCAGGTTGATTTCAGTTTCTTCCTTACATATCTGATCAATAAGAGTACCTAAGTACATATATTCATTCACCATTTCGAATTCTACAACTGATCCATCCTCCATCTCCAATTTAAAGGATCCTCTGGTGTTTATTCCGTTTTTGCTCGAGATCTTCATGTACTTCAATTTATTAATATTAACTTTCAGTCCCATTTTAGGGCTTTCCCGAATCAGTCTTTTTATTATATTTGATAGTTCTTTTCCATTTCTTGCAATGATAATCACATCATCAGCGTATACTAAGCATTGGTGCTCCTTGTATAAAATAGTACCGGACCTATTTATTCCACTAACCCTTACAATTTTTTCTAGAACTATATTGAATGGCAATGTAGACAACGGGTCTCATTGGCGATCACCTTTTTTCACTTCAAATTCTTCTGATACTGTACCGTTACACCTCACAGCACAAATGGTTTGTCTAATGGCCATTTTTACCAATCTTATTATTTTTTCTGGCACTTTGGCTAGGCAGCTTTGTAATCAATGAAAAGTAATTGTGCTGAAATGTTGTATTCATAGCAATTGATCAGGATTTGATTTAGCATAACAATTTGATCGGTTGTTGATCTTCCTTTTCGAAATCCTCCCTGGTATTTTTTTAGATTCTTCTATATATATATATATATATATATATGTATATATATATATATATATATATATATATATATATATATATATGTAATTGTTTTTAAATAAGTATGGCGAGTACTTTATAAATTACTTCTAATAAGGATATTCCTCTATAGTTTGCGCATTCAGTTCTATCTCCCTTTTTGTTTATAGGAATTATAATCGACTTATCCATTCTTGAGGCATTTTTTCGACATCCCATACTTCTAGTATTAGCTCACCAAGCTTGTTTATTAAGGCCTCTCCTCCATCTCTTCGAAATATTCTTTCCACTTTTCACATATTTGATCTTCGTCCACTATCAGGTTTTCTTGCTTATCTTTTACATTTATCGTTCTGCCCTGGTACCCAGTTTTAAAAAATATTACTGAACTAAATTATAGAACTTTTCATATAAAAATGAGTGCACATCATTCAAGATTTACGTCGTCAGAACTCCACTGCGTTGCCAAAACATCAGAATAGTTAATAAGTGAGGAAATTTGAATGTGTACATTAATAAGGCTGATGATATTAGAATATTATTTGTCAATTCCATTATTTGTAAATATCGACGAAGAAGGTATATACATGTACGTTACCATATTTATGTTTTATTGTTATTATAAAATCCATTGTTATGCTAGAAAAAGAGAACAAAAATGTTAGTCTTGTTGGGTATATGCATAACACAATTATTGTCAGTGTATTTTTGGGTTATTATTATCTATCCATCTAATTTTATTTTAGTAGTTTTTGATATGTCTAATAAAAATAAACAACTTACAATTAACAGTGACGTAAGTAAAATTTTAGAATCCCTGAGGAAATTCTTACCGTCTGTGGGCCGTGTCATCCTCACCACAGAGTCCCTAACCGGTGGCAGGGCGGTTTCCATCCGGACCGTTCTTCTGCATTTTGGATAGCAGTTTAACAGTTCCGCATGGAAGTGCGGGAACATCTGGAACGGACAGATTCATTTCGGATTGCGCTGTTTCCATTTTCTGGAAAGGTTTCCACGCTCGCTAGCTGTTGGCTTGCTCCTTGCTCCTGACCGCGAAACTTTATCCAGGTGCTCTCCTTCCTCCCGACTCTCTTTGTTGTGCTTTAGTTGAGAGGGACAAAACTTTGTATTTCGTCTGAACCGATCATTACAGTATATCAATATTAGTTAAGTATGTAGTCATTTCCCTATAAACGCACAGCGTTATTTAAAAAATTTCGGTTGTATATTTATATACAATGGGGACCGTTAATACAAAGTGATATCAATTATTCTCAGTCCGACAATTTATTGAACATATATTTAACTAATATTTAATTTATAAAAGGTAAGTACATAAGTACTTACCTTAAGAAATAGAATACCAAAGAGCTAACATGAATTTTAAATTTAAATAAATGTAGCATGTTATAGGAAACCCCCTCTGTTGCTCAGTTGTAAGAGCGCCTACCTTTGAACCTAAAGGTCGTGAGTTCGAATCTCACCTGGGTCGAGAAATTTTCGTTTATTAAAAATTAACAAATGAAAATAATTTCTATCCTTGTGCGATATGTACTCACCGGAGGGACCGCAGACGTTCGGATACAATTAGCGTCTCTTAGCAAAGACAATGACGTTGACTTTGCTAAGTATCAAGACAATTACTCTACACAAACACACACACACACTACACTAGGTACCTGACTGTAAAAACTCACTGTACCATGCCAATGACCATTAGTTGTTGATGCATTAAACTCAATAAAAAAAACGACATTTGTTTCAAATTTAAGAGTGGTCTGTGAAACAACTTTAGGTTTGATGGACAGTTTAACATTCTTCAACAGATATAGTCTTTAGGTCGGTATAGCCTTTTAATAACAAAAATGGACGCCTAACTAAGAATAACTGGTATAGAAGCTATATTTTGGCTCAATAACTTCTTGGGAAGTAATTAACATTACTTAGTACTTAACATTACTTAAAAAACTTAACATTACTTAAAACTTAAAAGTTAACATTACTTAAAAAACCTAGAACCATTCAAAATATGGTGTTACCGACGTATTTTGAAAATATCATGGATGGATCGCAAAACAAACGAACAAGTTCTCGAACAACTAAGAAAACAATGCAAAGTTTTAAATTCCATAAAAATCAGGAAATTGGAATACTTGGGGCACATCATAAGAGGTGAAAAGTACGAACTACTAAGGAATATAATGCAGGGTAAAATCTAAGGTAGAAGAAGCGTAGGAAGGCGTAAAATTTCGTGGCTACGCAATCTCCGTGAATGGTTTGGATGCAGTTCAATTGAACTATTCAGGCGAGTAACCAATAAAATTATAATTGCCAGAATGATTTCCAATCTCCGATAGGACTGGAACTTGAAGAAGAAGAAGTACTAAACAAAAAATAAATCCCGCCAGATTTACTCCTAAACAAAAATAGACTCATAGACTCATCTCAGTTTGCCTTCTCCGACCAAACAACTTTGGGTTCCTACAATCCAAAGATAAACAAATTAGTTAGTTTACATTTAGAAACCTGAAAAACCTAACATAGTTCTATTTTATATCTTCATCAAAGACTCGACCAATACCACAATTACACTGTTCAAAAGCGTAGCAGGTAATGAATTTTAGTAGTTTTTTAAGAATTCCTAGTTCGTCCTTATCCTTAAGGTGCGTACACATTTAGCGAACGCATGTGGCCGAAGCCTTGAGATCAAACCTTTTCGGTAAATGTGTACGCCTCAACAAACGATAGCAAACGCATGTGTTTGCCTTCGCTTTGCCTTCGAGTTCGCTCACTGACGGCTTTTTCTAGTATCGTCTTCAATAATGAAGGTTGGCTCTAACCATTGCAAATTCATCTCTATCTGCTGCTTCTTCTACTTAAAAGCGTCTCTATGTTTAACCCAGTCCAGTCATGAATGTTTCAGCCAGGATATTTTTCGTCTACCAGGACCCATTTTCCTTCGATGTTACCCTTCATAATCAGCTGCAACAACTCGTACTTATCATTTCTAAGTATTTGCCCCAAATATGCTGTCTTTCGTCTTTTAATGGTGTTCAAAAGTTCATTGTCTTTTCCGATTCTATGCAACACCATTTCGTTTGTAATATGGTCGGTCCATGGTATCTTTAAAATTCTCCTAAAAAGCCACATCTCAAAAGCTTCCAGTTTTCTCATTAAGTCAACATTCTCAGTCCAGGCTTTGACACCCCAAAGAAGAATAGAGTGGATATAACATTTTATCATCCGATATCGGATTTGCAGATTAAGTCTTTGGTTACTCAGAAATTTCCTCATCTTCAAAAATGCTGCTTAAGATTCCTTTATTCTTGAGCGAATTTCTAATTTCGGATTCTGATCTTCCGTAATCTAGACTCCTAAGTATTTAATTTTGTCCATTTGCTCAATATCTTAATTTTTTATCTGGATCCTTGTTATGACTTTGCCCCTCTTACTGATAACCATGGTTTTTGTTTTCTTTATGTTTATTGTTAAACCAAACTGTTCCCCAGTATCACCAATTGTGTTTAGTAACGTCTGCAGGTCTGTCTCACTTTCAGCGGTAATGACTGTATTGTCAGCATAACGGATGTTATTTATATTTTTACTGGTAATGACTGGGCGGTACATCAAAAGAAAATTGAAGAACGAATCCGTTTGGCTGTGTTTAGTGTGTACGCTTCTGAGTAAAAGTGTCAAACGTCGTCGCAATTTTGTTTTTATTTTCTAATTTGCAATACAGGAGTGGACTAATTCTTCATGTTTAAAACTAATTGGTTTGTATCAAGAGCCAAAAGTTTTATAGAATCTAGTGCATAAAATTTGAATATGAGTCACCAGTAGCTGTATATCGTAGGGTTAACATTAACTTTTCTGTTGGCGGAATCGCTTCTCTAAACATTATATCTTTTTTAGCGATTTTTTGACCAATGAATTTTATTTATTTACCATTTAAAATCAGTAAACTTCATTTTACAAAAGTTCTGAAAAAGCCCGAATTCCATTTCAGCTTTTAGGTCATTAAATAAGTTTATCCCTCTATACCAGCTTCTGCTTTTGAACAATGATGTTGTTCACCAGCGCAGTTTTCTTGTTTTTTTTTGGGAAGGTCTTTTACTGCTTCAGCCTTCAGATCACTAATAATAATATACAACAAACTTGCAATAATTATTATATCCTCATCTGATGTCATTTTTAACAATATACATCACATAAGTAAAAGGGCAGCACCGGTTCGAGCGCAACTCTTATGGAAATTAACATGGGAAATCGCTAAGGTTCATTCTGGTCATTTTTGACGCTTTTTTTGGTGGAGGCGCGACGGCTCGTCGGATCATGACGTGTGAGGTATCGATGGAAAGGGGAGGGGACGGGGAACACGTTGAGATAAAAATCAAACGCAAAAACTGTGCCAAAACGGCATTACGTCATATCTCTGTTGTTATTGGTTCGATTGTAACGTACGAGGGCTCGTTGGAACGGGGAGAGGGTAACGAATATGTTAATACATAAACAAACGTAAAAGACAATGCCAAAAGGACACTAAGCGTGCAACGTCCAAACGGCTCAACGTACAACAACGAGTGAGGTATCGATGGAAAGGGGAGGTGGTAATGAATATATTTGCATGAAAAAACAAACGCAGAAGACAATGCCAAAAGGACACTAAGCTTGTAACGTCCAAACGGCTCAACGTATAACAACGTGTGAGGTATTGATGGAAAGGCGAGGTGATAATGAATATGTTAAGATAAAAATCAAATGTTAAGACAGTGCCATAATGGCGCTAGATCGTATCTCCGTTGTTATTGGTTCAATTGTGACGTATGAGGGCTCGTTGGAACGGGGAGAGGGTAACGAATATGTTAATACATAAACAAACACAACAGACAATGCCAAAAGGACACTAAGCTTGCAACGTCTAAACGGCTCAAAGTGTGAGGTATTGATGGAAAGGAGAGGTGATAATGATAATGTTAAGATAAAAATCAAATGTCAACACTGTGCCAAAACGGCATTATGTCATATTTCCTTTGTTATTGGTCAGATCGTAACGTACGAGGGCTCGTTGGAGCGGGGGAGAAGGTAACGAATATGTTAATACATAAACAAACGCAAAAGACAATGCCAAAAGGACACTAAGCTTGTAACGTCCAAACGGCTCAACATACAACAATGTGTGAGCTATTGATGGAAAGGAGAGGTGATAATAAATATGTTAAGATAAAAATCAAATGTTAAGACAGTACCAAAATGGCGCTAGATCATATCTCCGTTGTTATTGATTCAATTGTGACGTATGAGGGCTCGTTGGAACGGGGAGAGGGTAACGAATATGTTAATACATAAACAAACGCAAAAGACAATGCTAAAAGGACACTAAGCTTGTAACGTCCAAACGGCTCAACGTACAACAACGTGTGAGGTATTGATCGAAAGGAGAGGTGATAATGAATATGTTAAGATAAAAATCAAATGTTAAGACAGTGCCAAAATGGCGCTAGATCGTGTCTCTGTTGTTATTGGTTCAATTGTGACGTATGAGGGCTCGTCGGAACGGGGAGAGGGTAACGAATATGCTAATACATAAACAAACGCAAAAGACAATGCCAAAAGGACACTAAGCTTGTAACATCCAAACGGCTCAACGTACAACAACGTGTGAGGTATTGATGGAAAGGAGAGGTAATAATGATAAAGTTAAGATAAAAATCAGATGTCAACACTGTGCCAAAACGGCATTATGTCATATTTCCTTTGTTATTGGTCAGATCGTAACGTACGAGGGCTCGTTGGAGCGGGGGGAGAAGGTAATGAATATGTTAATACATAAACAAACGCAAAAGACAATGCCAAAAGGACACTAAGCTTGTAACGTCCAAACGGCTCAACATACAACAATGTGTGAGGTATCGATGAAAAGGGGAGGTAGTAACGAATATGTAAATAAAAACAAAACGCAAAAAATAATGTCAAAAGGACACTAAGCTTGCAACGTCTAAACGGCTCAACGTGTGAGGTATTGTTGGAACGGGGAGGTGGTAACGAATATGTTAAGAAAAAAATAAAACGCAAAGACATCGACGCTAGCTTGTAACGTCCAAACGGCTCAACGTGAGAGGTAGTGATGGAAAGGAAGGTGGAATATGTTTAGACAAAAAGCAGACGCAAAGACCGTGCCAAACGACGCTATGTCGTATCTCTGTTGTTATTAGTTAGCGTACTACGTGTAACACGTTAAATGAAAAGGGGAGGTGACGGGAAATATGTTAAGACAAAAGACAATGACTAAAACGCCGCTATATCGGATCTTTGTTTAGCATAATAGACATTGGAGGAAAGTGAGGCTAACAGAGAATCATCGCCAAAAAACGATGCTATATCAAATATTGGACATAGTTTGAATAGGATTCCACGTATAATATAATATATATATGATATATAATATGTATATATAATCCACGCGTCGTCTCGTCACGCCACCTGTCGACCACATCTAGCATTTGACATCGTAAAAAAAGACACACAGCTTCTCTCTCTCTATCTCTCTCTCTCGCTCTCTCTCTCTCTCTAAACAATGCGAAAGGTGACGCTGAAAACGATATATAACGTACATCTACGCATGAAGTATTACTAGAAATAGAACATGATGAATCACAAAAAACATATATTATTCTTATAGTATGACCAAACCAACAAACATTCTCAAAATAATCTTATCTGATTAATTACTATACACCACTATTATTCTATATATGCGTATCTACGGTAGTTCGAGTAAAATTATAAAAAGTATAGAATACAAATGCATTGTGAGTTGCATACTAATCTATGACAATTCGGGTGAGATATAAAATTAGCGAATATAAATGATGAATATACTATATTTTATCTACGGCAATATTATGTTTTGTAGGTTGGTATTGTGCTTCCGGTCTCTAGTAAAAAATAGCAACATAGACTGCATGTAAGATATGTTAGCACGGTCAGCAGTGAGTAATGGTTAAATGTAATGTTAGTATCGAAGCGATGGAATGTATGTGTAAAGCGAAATTATACAATGCATGAAAGGTAGTCAATTTGGTTCGAACATAAATTTGCTGAAAAACATATGTTCTTAACAACAGTCACCAACGTGAAGGTACGACTACATCGACTGTCATGTTAGTAGGGATGATGGTTAGTAGGAATGAAATATTTTACATTATATGATAATATATTTAGCAGCAATATACTTAACGTTACCAAGATCAGCACATGATTTAACTTGGTTTAGTAGACATCTTTTTGTTGATCTGATGGACATCTTTTATGTTAAGACACTGTGTTGTTCATTCAAAAATGAATTATTGAGGGTTAGTCGATAACTCTAGGTGACCTAATCTTAAAACTAAGGATTTCTCCGACTCCTGTTTTGGGACAGGCTATCGAAGACTTAAAACTAGGGATTTCTCCGACTCCTGTTTGGGGACAGGCTATCGAAGAACAGACTTAAAACTAGGGATTTCTCCGACTCCTGTTTGGGGACAGGCTATCGAAGACTTAAAACTAGAGATTTCTCCGACTCCTGTTTTGGAACAGGCTATCGAAAAAACTAAATCGGGGTAAAGAGAACCATTATTGATTAAGGCTGCACGAACACTAGATCCTAACTTAATAAGATCGGTTCATTAATTTGCCAGCGGTCCATATCAGATATCTTTTTAGTGGTCATAGCTAAACATCTTTTTGTATATGTGCTAATCTTAAGTATCGTAATTTTAAAATAATATATACAAAACTAAAATCTAGTAGAATTACCATATAATATAAAAAAAAACAATGAATGAGTGAAAGGTTGTGAAAAGGAATATAATAAAAGGGTCTGTTCCAGATATATTTAGCATTACGTTAGCTGTAATAAAGTTTTAAAATGACTCTATTAAATCAACTAAATATGCTATCTTAATTATATAAAAATGATAAGTGATTAATGATGTTAAGAGGAATATAATGAAAAAATGTCTGATCCTAATGTATTTATCAATATTGCAGTTGTAATAAATTCAGTTTTAAAAATGTCAATATACAATTAGCCTTAAAGTTAACCAAACAGGAATAAAAGTTATGAAAGAGTTGACATAATAAAATCTTACTGTTTGTTAATCAACATCCATCTCAAGATTATTAATTAAATAGTGCCCCCATGGAAGCGTATCATAAGTCTCCGGAAGGTGATGTCTTTTATCATCATAGCGACTTAGCGCAATCTTGCTTTGTGTTATAGTATAAACTTGGTGCTTATCTGAGCGTATAAGATTTTGCGAGGCAATCTTTGTCGTAAAGTTATCTAAACACTTGACATAGTCCTCGAATGTAATTTTAGTGTTTACAACAGATTTCATTACCACCTTCGCCTTCTTCGTTACATCATAATTATTAATAATATTATCAATTTCATCATCCTCATACTCCTGTTCTTTCAACTTCACCCTCATTTTTTTCAATTTCATCGTCTGTGATGGCTACTTTTGTAGTGTACAATTTCGATCGAAGACCTATATAGTCGGTCATAATACAACCATTATTCTCATCTTTCATCATACCCAATACCTTCTTATTAACCCGAGGGATGCCGTTAATATTGTATACTGGGTAGTCAGACGTATCAAAATATTTATAGCAATCGTCTATCATTGCTTTATACGGGTCTTGTTCGCGTATCTGTACAATCACTGAATCTGTATCTGTATAACAGGTCGAAAAGTTTTCTCCGAACCTGCTAGCTAAATATCCATATTGGAAATCATATATGGTTGTTTTAGCTAAATCCAATATACTTATTCTAACATAAATTGGTTTATCTAACCATACTTCTGCTCTATGCATCTCGACAGCAACCAAATTTTCATTAAAGATAGTAGCGTTTTTAAATAGGGGACTACTTATTCTTGCTTCAGCTCCGTAACGACCTTGCCATTCCGTCAATAATTTAATATCAACGCGCTTGCGCACATTCTCCTTCGTCGTACCAAACACAGCATTATTCATGAGCTTAAAAAGGTTCTTTTTAAGCTCATTCTTAGCATTTTTTCGAAGTTCAGTATTCAAGTCGATGTATGATTTCAACCATGGACTCTGTTGGAATTTAAGTACCCTATGTATCATGTTTACTATCAATCCATGTGCTAGCGCTTGTTTTAAAGTCCTATAATGAATTACATATCTTTCTTTATCATATAGAGTGGCCATTAATTTAGTTTGCTCTCGCGGACGTAAAGGTGGCTTCATGGTTTTCGGATTCAATGATTCAGGACAAAACGGGATGTCTTTATGACGATCGTGGATACGTTGAGGGTATTCTAGATCAACCTCGAGAATGTACCCTTCAGAAGCATCATCAGGAATATATATAACGTCTATATTAGAATCAACCCACTCGAAACCACCATAGGGAAGATATTGTGACATTGCCCAGCCGTATTGGTTATTGACATCAAAATACATCAAATAGAAGTCGGGCTTCGATGGATCGTATGATGCCATATACTTATTATTAGCGTGGACGCAACGTTTCGAGCATACTTGACTTAAACCGCCACGAATGTCACGCTCCACAAACAAAAACATATCTGGATCTGTTAAAAGCTACAGTTCCTGTTTTATATGTTTAAGCATTGCATCCCATGTGAAGCCGGGAAGAGTGAAGTAATGAGCTGGGTCAAGATTATATGTTTTGAGACAGCTGGATCGGAACTGTTCAAAAACGTCAGCAAGAAGAAGGATGTCTGTTTTCATGTAGAGATCTACATAATCCCCGAGAGTGGAGCACGAGAATGAAGACCAGACATCTTGGGCTCTACGATAATGTCGACGAGGACATGGTTTATCCTCAAGTTTATTATAAAAGGACTCAATGGGGGGTAGAAACATTTCAGCAAATTTTTTAAATGAATCAATATAATCATAAGGCATGATACCTTTCTTGGTTAGAAGACTGAATTGCTCCTCAGGAAGCGATGAAAATTGGGACTTGAGATTAGGATATTCTACCAAATAAGAAGAAAGTTTATCGAGGGAAGACGCCATGAATCGAAAACTATCGATAAAACGGAATTTAATTCGAGCGTCATCAATGCAGGGAATAACGCCGATACAACAGCCCACGCGAAGCATGCTTAGTCATTATTCTTAACATTAATACATGCTTCTTTTCTTTTAATCTGAGGAGGAAGTTCAATATATGATGAGCCTAGTTGCGGTGTAAATTTATTAATGTTTACCCCCAGGTTAACAACAGCTTTTAGTGCCCATCCGGAATCACGTTCTTGAAATTCATCCAAGTCTCTGTTGATGGGCTCCACCACTTTCTTTTCAAACCACTCATCAAGATTGGTGTCTCGATAGATTGGTGAGTTTGATGTGGTGAAATATTTTGTATCTTTAAGGATTTTCTCTCCGCTGGCTATCTCGAAGTCTCCACCAAATACCATATTCACCTTTACTGCCTCGTCTGTCTTAAGTGCGTTGTGAATCCGACGTTTGAACAAGGCTTTGCAATCATTAAGGAAACTGCCTGGATCCTTATGTTTAATGTTTGAGATGACTCCCGTTCTAATTCTCGAGTTGAATGCTGATATGGAGTCATCCCATTGCACTCTATGTTTAGCAGTCTCCGGTCGAATGTTAAGCCCCGCCCCCTTCTTCTGTTCGGCTTTCAGCTGGTTTCTTAACGTTTTTACCTGCCGCATCTGGGCTTCAAGGTGCTGCTTCTCCCCCATCGTTTTTGCATATCTCATAGAGTTCCTTATAGTTTTTATTGCCTTAGCACATTCTACCAATCCATTTCGTACATTTTGCTCATTATAATCAGTTCTGATTAAGCCTAAGATGGATGCTATAAGTGTAATAAGTTTGGTCAACATGTTTATACCAAAAAATATAAAATTAAATTATATACAAAAAATTTAAAACTAAATAACAATTATAAAGTTAAATATGATTAGAAACCAAAAATTTTTCCTTAACCAAAATATCAAACAAAAACTAAAATGTGAAATTCAAAACTTATTAAAAAACCAAAAAAAAAAAACCAAAATTTTCAAAAATTTAAAAATTTTATAAAATATCACTCACCAGAGCACACTTTTGAATGATTAAAGACTTACCAGAGCACACGTCTGATCGCTAGGAATATCTGAAACAGAATGAAGGAAATACCTTAATGTTAAGAATTCAATATACTTTTAGTCGAACGGAAGACTGAATGGTTCATAAAAGGCCCCTGAAATGTATCGATTTGTGCTTGTTCTTCCATAAGAATCAACGTAAAAGTGCTACATTTAAGACATTTATTGAACTTGGTTACATTTACTCCTTACTCATTCTATGAACGATACAAGGAAGTATCAGTACTACCAACATAAAAAAAGCAGTACTGCCAACTATGAAAAAAAAAAAAATATTGGAAAGTAAAAGATACTCTGTGCTAATTAAATTGGTGTAGGTATATAAAATTATAAGTTGACTCATTTATAGTGCATTCTATATCATTCTCTCACAAGAAGGAGTCATGGTTAGGAATTGGAAGAGTTGTCTTCAGGAGTATCCCGATGTCACCTCAAGCGAATTTTGCGATACCTGTTCTCCGACACCCTACACAGGTGTGACCAAAAAGAGGTGTGATTTAAATAATAATACATCACTAATAAGTGCTCGCTCAGGCCGCCATCTTCTTTCACGCCAACAGAAGGTATCAGAGACATGTAGATGCCATTAGTGACGCATATGAAGAGACACAGAGGATAGCAGAGACATGTAGACATCATTACTGACACGCTAACAGAACAGCATAGGCTACCACACAGGAGCATCTGTAAAAAAAAAAATAGGAAATAATAAAAACCTAAATATGCATATATAATTATTCAGCAATGATGTCCACTAGATTGGACTCCTAAAATAGTACCAAACTGTCTCATTAGACTAAAAGAGTCCTTACGAAGTCGTTACATATATCTACCAGTACAGCATCCCCTACGTAATTGGTTATTTTGCATATGTACTATTAACGCGGTCAAAGGTCAAAGTGTGCCTTAAGATGGTAAATGTATTAGGTTAGAAGGTCTCTGCGTACCGCAGTCTGCGTGTCACAGATCGCTCTGTGCGACGTGAAATGACGTGAATGACGCGACATGCGATGTAGGAGACATTCAGAGACACACAGAGCCATCTGTGACACATAGACAAAAGTACGCTGAGACATGCAAAGCAATATGCTTAATTGTTCACGACAGTCTACTCGAATACTTTCCTCTAACTGAAGTTATCAAAAATATCATTTAAATTGACTTATTCAATTATACCCAATTCAGTATACTATCAGCCATGATGAGGATCGCATTAGTTGACATTCAAGGATTCACCGTAGATGGGTGGTTCATACCCAAAGAACTCAGCATTGAAAAAATTGGTCATAAACGATGTCATTATATATTTAAACCTCCACAACCGTTTGCTACATTAAGTAATCAAGATAAGGAGACTGCTGTGTACTTGGAGAAAGACGTGCATGGTCTTCGGTATTCTAATGGGGATGTTAAATATTCAAAAATAAATAAAATACTGGAATCTAAGTTGTTGTATACAGCTGACTACATCTACGTTCGCGGAGAACAACAAGCAGAATTTTTAAGACACAAATGTTATATGCTTGACGTCTTTCCCATAATTATTGATGTTTGCAAGTTTGATGATTCCCCATACTCCACTGGAAACTTTGCTCCACATGATAACCCCTGCCACGCTACTGGACTATTTTCCTGCACCGAGAGAAATGTGGATCACCTCCGCCAATGGTTGTGTAACAAAATATTACCTATATAAATTGGATTTTTTTTTTTTTTAAATAAAAGATTAAAAAGTTTTATTTTAGTTTTATTTTAACAGTTTTACATATTTATTTTAATGCAAGATGATTCGCATTTGCGATTTACAAAAAATTTTATAATGATATTACTCGCTATAAAAACATTTATTACGAATATAATGCTTAAGAGTATAATTGATAATTGACTGCTGACATCATCATCATCATTATTATTAGTCTTGTACCATTTTGAATCACTTTCGGTGTTATTTGGGGATATTAGCAGTCAATTATCAATTATACTCTTAAGCATTATATTCGTAATAAATGTTTTTATAGCGAGTAATATCATTATAAAATTTTTGTAAATCGCAAATGCGAATCATCTTGCATTAAAATAAATATGTAAAACTGTTAAAATAAAACTAAAATAAAACTTTTTAATCTTTTATTTAAAAAAAAAAAATCCAATTTATATAGGTAATATTTTGTTACACAACCATTGGCGGAGGTGATCCACATTTCTCTCGGTGCAGGAAAATAGTCCAGTAGCGTGGCAGGGGTTATCATGTGGAGCAAAGTTTCCAGTGGAGTATGGGGAATCATCAAACTTGCAAACATCAATAATTATGGGAAAGACGTCAAGCATATAACATTTGTGTCTTAAAAATTCTGCTTGTTGTTCTCCGCGAACGTAGATGTAGTCAGCTGTATACAACAACTTAGATTCCAGTATTTTATTTATTTTTGAATATTTAACATCCCCATTAGAATACCGAAGACCATGCACGTCTTTCTCCAAGTACACAGCAGTCTCCTTATCTTGATTACTTAATGTAGCAAACGGTTGTGGAGGTTTAAATATATAATGACATCGTTTATGACCAATTTTTTCAATGCTGAGTTCTTTGGGTATGAACCACCCATCTACGGTGAATCCTTGAATGTCAACTAATGTGATCCTCATCATGGCTGATAGTATACTGAATTGGGTATAATTGAATAAGTCAATTTAAATGATATTTTTGATAACTTCAGTTAGAGGAAAGTATTCGAGTAGACTGTCGTGAACAATTAAGCATATTGCTTTGCATGTCTCAGCGTACTTTTGTCTATGTGTCACAGATGGCTCTGTGTGTCTCTGAATGTCTCCTACATCGCATGTCGCGTCATTCACGTCATTTCACGTCGCACAGAGCGATCTGTGACACGCAGACTGCGGTACGCAGAGACCTTCTAACCTAATACATTTACCATCTTAAGGCACACTTTGACCTTTGACCGCGTTAATAGTACATATGCAAAATAACCAATTACGTAGGGGATGCTGTACTGGTAGATATATGTAACGACTTCGTAAGGACTCTTTTAGTCTAATGAGACAGTTTGGTACTATTTTAGGAGTCCAATCTAGTGGACATCATTGCTGAATAATTATATATGCATATTTAGGTTTTTATTATTTCCTATTTTTTTTTTTTACAGATGCTCCTGTGTGGTAGCCTATGTTGTTCTGTTAGCGTGTCAGTAATGATGTCTACATGTCTCTGCTATCCTCTGTGTCTCTTCATATGCGTCACTAATGGCATCTACATGTCTCTGATACCTTCTGTTGGCGTGAAAGAAGATGGCGGCCTGAGCGAGCACTTATTAGTGATGTATTATTATTTAAATCACACCTCTTTTTGGTCACACCTGTGTAGGGTGTCGGAGAACAGGTATCGCAAAATTCGCTTGAGGTGACATCGGGATACTCCTGAAGACAACTCTTCCAATTCCTAACCATGACTCCTTCTTGTGAGAGAATGATATAGAATGCACTATAAATGAGTCAACTTATAATTTTATATACCTACACCAATTTAATTAGCACAGAGTATCTTTTACTTTCCAATATTTTTTTTTTTTTCATAGTTGGCAGTACTGCTTTTTTTATGTTGGTAGTACTGATACTTCCTTGTATCGTTCATAGAATGAGTAAGGAGTAAATGTAACCAAGTTCAATAAATGTCTTAAATGTAGCACTTTTACGTTGATTCTTATGGAAGAACAAGCACAAATCGATACATTTCAGGGGCCTTTTATGAACCATTCAGTCTTCCGTTCGACTAAAAGTATATTGAATTCTTAACATTAAGGTATTTCCTTCATTCTGTTTCAGATATTCCTAGCGATCAGACGTGTGCTCTGGTAAGTCTTTAATCATTCAAAAGTGTGCTCTGGTGAGTGATATTTTATAAAATTTTTAAATTTTTGAAAATTTTGGTTTTTTTTTTTTGGTTTTTTAATAAGTTTTGAATTTCACATTTTAGTTTTTGTTTGATATTTTGGTTAAGGAAAAATTTTTGGTTTCTAATCATATTTAACTTTATAATTGTTATTTAGTTTTAAATTTTTTGTATATAATTTAATTTTATATTTTTTGGTATAAACATGTTGACCAAACTTATTACACTTATAGCATCCATCTTAGGCTTAATCAGAACTGATTATAATGAGCAAAATGTACGAAATGGATTGGTAGAATGTGCTAAGGCAATAAAAACTATAAGGAACTCTATGAGATATGCAAAAACGATGGGGGAGAAGCAGCACCTTGAAGCCCAGATGCGGCAGGTAAAAACGTTAAGAAACCAGCTGAAAGCCGAACAGAAGAAGGGGGCGGGGCTTAACATTCGACCGGAGACTGCTAAACATAGAGTGCAATGGGATGACTCCATATCAGCATTCAACTCGAGAATTAGAACGGGAGTCATCTCAAACATTAAACATAAGGATCCAGGCAGTTTCCTTAATGATTGCAAAGCCTTGTTCAAACGTCGGATTCACAACGCACTTAAGACAGACGAGGCAGTAAAGGTGAATATGGTATTTGGTGGAGACTTCGAGATAGCCAGCGGAGAGAAAATCCTTAAAGATACAAAATATTTCACCACATCAAACTCACCAATCTATCGAGACACCAATCTTGATGAGTGGTTTGAAAAGAAAGTGGTGGAGCCCATCAACAGAGACTTGGATGAATTTCAAGAACGTGATTCCGGATGGGCACTAAAAGCTGTTGTTAACCTGGGGGTAAACATTAATAAATTTACACCGCAACTAGGCTCATCATATATTGAACTTCCTCCTCAGATTAAAAGAAAAGAAGCATGTATTAATGTTAAGAATAATGACTAAGCATGCTTCGCGTGGGCTGTTGTATCGGCGTTATTCCCTGCATTGATGACGCTCGAATTAAATTCCGTTTTATCGATAGTTTTCGATTCATGGCGTCTTCCCTCGATAAACTTTCTTCTTATTTGGTAGAATATCCTAATCTCAAGTCCCAATTTTCATCGCTTCCTGAGGAGCAATTCAGTCTTCTAACCAAGAAAGGTATTATGCCTTATGATTATATTGATTCATTTAAAAAATTTGCTGAAATGTTTCTACCCCCCATTGAGTCCTTTTATAATAAACTTGAGGATAAACCATGTCCTCGTCGACATTATCGTAGAGCCCAAGATGTCTGGTCTTCATTCTCGTGCTCCACTCTCGGGGATTATGTAGATCTCTACATGAAAACAGACATCCTTCTTCTTGCTGACGTTTTTGAACAGTTCCGATCCAGCTGTCTCAAAACATATAATCTTGACCCAGCTCATTACTTCACTCTTCCCGGCTTCACATGGGATGCAATGCTTAAACATATAAAACAGGAACTGTAGCTTTTAACAGATCCAGATATGTTTTTGTTTGTGGAGCGTGACATTCGTGGCGGTTTAAGTCAAGTATGCTCGAAACGTTGCGTCCACGCTAATAATAAGTATATGGCATCATACGATCCATCGAAGCCCGACTTCTATTTGATGTATTTTGATGTCAATAACCAATACGGCTGGGCAATGTCACAATATCTTCCCTATGGTGGTTTCGAGTGGGTTGATTCTAATATAGACGTTATATATATTCCTGATGATGCTTCTGAAGGGTACATTCTCGAGGTTGATCTAGAATACCCTCAACGTATCCACGATCGTCATAAAGACATCCCGTTTTGTCCTGAATCATTGAATCCGAAAACCATGAAGCCACCTTTACGTCCGCGAGAGCAAACTAAATTAATGGCCACTCTATATGATAAAGAAAGATATGTAATTCATTATAGGACTTTAAAACAAGCGCTAGCACATGGATTGATAGTAAACATGATACATAGGGTACTTAAATTCCAACAGAGTCCATGGTTGAAATCATACATCGACTTGAATACTGAACTTCGAAAAAATGCTAAGAATGAGCTTAAAAAGAACCTTTTTAAGCTCATGAATAATGCTGTGTTTGGTACGACGAAGGAGAATGTGCGCAAGCGCGTTGATATTAAATTATTGACGGAATGGCAAGGTCGTTACGGAGCTGAAGCAAGAATAAGTAGTCCCCTATTTAAAAACGCTACTATCTTTAATGAAAATTTGGTTGCTGTCGAGATGCATAGAGCAGAAGTATGGTTAGATAAACCAATTTATGTTAGAATAAGTATATTGGATTTAGCTAAAACAACCATATATGATTTCCAATATGGATATTTAGCTAGCAGGTTCGGAGAAAACTTTTCGACCTGTTATACAGATACAGATTCAGTGATTGTACAGATACGCGAACAAGACCCGTATAAAGCAATGATAGACGATTGCTATAAATATTTTGATACGTCTGACTACCCAGTATACAATATTAACGGCATCCCTCGGGTTAATAAGAAGGTATTGGGTATGATGAAAGATGAGAATAATGGTTGTATTATGACCGACTATATAGGTCTTCGATCGAAATTGTACACTACAAAAGTAGCCATCACAGACGATGAAATTGAAAAAAATGAGGGTGAAGTTGAAAGAACAGGAGTATGAGGATGATGAAATTGATAATATTATTAATAATTATGATGTAACGAAGAAGGCGAAGGTGGTAATGAAATCTGTTGTAAACACTAAAATTACATTCGAGGACTATGTCAAGTGTTTAGATAACTTTACGACAAAGATTGCCTCGCAAAATCTTATACGCTCAGATAAGCACCAAGTTTATACTATAACACAAAGCAAGATTGCGCTAAGTCGCTATGATGATAAAAGACATCACCTTCCGGAGACTTATGATACGCTTCCATGGGGGCACTATTTAATTAATAATCTTGAGATGGATGTTGATTAACAAACAGTAAGATTTTATTATGTCAACTCTTTCATAACTTTTATTCCTGTTTGGTTAACTTTAAGGCTAATTGTATATTGACATTTTTAAAACTGAATTTATTACAACTGCAATATTGATAAATACATTAGGATCAGACATTTTTTCATTATATTCCTCTTAACATCATTAATCACTTATCATTTTTATATAATTAAGATAGCATATTTAGTTGATTTAATAGAGTCATTTTAAAACTTTATTACAGCTAACGTAATGCTAAATATATCTGGAACAGACCCTTTTATTATATTCCTTTTCACAACCTTTCACTCATTCATTGTTTTTTTTTATATTATATGGTAATTCTACTAGATTTTAGTTTTGTATATATTATTTTAAAATTACGATACTTAAGATTAGCACATATACAAAAAGATGTTTAGCTATGACCACTAAAAAGATATCTGATATGGACCGCTGGCAAATTAATGAACCGATCTTATTAAGTTAGGATCTAGTGTTCGTGCAGCCTTAATCAATAATGGTTCTCTTTACCCCGATTTAGTTTTTTCGATAGCCTGTTCCAAAACAGGAGTCGGAGAAATCTCTAGTTTTAAGTCTTCGATAGCCTGTCCCCAAACAGGAGTCGGAGAAATCCCTAGTTTTAAGTCTGTTCTTCGATAGCCTGTCCCCAAACAGGAGTCGGAGAAATCCCTAGTTTTAAGTCTTCGATAGCCTGTCCCAAAACAGGAGTCGGAGAAATCCTTAGTTTTAAGATTAGGTCACCTAGAGTTATCGACTAACCCTCAATAATTCATTTTTGAATGAACAACACAGTGTCTTAACATAAAAGATGTCCATCAGATCAACAAAAAGATGTCTACTAAACCAAGTTAAATCATGTGCTGATCTTGGTAACGTTAAGTATATTGCTGCTAAATATATTATCATATAATGTAAAATATTTCATTCCTACTAACCATCATCCCTACTAACATGACAGTCGATGTAGTCGTACCTTCACGTTGGTGACTGTTGTTAAGAACATATGTTTTTCAGCAAATTTATGTTCGAACCAAATTGACTACCTTTCATGCATTGTATAATTTCGCTTTACACATACATTCCATCGCTTCGATACTAACATTACATTTAACCATTACTCACTGCTGACCGTGCTAACATATCTTACATGCAGTCTATGTTGCTATTTTTTACTAGAGACCGGAAGCACAATACCAACCTACAAAACATAATATTGCCGTAGATAAAATATAGTATATTCATCATTTATATTCGCTAATTTTATATCTCACCCGAATTGTCATAGATTAGTATGCAACTCACAATGCATTTGTATTCTATACTTTTTATAATTTTACTCGAACTACCGTAGATACGCATATATAGAATAATAGTGGTGTATAGTAATTAATCAGATAAGATTATTTTGAGAATGTTTGTTGGTTTGGTCATACTATAAGAATAATATATGTTTTTTGTGATTCATCATGTTCTATTTCTAGTAATACTTCATGCGTAGATGTACGTTATATATCGTTTTCAGCGTCACCTTTCGCATTGTTTAGAGAGAGAGAGAGAGCGAGAGAGAGAGATAGAGAGAGAGAAGCTGTGTGTCTTTTTTTACGATGTCAAATGCTAGATGTGGTCGACAGGTGGCGTGACGAGACGACGCGTGGATTATATATACATATTATATATCATATATATATTATATTATACGTGGAATCCTATTCAAACTATGTCCAATATTTGATATAGCATCGTTTTTTGGCGATGATTCTCTGTTAGCCTCACTTTCCTCCAATGTCTATTATGCTAAACAAAGATCCGATATAGCGGCGTTTTAGTCATTGTCTTTTGTCTTAACATATTTCCCGTCACCTCCCCTTTTCATTTAACGTGTTACACGTAGTACGCTAACTAATAACAACAGAGATACGACATAGCGTCGTTTGGCACGGTCTTTGCGTCTGCTTTTTGTCTAAACATATTCCACCTTCCTTTCCATCACTACCTCTCACGTTGAGCCGTTTGGACGTTACAAGCTAGCGTCGATGTCTTTGCGTTTTATTTTTTTCTTAACATATTCGTTACCACCTCCCCGTTCCAACAATACCTCACACGTTGAGCCGTTTAGACGTTGCAAGCTTAGTGTCCTTTTGACATTATTTTTTGCGTTTTGTTTTTATTTACATATTCGTTACTACCTCCCCTTTTCATCGATACCTCACACATTGTTGTATGTTGAGCCGTTTGGACGTTACAAGCTTAGTGTCCTTTTGGCATTGTCTTTTGCGTTTGTTTATGTATTAACATATTCATTACCTTCTCCCCCCGCTCCAACGAGCCCTCGTACGTTACGATCTGACCAATAACAAAGGAAATATGACATAATGCCGTTTTGGCACAGTGTTGACATCTGATTTTTATCTTAACTTTATCATTATTACCTCTCCTTTCCATCAATACCTCACACGTTGTTGTACGTTGAGCCGTTTGGATGTTACAAGCTTAGTGTCCTTTTGGCATTGTCTTTTGCGTTTGTTTATGTATTAGCATATTCGTTACCCTCTCCCCGTTCCGACGAGCCCTCATACGTCACAATTGAACCAATAACAACAGAGACACGATCTAGCGCCATTTTGGCACTGTCTTAACATTTGATTTTTATCTTAACATATTCATTATCACCTCTCCTTTCGATCAATACCTCACACGTTGTTGTACGTTGAGCCGTTTGGACGTTACAAGCTTAGTGTCCTTTTAGCATTGTCTTTTGCGTTTGTTTATGTATTAACATATTCGTTACCCTCTCCCCGTTCCAACGAGCCCTCATACGTCACAATTGAATCAATAACAACGGAGATATGATCTAGCGCCATTTTGGTACTGTCTTAACATTTGATTTTTATCTTAACATATTTATTATCACCTCTCCTTTCCATCAATAGCTCACACATTGTTGTATGTTGAGCCGTTTGGACGTTACAAGCTTAGTGTCCTTTTGGCATTGTCTTTTGCGTTTGTTTATGTATTAACATATTCGTTACCTTCTCCCCCGCTCCAACGAGCCCTCGTACGTTACGATCTGACCAATAACAAAGGAAATATGACATAATGCCGTTTTGGCACAGTGTTGACATTTGATTTTTATCTTAACATTATCATTATCACCTCTCCTTTCCATCAATACCTCACACTTTGAGCCGTTTAGACGTTGCAAGCTTAGTGTCCTTTTGGCATTGTCTGTTGTGTTTGTTTATGTATTAACATATTCGTTACCCTCTCCCCGTTCCAACGAGCCCTCATACGTCACAATTGAACCAATAACAACGGAGATACGATCTAGCGCCATTATGGCACTGTCTTAACATTTGATTTTTATCTTAACATATTCATTATCACCTCGCCTTTCCATCAATACCTCACACGTTGTTATACGTTGAGCCGTTTGGACGTTACAAGCTTAGTGTCATTTTGGCATTGTCTTCTGCGTTTGTTTTTTCATGCAAATATATTCATTACCACCTCCCCTTTCCATCGATACCTCACTCGTTGTTGTACGTTGAGCCGTTTAGACGTTGCACGCTTAGTGTCCTTTTGGCATTGTCTTTTACGTTTGTTTATGTATTAACATATTCGTTACCCTCTCCCCGTTCCAACGAGCCCTCGTACGTTACAATCGAACCAATAACAACAGAGATATGACGTAATGCCGTTTTGGCACAGTTTTTGCGTTTGATTTTTATCTCAACGTGTTCCCCGTCCCCTCCCCTTTCCATCGATACCTCACACGTCATGATCCGACGAGCCGTCGCGCCTCCACCAAAAAAAGCGTCAAAAATGACCAGAATGAACCTTAGCGATTTCCCATGTTAATTTCCATAAGAGTTGCGCTCGAACCGGTGCTGCCCTTTTACTCACATAAATAACTGCTGACTGCAAACGAATCCGTTTTCTGTAATGTGGACGAAAGATCAATTTTCCGTCGAACGTCGAAAACATCGAATGAATTCGGTCCAAGAGCTTCGGTCACATGCCTTCGCCAGATGTGTACACGCCTTTAGATATCAAGCGAGTTCTTCGCAGAGCGAAGCCAGAAAAAGAACATTCATAAGGGCATAATATAGACAAAACTAAGGACAGATTTCTCCAGTGTGGTAAAAAAAATAATAGAACCACGACAATAAAATCCCAGACTGGAAGTTAGTCAGCCCCCGTAAAGATTGAATGCCGTAAAGATCTTGGGACGATTCTATACCACTGACTACTACTTTAACCTACTTGCTTCCAAGCAGATGGCGTAAAATCGGCCAAATGCGAATTCTTATGTCAACCGTATTGCACTTTCAGTGTGACTTTAACTGGAGAATAAAATTCTACGAGGAAACTAAGTTCCTGTAGCTGGCTGTATACCATATATCACAAAAAAATGTTTAAAATCCTTTATAAAAGGTATATAAAAATGCCCCAAACGGGCTATCACAAACACATTGCAAAACGTTTTCGGATTAATCAATCCATCATCAGTGCAAACCTGAAAGTATATAACCACTTTAATTAAAAAGAACGTTAAATTAAAATGTTGACAAAGGTTAAAGCAAAATGTGGTTAATACTTACGGTTGTACATGCTAGTAGCCACCAAAATATATGGGTCAAAACCCTTTAAATGTTTTAATTTTGTAGTTGTTTGACATTATTAGTATTTATAATTTGTGATGTTTAAGTTACCGTTGGATAGGTAACATGGCGGCGTATGACTCTACATGAGTAAATTGGTCCTGAGACGAAGTGTCTACGAGGACCTGTTGATAACAACTGATCAAAATGACATTGTTGACATGTTAGGACGGATGTTGTGTCAGAGCAGTCAGTGTAACTTACGGTAGTTGTCTAAAAATGACAGATGTCAGCCTTATTTAAAATTGAAAAAGTTAAAATTATAATAATGTAACAGTATCAACCATCAATATTGTAATCTGTATTGTAAATTAATCAAATAGCTACATTTAAAACATTGAAAATTGGTTTTTTAAAAATTAATGTGGGTCAACTGGAATTTATGAAATTTTGTAGGATTGATAGGCAACCAACTATACATGTGTAAGGATCTATTTATTTTAAGCTAAAGATTTTGTCAAAAGGCCCTGTATGTTGTAAGATATTTGGTACCTAGAAAATGGTTAAAAAGGCACATGTGGGAAGATGGGTCCTAAAATATTTATAATTGAGTATTGATGTAGTAGGTGGAGGTGTGTTTAGATATGTTGTTGAGCTGAAATGTAAATATGATAAGAATGTGATTGTAATGTGGTGTTCGTGTAGTACTCAACTTAAAACTTAAGTATGGAAGGCCCTCTATTTCAAAAAACTACATTTGGTACCTAGTAAAGATAAATAAAAACTTTTAAGGTATAAGTACGTGAACATGAATAACTGGTTATGTGTGTAAAGTAATGATGGTAGGTTGTTTATGTGTGTGGGCAAGTATGCCAGACCAACAGAAAATTGATGGCTGAAAGATGGTTAGGTGTGATATTGTTCCTACATTGCTTAAGTTATAACTCAAGAAAACAAAAGGCCCTATATGTTAAACGGAACATTTGGTGCCTAAGAAATATAAAAGTAAAAAGGGATGAGTTATAAGTTAGAGTGTAGATAGGTGTAAAGTTAATAAGCTTATGAAGTGTATTGTGACAATATGTAAAAATAATATAAAATAATATAAAGTAATATAAAATAATAATAAGTTTACTAAAGATGTCTGAATTTATTTTGTTGCGAAGGAGCATGGAGAATATTGGGTATTAGGTCAGATTTGACGTTTGGTTGCCTAGACAGAAGTAAGGAAAGAAGGGGAGTTGGATATATTGAACAAAGTTTGAGAGGGCTAAGGATGATTAGTAAGTGATAAGAGAAGGATGAGAATTTAAATACTAATGAACAGTTTTTTGCGTTTTTCATTTTCATTTACAACTTCTTTTTACTCATCCAATTTCCCTCAGTGTTTGGTTTTCGGGTCTCTGGGGTCTTCAGACCCCAGAGTGGGGTCATACCGTTACATACTGTTACATTATTATAATTTTAACTTTTTCAATTTTAAATAAGGCTGACATCTGTCATTTTTAGATAACTACCGTAAGTTACACTGACTGCTCTGACACAACATCCGTCCTAACATGTTGTCAATAATGTCATTTTGATCAGTTGTTATCAACAGGTCCTCGTAGACACTTCGTCTCAGGACCAATTTACTCATGTAGAGTCATCCGCCGCCATGTTACCTATCCAACGGTAACTTAAACATCACAAATTATAAATACTAATAATGTAAAAACAACTACAAATTTAAAACATTTAAAGGGTTTTGACCAATATATTTTGGTGGCTATTAGCATGTACAACCGTAAGTATTAACCACATTTTGCTCTAACCTTTGTCAACATTTTAATTTAACGGTCTTTTTAATTAAAGTGGTTATATACTTTCAGGTTTGCACTGATGATGGATTGATTAATCCAAAAACGTTTTGCAATGTATTTGTGATAGCCCGTTTGGGGCATTTTTATATACCTTTTATAAAGGATTTTAAACAATTTTTTGGAGAATAAAATTTTTGTAAAAATTAGCAAATAGGGAATAGAAAGTGCTAGATCAGCATTTAAAAAATCAAAAACTTCTTACAAATTTCATCAACATCACGTTGAAGGAATAGCCAAAAGAAAACGAGCCTCAAGGAAGAAAACTAAAAAACAGACTGGCAATAACGGAGTAAATGACATATTAATCAGATTTTTAAAATACGAATGTAACTTTTACTAAAAGTTGATATATCAGTCGGCGGACTAACAGAGTATTGATTTTTTTTATCAATTAAAATAAAATGTCGTTTTTTATTTGGCTTACTATTCATAAAGATGGGTTATTATTGCATGTCAGAAATTCAAGGCATATGTTTCTCGTCCGCCTATGAACTGATTTCCCCAAACTAATCACATTTGTTTAAAATCCGTTACGACAGCCTCTCTAGTCTCTTACTTAAAGCATCGCAATTAATATTTCGGCGTAAACAAAAACTCGGTACCCAATTAGAAGACAATTGCCGTCGGCAAATATCTAACAAAAGTATCACGGTGGCTAGTTCCAAGCAAAAGGCATCATCCACTCACTGGCATAAGGCGAGTACACTCTCAGTTGGCTGTGGATCTATTATTAGGTGAAAATTGAAACGTAACTGTCACAATGGCCATTGTTAAGGCAACAGATTGTTAAATTGTAAAGTTGGATTTCGAGGTGCGAAATAATTAGGCTGCTAGTCTAGTCAGCAGCGTGCTAAGTATTATTACATAATTTAAATTTTATGGTTTGCAACAGGAGGAAATTTTAATAAAAATACACAGAAAAGTAATACCGTTAGTTTATTAGAAATATATAAGACCGTGACGTTTTCTAACACATATAAATATATAATACAACATAGACAACTCATCTAAAATATCTTGCGACATCCTATGAAAGTTCAAAAATTTTCATTGTCTCGTTGTACATCAGCAAACAACGTATGAAAATGCCCTATTCGTTCCTTTTCTTTGATGATTGGATGTATCCATATTCTACGTTTTTGTTGATTTTTCTTGTAAATTTGTCAACGCATGTACAACACTGACAAATACAATACGTCGTCCATCTCGAAAACCCTATTGGCGACGTGCAAGTACTTGGATGTGATACGAGAAACGATCGTGCGCGAGTAGCGGAGAAATCTTACATTTTTTACTGCACATTTCATAGATTTCATAAATTCATATTGTCAATTGTTATATTTCATATTCGTGTGTTTATTTACACCTTCTGTCACTGCAAGAAAATGGGAGTTAGGAAATGCTGTGTTATGAATTGTGAAAATACAACAAAATTGTCAATTTAAGTTTTATTCGTTTCCAACTTCGAAGCACAAATTACTACAAAGAGAAAAGTGGATTTATATCATAAATAAGCATAAGTAACATAACCTAAATTATGTATTATTCTTGCGTCCGATTCAGTCAAAGTCAGTTTGAAATTAATAATAAATAAAAGTTCACTTTTAAGTGTAAATTTTAGTTTCATAACACTCCCTTACAGTTCATTTTAACCAAAAAATCAAGTTTAATGTTTAAATTTTATTTTTTGAAGTTTACAAAAATGCATCAAGTTCAAGTTTTTCTGAAGATGCATTAAGATATATTCTCTGTCCAAAAGTTTACAGGGAAAGAATTAATTGTTCAAACCAATATGATAATATCATGTGCTTAACCTGCTAATTTATGCCTTTATGCATTAGCATTATTTATGGTAATTCATTTTTCTTAAGTATTTCACATAATTCTTCCAATCTTTTTTGACATTTGCCACTACTAAAGCTTTTCCCTTTGACTCAGTGCTTGGTTGAAAAGTTATTTGGTGATTTACTTTCTCATATCCAGTTTTTATTATTGCATCCATATCAACAGTAATGCTGTAATTTAATAATATTTTTATTTGTATTTACCCTACATACAACGTTTACCTTTTAATAACATACCGACATAACCTCAATCTTACTTTTTCTTCTTATTCTTTTTTGGATCTACGTCCTTGACAGTTATCCGGTAACCTCAATCTAACATGAAAGCGCAGTAAATTTTGCTGATTTACGACACCAGGTGTCGCTGTTCCGAACTTGCACGGTCCCAATCGAACTTTGACAAATCGTATTTAAAATCACTACTGACTTGTTGAACGCTTCGGCGCTGTGTCTGTCTTTACACGAAGCTATAGACGCGTTAAATGCTTCGGTTAAAACCGCTGTGTGTGTCTTTACGCTTAGAGCAAGCGACATTTACCGTACATAAGGTATTTTCTGGCAACTCAACAGAATAGACCAAGAGGTAAACTGAGGTTAAAATGAAAGGGCAGTTTAAATGAGAATACCAAGAAAAGTGATGGAATATTAGAAATATTAAGTTAACGTGTGTGATCAATGCTGATAATGATATTTAATAAAAACTGTCGTAGCCTTATAAAAATTAATACTAAACTATATAAATAGTATGGATGCGATAAGCTTAATATATTAAAACTTTAAATATATAAGCCAACTCTATTAGGTAATTATAAAAACCATTTCTTTCTCCTATTATTATCTTGATATTTTAAATAAATGCCAGCATGGGTTTCTTCCTAATAAATCTACAGAGAGTGCTTCTATTTCATTATTTAATTATATCCACGCTGCTTTGGATCGAAAAAGGTATGTGGGTGCACTCTTTTTTGACTTAACTAAGGCTTTTGACTCTATTGACATTGAAATTCTCTCTTCAATCCTGACCCCCCAGAGGGAGTGTAGTGGTCGACGTGATGTCGTGTATTGTCCGTCTCCAGAGATCTCTGTCTCTGGTCATTTCTTTTAATTCATGCATAGGTCTTTGGCATATTCATGTAATTTGATCTATCCATCTTGTTGGGGATCTTCCTTGTAATCTTCGGCCTTCTACCTTTCCTTGTATTATGAGTTTTTCCATGTTTTCTGTGTTTGCTTTCATAACATGCCCAAAATATTTTAATTGTTGGAGATGGACTTTACTAGAGAATCATTGGCTAGCTTTTAGCTCTCTTAAAATTGAATTATTTGTTCTACGGTCGGTCCAAGGAATTCGTAACATTCGTCTTCAACAAAACATTTCAGTGGCGTCTATTTTCCTTCTCTCCGATTGTCTCAGAGTCCAAGATTCACATCCGTAGGTCAGTATTGGGAATATTAAGCAGTTGATCAACCTCATCTTTATCGCTGTTGAAATTTGACATTACTTCCATATTTTGGTCATTTTTGCTGTGGCAACTTTTGCTAGGTCACATCTCTTCTTGTAATGACCCTGTGTTTATGATTAATGATCCCAGATATAAGTATGAGCTCACAACCTCGAACCGGTCAATTGTGGTTATGTGTGGATGATTGCTGTGTAGTCTATCCACTATCACGATCTTTGTCTTTGATATGTTTAATTGCAGACCAAATATTTGACTTTCGTTTTCAATTAGTCGTATAAGTTTCATCAGTTCTGCTTGACTATTTTCAAGAAGGGCTGTGTCATCTGCGAAACGTAGGTTGTTTAGTTTATGACCATTTATTAAGATGCCCTTTTCCCATCCTTCAAGTGCTCTTCGCATAATATACTCTCCGTATATGTGTGTCAAGTACTTTAACTTATCCAGTAGTGTGTTCATATAGTTCAGTTATAAGCGTAATTAGATATTGTGGTACGCCTACTTCTTTTAGTATTCGCCATAAGTGTCTCCACTTGACCCTGTCGAACGCTTTACGGTAATCTATAAAACAGATGTATAGTGGGATGTTGAATTCCCTAGATTTCTCGATTATCTGTCTTATATTCAGCAGGTGTTCTCGAGTGCCTCTACCTTTGGTAAATCCAGTTTGCTCTTGTGGAATTTCTCTTTGAAGGAATGTTTTCAGTCTCTCATTGATTATATGTAGCATTATCTTGCTGGCATGGGATATAAGAGAGATAATTCTATAATTGTCGCATTTATAAAAGCTGAATTTTTCATGTATGGTCGTTATTGTAGATTTTGTCCAGTCTTCAGGCCATTGTTTGAAATGCCATATTTGGTTACAGAGTAGATGAAGTAACTTTACGCCGGTTTCTTCTGTGACTTTAAGCATTTCTGCTGTTATCATATCTGGACCTGGTGCTTTGTTATATTTGAGCTTGTTGATAGCCTGTCTTACTTCATTTTCGAGTACATCAGGTTCTTCTTCCACCTCGTCAGAGATTTGGCTAACAAGCTCTTGGCATTGATCATCTTTAGATAGGTCCCTGCAATACGATCTCCATGTCTCTGCTATGTCTTCTCTGTTTGTTCTCAGGGTTCCAGTGTTATCTTTAATGGCCCAAGTTTTGGCTCTGAAGTCTCTTGTCAGGTAGCGTATTTTTTTAAATAGATCTCTCGGCTGATTATTCTGACCATGTCTCTCAGTTTCTTTGCATATACTTTGATAGTACTATTTTCTGTCGGCCTTATATCTTCGTTTTATTTCTTTATTGAGGTAAACTACCTTTTTCCCTTTCACTATGTAAACCACTTTTACAAAGATTTCTTCTATTCTCAATTATTTTAAGTTTTATCTGTTATCCAGTGTTTTCGTTTTACCGGAAAATTTTCTTTGAGCGATCCACTGGTGTTGTTACGCAATGTTTAACAGTCTGAACAGACATTGAAATTATACTGCATAAATTAGAAGCCCTTGGTTTTCGGGTTTATTTCTTGAACTGGTTAAGGTCATACTTACAACATCGTAAATTCCTAGTAAAAGTCGATAATAAGAAGTCATCTGTTTTTAATCTTGATCGACGTGTACCGCAAGACTCCGTATTGGGACCCCTAATATTTCTTTTATATGTCAATGATTTGACACATTTTTTAACTGCAGACCATATAGTTCTTTAGGCAAATGATTCAACAATTGTGGTTGACGAGTCAAATGAAGTCGAACTCATATCAAAAATGAACTTAGTAGCACAGGAATTTACAACTTGGTGTAAAAGGAACTCTTTAATGGTAAATGCAAAGAAAACTATTTGTATACAGTTCTACTCACGCTTTAAGCCATCCCATGGTTATAACATCACAGTTAATTCTGAGGAAATACTTTTAGTGATACAACATTATTTCTTGGTAGCATTCTAGAAAGTAATATGACATGGGATGAAAATGTCACTAAAGTCTGCAAAACAATGAATAAGGGTTACTATGCGATCCTTCAGTTGAAAACTCTATTCAATACCAATCAATTAATAAGTGTGTATTATGCATTGGTTTATTCATATATGGCCCATAATGTTATCTTGTGGGGAAACTCTAGAAACTCGTCTAGAGTTTTTATAACTCAAAAGAGAATTCTTAGATTGATATTCAATATTAGTAATAGACAATCATGTCGTATATATTTTATTGAACACAGGCTGTTGACTTTTTATGCTTTATATATTCATAAGTGTATTATTCACGTCAAAACTAAATTTCAAAATTTTACCCTCAACTCTGACTTTCATAATTACCCGACAAGACACGGGAGGTTGATAAGCGTGTATAAACACTCCACAACTCTCTTTGAAACTAGTCCTGATTTTGCAGGATCTAAATTTTATAATTGTTTGCCACTTAATATAAGAAATGAAAACAATATTCAAAAATTCAAAAATAAATTAAAAGCATGCTTGGTCCAATTATGCGTTTACAACCTAAATGAATATTTTGACTTAATAAAAGACTAGAGAGAATAAGGACCGACGGGTTCAGAGACGCTCTATATTGCATATCTTTGTTTTTTATTTTTATATTAATCTATATTTTATTGATTTTGTTTTATGTAATTGTCCTATATAACTTGTTGATCATGCTTTATGTACTATATGACTTGTCCTATATCACAATGTGATCTGATGGAATTAATAAAGAATATTCTATTCTATTCTATTCTATTCTATTCTATTCTATTCTATTCTATTCTATTCTATTCTATTCTATTCTATTCTATTCTATTCTATTCTATTCTATTCTATTCTATTTGGGGGCACGAATATGTATGGTACTCCAAGGAGTTTTATAGAAAATCACTGCTCATTCCTCATAAGCAGTTTTATAATACACTTTATTCAGCGTTGTTCCAAAATCGCCATTTCTCTCTAAAATATTTGTCAGAAATACATGAATATAATTATCTATATCTACAATAGCTTCTTGACTACTGGATAAACGTGAAAGAGAGCCAAAGTTGGAAAATATGGTGAATATTTTAGCACTACCCCCCCAACCCCCGGAGTCGATAACTCTATCATCTGAACTTAAAAAAATAATGACAGCTTGACTGCAAAATTTATGACTTCTACGAAGAGGCCAAGCAAGGTGAAACTGAAGGTAGCTTAGTAGCTCTTCGTTGTCTCCTTCTAATAAATTAATGTACCTTTGCAAATGAGGTGACCAAACTTACACTGCAAATTCTAGGTGAGGTCTGACATAACTTTTGTATCGACATTCGATGAAAATCTTTAGATATAAAGTATAAACCAGAGTTCGCTTTACTAACTACTTTTGTTATTTGAGTAGACCAACTTAATGTTTGGTTGATTGTAACATCAAGGTCATTAACTTCCTGTACTGATTTTAGAGGAACTCCATCCAAAAAATATTATATTATATATGTTATATATGATAGCCGATCAAGGTTAGTCTGAAAAGTATTAAGGATGGTTGGTCCTTTCTCCAACTCTTATTATAGCATGTTTCCTCTTTTTGTCTCTAAACATTTCCTGAATAAATGTTTATCTTTCTATTTTATAATTTGTTTCGATTAATGACGTGACTATGCTGGTATATACTTGGGTCTAGTAATGTGTGATGTATATTAAATGTATTTAGGTTTGTTTAATTTAACTATACTTTTTATTTAAACCAATCTTCTTAGCTTTGTGATTTTCTTTCTTATGGTGTTATGTACTTATTTGTACAATACTCTAGTATTTCCTCAACCTTTTTGCGTTTTTTAGTGTATATAATTTCTCTCCTGACACTCGCGAGTGACTTTTCGGTCTTATGCCTTGTTTAATTATTTAGTCCACGTCTTCTCACGCTTCTTTAATGTTTCACTTATTGTCTTATCATTCTGAAGTATTGTATATTGCTATAATTATGTTCTATCACAGTTTAGTGTTTTCTATAGTTACGTATTAATAGTGATGACCATCTCTTTTTTTTGTTTTTAATTATTTAATTTATGTTTTTATATAATAGTACAATATTAAAGTCTGTATGATCGTGCTTCATTTTATATAGTTTCATAATCTTATAATTTAAAATAAACTTGAGCAAGTTGATAAAATCGTCCACCTTGGACAGCAATTAAATTGTATTGCAGAAAATCACGGCGAAATTAGATCCAGAATAGAGCAGGCTAGAGCTGCTTTTAGAAGGATGTCCAAGGTGTTATGTAACAGAGACCTAAAATCGGCATTAAGGATCCGCCTACTTCGCTGCTACGTGTTCTTGGTCTTACTTTATGCTGTCGAGTCCTGGACTGTGAATAAAATCGATCTAAATCGCCTTGAGGCTTTCGAAATGTGGGGCTATAGAAGAATTTTAAAAGTTTCCTGGGTGGAGAAGATTCGTAACTCCACAATACTTGAACGTCTCAGCAAGACTACTGAGATCATAAAAAGCATCAAGCAGAGAAAGCTGGAATATTTCGGACATGTAATGAGAGGTCCCAAATATAGATTGCTACAAAATATCATGCAAGGAAAAATAGCAGGCAAACGCAGTCCAGGACGAAGAAGAACCTCATGGTTAAAGAACTTGCGAGATTGGTATGGTGTAGATACAAGCATGCTATTTAGGGTGGTAGTGAATAAAATTAAAATAGCTATCATGGTAACCAACGTTCTGAAAGGATATGGTACATGAAGAAGAAGAATCTTATGATAATATTGGTACAGACATTTAAAAAACGTATTCTAAAATGTAATATGTTTTTTCTACTCTCTTACTAGTAAATTGTATATTACCTACTATTTGGATGCTAAGTAAATGCATCATAACAGATACTGACACGTAATGACTAGCAGGTAATAAAAAAAATTACGCTTCAGTTTTATAAAAATGTGTAATATCACATAAGCCTCGTAAGTCAGTTGGTCGAGTTACCATGGAAACGAATTAACAGACGTTATTTTGACAGATTAAAAATTATTAATCTGTCAGTGTAAATATAATGGTAATTTAATTTTTATTTTTATAAATAAAAATAATCGTAGAAAAAGTATAGTACACAACTTAAGTTGTAGGCTTATTACATGCTTTTAAAATTACTGCGCTCGCCGCTACGCGGCTCGCGTGCAACTTTTTTACTCGCATGTAATAAGCTTCTTACAACTCTCGTTATGTAATATACTATTACACGTACAGATTTAAATATTAAAAACGTTTGCTATATGATTTTTATTTTGTCTATTTAGTTTTTCATTAAATTGGATATTTTTTTCCAGGTGAGACTCTCTTTTTATCTACTGGTATACCATTGGGTAAGTAATTATAAGACTATTATTGCTATTATTCTAATCTTCTGTTTTTTATTGATAACATTGTTACTAAAAAATCTAGAGTCAAGCATTGTTTCAAACTAAACTAAAGGTATGACCCTTATATTTAGTCCCCCATTCTCATTCCCTGCTTTTTGTAAGCGTCACTATTTATCGAAATCCCGCAGAATGTGAAGTGAACAAGAAGGAGGCACTTTTCGGTTGAAAAGCGCAGAGACAATGACACTCCTACACACTCTCTAATGACTGTGTCGTTGAAGCTAATTATGAAAATTTGACAAGAACACCGGGACCTAACGAAAATTGATGGTGATGTTAAAATACTCGTTTTGATAAAATTTTGGCGAGACAGAGATGTTCAGAGAGTTGCCAATTATTATGAGAGAAAATTATAAATTTTTAAAATCAATTAACTGAATAATTACATAATAAGTTTGGCTGATAATTTTTTTTATTACAACAAAAAACATATATTATCAATAAATTAGAATTACTTTGATACGAAATAATTAACATTTTAATAATGAAACTGTCAACATATTATTAATGACTAATTTGACATTGACAGTTGAAAAAAAAATATGTTCTAAAGGTCTAAAAATTGTCTTCAATAGATTTATGCACAAAAAAGTAAATATTTACCTATTTATATATTTATTTAATAAATATAATAATAAATAAATTAATAATAAAAACTTGCACTATTACGTCGGCCTATTCCGTATTAGCGAAAATATTGCTCCACATGAAACACTTTCTCATTTGTACTTAATACGATTTTTAAGGATTACTTGACAGGTCCATACTAGTTCATTTGAATATGACAGCGCGCACAAAGAGACATCTATGTTTTAGTTTCAGTATTGTTTATTTTGGCCAATACTGTACTTCTGGGAGAAAAAGGATATTTTTTGTTTGATAGATTTCATTTTAAGATTACGAGCAATTACACTGTTAGTTACGTACCATGGAGCGTTTACAATAATTATAAGTACTTCGGACTGAAATCTTCGTGGGGCTTCTATCTGGTAGGATGCTGTTCTCATAATTAAATTTCGTAGCTTCATATTGGTTTTAAGATGACTTTCTAAATTAGCAATTTGTTATGATTAACAACCTAACATCCAATATAATTTCCTAAATTTCAAGTGCAGTTACTTTATTTAAGCAAATATATTCGTGCTCCACGTTAACCGTCGGTTCAGATGGATTCTCAGATATTGATATTTTGCATCTTTTTTGTTTAAAGAACTAACCATTAAATGTCAAAATTGGACAGGCATCTCTTAGATGCCTGTCCAATAGAGTAGTAGCCTGACATAGAGTGTACATGACATGGATAGATTTAATTTTATTTGCTTTGTTTTGCCAGATTTTTAGCCAAGAGAAAATAACATCCAAGTAAGTCTGCAAGATTTGAGAAGCAATGACCGATGCCATAACAGCGATAGCTTGAGAAGATCAGCTGTGTAGATGATATATAGGATCGGACCAAGTACACTCCAGTGTGACACGCCAGACCTTATTGAGTGTAGAGTTGCTTACCTAAAAGTGTCGTTTTTAAAGGTTTGATTTGAGTATAAGCAAAAATGTAGTTCGTAAGCTTTTTTTGATTTTTTATAATAGTCTAGCGTGCCAAACTTTGTCGAAAAGTTGGGCAATGTACTCTGCTACTACTCTGTAGCAGAGTAGTATTCTTGGTCTTTAAAGAATTTATATAATTTTTTTCTTGTGGACTTGTTCGATGAGGCATGTTTTGTTGTAAATTCAAATTGATGGATAGGAATTAATTGATTTGCTTTCAGAATTGGTAGTCTTTTCTCCACAAATATTTTTTTAGTGACTTTGCCATAGCAGGGAATAGACGTCTATAGAATGTTGTTTCCTTAGATTTCTCTGGCTTAGGGATAAGCATAATTTGCTTATCCCTAACTCTATTCCACAAAGTCGAAGTATCTCGTCCATAAAACAGCATTCTATATTTATTGGTATCAAATACCTCAGTCCCTTGTAGGTAAGTTACTTCATAATTTTAGTTATAATGAAGTCATAACGGGCATATTTTTTTGGATTCAACATATGTACGGATCTTGTGAATTGGTTAACGGTACAATTTTGAATAGGTACTTTCAGTTATTATGGGATTTGCAAAAATGCTTTTACTTTATCTTCAATGTCAAACTTATTTTAGCAGGATATGGTAAAAAGACTTTTTCTACGTGTTTGGCAAAATTATTGGCTTTATCCTCATTCATTTTTGCCCATTGACCATCTGGAGTATGTATAAGAAGGTTTTTAAATTGAAGCTTTTTACAGCTTTCCATAAATCGTAGTCAGTAGCTTCTAAAACTGACAAATTCCTGAGATAGTTGTGAAATTCTTTATTTTTATTAGTTTTTAAAAAGTTCTTGAGTCCTAGGGTAGCTTGATTAAATTAATTTTTTGTTTGTCTGTGGGAGTACAAGTTCATTGCCAGATTTACTTTTTTTTCAATTTCTCGGCTATTTTTTGTTTAAATATCGAAGGCAGTTGTTAGGGTGTGCCAGTTGACATTTGGCTTGGAGTTTTAACCCATATCGCTTTCTATATTCAAACATTAGCTTTTAGAGAAAAGGTGTACAAATATTCACGAAACTAATTCCAATTCCTGTATTTGTTGCCTAAGCTTAGCGCTGGTTTATTTTGTATTATATCAGTGCTAATTAAAATTAGAACTGACATAATACCATACAGTATTCCATACTCTAATCCACTGTTGTATTTATATACATTTTTTTTATTTAAGTTAAAGATCTAGATCAAATTAACTAGACCGGTCGGACAAAAAAAAACGCATCACGCAAAACACATTATTATATACTGCAATGATAAAAAACTTTAGTTTTTAAAACTCTTTTATTGTTTAGAAAAGAATTAAGGCGTATATGACAGATGCAATTGTGACTAACTCACAAGGAACTTAATTACTATTTAACTGGGAATAAGTCACAATTAAAGGTTATAGTACGTTTATTCACGTTTTAATTTCTACTTCGGAAATCCTACTTAAAATACAAACAGTAAATTAAATAAATTTTGTTTTTTTGTTACTTAGTGAAACATTCTTTTAATAATTTAATTTTATTTGACTCATTAATATTGACAATTCAGACATACATTATGCATTTTAAACTAGACGACTTTAAAATGATATTGCCAATATTGTTGAGTTGCGCTCCTGGGACGACTTTACTTATAAGATAGTTCATTCGATTACATGAAATCAACTTTAACTTGAGAATATCCGTCAGAAAAGATCATAGCATGTAATTCGTCTTTAAAAAGACAAACTCATGCCATGATGACAGTAAAATTACAAAGGACTGACAAATCCTGTTAGTGATTCCATAATAAATTATGAGGGAAAAACCAGGAAAAAGACCTCATAATACTATCCGGATATGGTAAATATTTGGTCGTGCATTTAGTTTACCTTCAATAAACACCAAATTCTAATTTTACATGTTGGTTATTTAAAAAAACATAAATGATGTATCTTCTATATGTTACTGACATACTAATACAGGTATTTTCTTATTATTAACTTCATCTTTCATTATTGGAAACCAGATCCTACTACAATCTGCCGAGGAATTTGCGACAAAATTGGTGCGACATTTAGCACAATTAGAGCTGCTTCTTTAATTATTCTTTTTTACCATCCGTTTCTTTTACGACTACATTTGAATTGTTCTATTGAACCCTATGTTCATTATCCCATGCGTGTTTACATATTTTGAGATCTATCAAATTCTTTATTTTTAAAATAAGATTGATGTTCACTTATTCTAACATTTAATGGCCTTGATGTGACCTTTAATTGTGGCTTATTCCCAGTTAAATAATAATTTATTTAAAATGCCACAAGAAAATAGCTTCAGAACAACAAGGAACTTATTATAAAAAAGTTTAAAGAAATAACTTGACAAATAAATACAACATAGTACTATACAACAATGCTTAAAACTGATACAGGAGTACGCTTTTCTGTCACAACGTTACATACTCTTATCACATCACTCCTTATCCCCTCCTTTTGCAGCTTTCATACTGGTGACTAGATTTAGTATACTTTCAGCTATCAAATATATTAAGTCAACAAATAAGCAAGTTGCTATATGCACAGACTCTCTAGTTTCTATCCAATCTATCCAAAATTTATTCACAGATAATCCTTTCGTCCAAAAGATCCACGAACATTACCACCTTCCCAAAATATAACAGATATTCTAATTTGGTTATCGTCCCATATTGGTATACCTGGCAATAAACTTGATGAACACTCTGCCGCACATGTATTCTTCTTTTTTGTGCAGCCACTTTTGTGTTGTATGACCCTTTGTTTTAGCCACTGAAATAACAGCTTTGGCAATCCAAACAAGGCAGTTTGTAGACAACATTAGTTTTATTTACAGTTGGTGTCTTGTCTTTTACTTTAGAAAACAGTGGTCAGTTTTTTATTACATTATATTGGACAATTTTGATGTTAGTAAATTGTTTAAATAAACTAGTCACAAAAGGTGTTAACTGTTTTATTAATGGTAGTTTTTTATATTGGATTGTTTGTACTGCTTTGATATCAGTGGGACCGTCAAAAATGTCTGAGTTAAATATCAATTTTTTAAGGATATCTTTTGGGTATCCATTATTTTCGTTATTTAAGTTTCTGTTTATGAATTTTTCATCACTAATATGCCTTGCCCTATTCTTCATTGTAATCATTGTATTAAACTTTTGATGAGTAGGATGATTTGATAAAAAGTTTAAATATCTTCCAGAGTGTGTTGGCTTTTGATACCAATCTATCAATATTTCAGTTTTTATTAATTTGGTGTCCAAAAATGATATCGAACAATCATTTTCAATCTCTAAAGTAAATTGAATATGTTTCTTAAAGTTATTGAAAATGTTCAAGGTATTCTGAATTTGTGAAGTAGGAACTAGACATATCAGATCGTCTACAAATTTTTTAATGAAGGGTAAAGAGAAAGGTAATTGTGGAATAATGACATCCAGCAAATGGTCCAAAATAATGATTGCTATTATGGGGCTGAGTGGACTACCCATAGATGCTCCAAATATTTGTCGATAGAATTTATCATTAAAACTAAAATGGGTGTTCTCAAAAATATAATTCAGAAGTGTTAAAAAGTTATCTTTAGAAATTGTTGTATAATTTTGGATGAGATTACATTTTGACTGTATTACATTACAGACCAGATCTATTGGTATGTTAGTAAATAACGATATGACATTTAACGAAATTAAAACATAATCTTTCGGTAAAATCAACTCTCTGTTGTTTTTAGAAATGTGTCATATTAATAAAGAAAAATATGCAGTCATTTATAAGGCAGACGCGGGACAGTTGAGCAATATCTACTGTAATATTATTGGTATGTTCAAATAATTTTTATTTTTACAATTATATTTTAAATTACCCTGTGTATTTTTAATGTGTAATTTTATTTTGTTTTATTTTTTCTTGGTTGTTTTTGTTTGCTATTTTTTTTTTGTTATATTTAATTACTAGTGAACTAGGTGCTTTTAACTAATATTGTCAGTACTGTTTTGAATATGTTATGTACAACATTTTTAAATATTTTTAACTCTAAATCTGTAAGTAAATTATTGTGTATTCCCACCCGATATGTATATAAATTTTAACCATATTTTAGGTTTCTCCTAATAAAGCTGACAAAAAATCAGCGAAATATAGAGTAATAAAAGAAAAAAGAGTTTTTTTTTTAAATAACAGACCGCATACCCGATACTCCAATACAATAAATTGTTATTTACGTTTCGGTATGTTTGTTTAGTGTGGCGATTTATTTTTCTCTAATATATGAATGTTATTTTATAAAAATTAAAAATGTTTTCCCGTTTCTAACTATGTTTTTGGAATATTTGTAATAAGTTCTAAGATATACTCGTATAAGGTATTTCTTGGAAAAAAAATAAACCAATCAAATCTTGATTTATGCTGCTCTCAAGATTCCAACATTTCCTCTTTTCTAGTACTAACAAATCTCAAAACCTACTGCAAACAAACAATCCAATAGATTTAAATCATAAAATTCAGCATAATCGGAAATAGAACAGTAATCCATAAAAAGTAGCAGGACGAGAAGTTTCCCTCTTTTTATATTTGCGATTCAGAACCACAGAACTTATCCCAGAAAAGGGGCATTTCAAAAACCATTCATCTGACGTTTCTCCATTTATCATATATCGGAAAACATGGTCGTATCTTCACGACTGTACATACATCATTTATGTATATATATATATATATATATATATATTATATATATATATATATATATATATATATATATATATATATATATTATATATATTGTAGTTTTGAGTTTCTTGAACCGTATTATATTTAATATAAAATTAATATTTCTTGGGTTTAGGTTCAATAAAGATAATGTTACTTGTGGAACTAGATTTTATTTTCCATTGCAATCAATCAACGTTTCGGCAGGAAACCCTTGCCTTTGTCAAGATTCTAAAATGTGTATATATATAAAAACAAACAGATATTGTAAAATATGTATATATATATATATATATATATATATATATATATATATATAAATATATATATATATATAATATATATATATATATATATATATATATATATATAATATATATATATATATAATATATATATATATATATATATATATATATATATATATATATATATATATATATATATATATATATGTTGAACAATTATTCCGGGAAAATATCCGTTGGTCATTTTTTAATTGCAGACGTTTCGCCAAGGTCTCACTTGGCATCTTCTGTGCGTTGTCTTCCAGATGCCAAGTGAGACCTTGGCGAAACGTCTGCAATTAAAAAATGACCAACGGATATTTTCCCGGAATAATTGTTCAACATATTACTCCATCCGTGAAACACTTCAAACTAACATATATATATATATATATATATATATATATATATATATATATATATATATATATATATATGACTTACCAAAACGTAAAACGTGACACAGACATTAACGAACTGACATATAAAAGTTGATATCTGATATCTCATTGTTTACTGTCCTTAGTATATAATTATTTTTATATGGGCGTATCGTTGATGTTTTTGAAAAAGGTAAGGTGGAGATAATATGTTATGACTTTAAGAGCTTTTTATGATGTTATATTGTTATTGTTTAAATCAGATTGAAATATATTTTATTTAGGTTTTGTGTATCTTTTTTATCATTTATTGCGTTGGTGTTTCTTTTTATTTCTATTGATTCGTATATCTCCCTCTTCTTTTTGTTTTTTTCTGTTTTTAAAATTTTGATGTTTTCAAAGTCAAATTTATGCTTCTTCCCGCTTTCATATTTTGTGAGCGCAGTGACGTTGTTCTTGTCGTATTTGTGAGAACGAATTCTGGATTGAAGCAGTTGACTGGTTTGACCGATATAGACACCTTCACAGTTTGTACATGGTATCTCGTAAACAACATGTGATTTTTTAAGTTTTGGAGTTTGTGTTTTTAGTTTTGTGAAGTATTTATTTAAGAGGTTGTTGCCTTTGTGGGCCACTGTTATATTACGTTTGGCTAAAAGATTTGTTAGTTGTTCGGATAAACCTTTTATATATGGAAGAGTTGTATAAGTGGTTTTGATACTTTTGGGTTTGTTGTTAGTTGTATTGTTATAAAATTTATTGAGTCTTGATTTGAAAATAGTTTCGATTAGATGTTCTGGATATGCATTCTTTAGAAGGGCATTTTTTGCTTTTTTTATTGCAGTTGGTCTGTATTCTGGATCTCTTAGTTTTATAGAATTATCAGCGAGACTTATAATTACAGACTTCTTATGGGAAAATGGATGATGGGAATTGTAGTTAAGATATCGTGAAGACCATGTTTCTTTTGTACCAATATCCATTTATTAGTCTTGTCGATCACCAATGTAAAAAATATAACAAAAATTGCATATTTTCACAATGTAGTAAGCTAATTTTTGTTGCATCTAATATACTGTTAAACTAAATAGGATTTCTACTTAGAAATGTACGTTAAGATCGAAACAGTAAACTGTTTATCAAAAATCTAAACAATCTCATTCTTACCAGTAATTTACTAAAACATGTATTATTAGCTCTTCATAGCTATTTCTGACGTTCATTACAGGTTTAAGTAAAGCTATTTCCAGCAGTAGTATATAAAACAAGAAGGCGCTCCTAAATTATTTTCGACGCCTACCAACAAAAGAATGGCATTTGCCCCATAATTCAAGTGCGTCGATTTTGACAGATGTCATATAATAATTAATTTTATGTAACGAAAAAATGAGTTGCTACCTTTTAACATGTAACAAAAATAATTTGTGAACACAAAATTTGTACAAGATCACATGAAACTTTAAAAAAAGTGATGAGTGATATAGGATTTCGATGAAAGAAAGTGAAGAAAAACAAGAAAATTCTAATATAAATATCAATATACAAGTGCTTCGGAAAAAGTTTGTTAGGAATCTTAAACGTTACGGGAAAAAAATTGGTCCCTAATTAACACTAATGAAACTTATATCTATACAAATAGGTAAAGAAATAATCAATAAGACTTACTTCAAATTCCGATATATTAATTGAATTAAATATCTAAAATATTTAAAAACAACAAGACAGATCACTCACACCAACAATAATTTCAAATAAAAATAAAAATAAAAAACTTTTGTAAACTTGTTATACACCTGATTATAAAATGTACATGTTCAGTGGCCAAAGAATCACTTTAATTTAATTTGTTCAGTAATTTGGACATTAGACTGAGTTAGTTATAATGTGTGATGTTTTTCAATTACTCGTATTGTTACATTTAAATTTAATTAATTAAACATTGTTAAAGTATGCCAATATTAAACACATCAATTTACTTTTGATATCTTAATTGAAACAATTTATAGACATTCATTAATATCAGCATATCTCATAAAACTAGATAACTTAACTTACAGTATTGAGAAACAGAAGAAGAACTGTCACATGCTAACCTACATACGTCAAATTTACCACTAAAATCTCGTAAATAACACATAAAAAAGTCATTGTGCCCAAGACTGAAATGTAGTGCATAAAAGTCCTTCCCCCTTTTAAATTTAATGTTTGTTTTGTCCCTTCTAAGTATTTTCTGTTTTAGTGTGTTTTAAATTGTCCTTAATTGTTTTAATTCTAATATTTTATTTACTTGACTTTACAATAATCTACTATTTTGCCAATAGAACTTTATCAAAGAGATTTGATAACTACAAGTTGAAAAATAATTGCACACCCACACAATTTGTACGTCTAAACTTATTCATTGTCATAAAACTGTCACCTTCATAAAACAATTACTCAATAAATAACACACATTTCATAAATATATCTCTCGAATAAGTATAAATAACTTTTAATAATACAATAGTATATTACATCACTTTCATTTAACAAACATTCATACACATATCTCTGCTTCATTGGATCAAATCTATCTCCTCAAGAACTTTCCGTTTACTGTCATACAACTACAATAGCAGAATTGAGTTCTCCATTCAACAATACATAGTAGTTTTAACCATGTTCTACCATCCATCAATTAATAGAGTACCGGCATGTAAGTAATGTTTATTTATTTACTCATTTAATAATTTATTACAATCTAATAGACTATTTTATGACAATTTTGTGGGCCTTACCTTGTCTGTTTAAACTTTTAAAACTTTTATACCTTTTTATTCAACTTACTCTTTTTGAAATAAAACCACAGACATATAATATTGGCATAATTATTGTAATTTCCAACATCTACTTTGTTTATCTTTATTAGACAACACCCTAATATGGGTTTTTATCATTTCAGCATTTATTTAACTTTGTATCGAGACCTGAAGATGCTTTGCATATTGTAGAAAGCGAAACCGGTCGTCTGATAGTTAAATTAAATTGATTGTAAGCCTTATTTATTATTTCTTTACCTATTTAAAATAGACTCACACAAGCAACACATTCATGATTTTATATCTATTCCTCTTATATCCATGACAAATGCTGGAAAGACAATACTACCGAAGTTTTGTACAGACCAGTGTTCAAAGGATAAAGGCTGATTATTGCTCACGCCGGCGACAAAATGGGTTTCATAAAAAATGTATGTTTAAAATTTAAACCTAGTACGTAGTCAGGAAACCCGATCCTAGTAATTTATTGATTACAGACAATGCACCATATCACAATATCAGTTATCAGTTATCAGTATCAGAAAGTTAAAAAATTTCCAAACTGTGGGATGTATAAAAAACAAAATAAAGGAATGGTTAAAACAGCTTCATGTCCGTTTCAGACAAAATGATAAAAGTAGAATTATATGACAGATTTATAAAGGATGTACCTCACTTTATCTTAAGAAGACTAACACCCTACTACCCTACTTTATTCCAATTGAATAAGTGTAAGTAAGCTACACTTAAACGATATGTGGTAAATAAATATATGGATGTTCAATTTCAAAATGTTGAAATAAATTGTGATAGGTTTGTGTCCTTGGACGAAATTTTCCCAGGAGAAGTGAAAAAATATTGCAAACACGCCGTTTCCTTCGACCATAGTCTTATGAAAAAAAATCAGCTTAGATTTAATTGTAGATATATTCATTATATTTTTGTAGGAATACAATAGACAATAATTGCGTGGATTCTCTTGGAAAATAGCAGTTTGGAGGCAAAAGATTTTGAAATCTTTTTTACTTAAAAAATTCCTTAATATAAAAGCTAAGACTTTAAACATGCTACACATGAGTGTCCTGACGAGGCGAGGAGATACAGTGCATTATGTATCCCTTTTCTTTCGAATGTGTTCTTACTTAGTTTTCTACGCAGGAGGGTAAAATCGTCTTAAGTCGTAAGTCTCAAGCAACTAAACAGCATATAGCTCTCCTTAAGTACATGTTATAAAACAAGCTGTGAAAAATGTAGGAACAATACTATTGCTTTCAAGCTAACTTTACTTTATCTGTTTTAGATATTGTATGTACCTGTGATAAACGTATTTTATTTATTTCTTATGAATCTAACATGTATTGTATGCGTATTTAAGCCAAGAAATTTATGAGATTACGGTAAATATAATACCATTTATTATTGTAACACATTATTTCATATCACACATATTGTGACTACAGCTGTGAAGAATTCAAAAGAACAAAAATTATGGCAATCAAGAAGCCTCGAAAAGACAACCAGCTGCCTGAAATTTATCGATCTATTGCCTGACTCAGCTGTTGTTATAAATTGTTTGAACACTCTTATTATAACAGTATCTGTAACACTATTGAGATTGCTGTACTAATTGAGCAAGCCGATTTTAAAAGAGTACTAAGCTGCTATGACCAATTGCTGTCCTTAGTTAATAAAAATCGTATTCTGGCTCAAAACTTTTGAGCTGAAAAATAATTTACTAACAGACCCATTCAGGTATACATTACTGACGCAAGGAGTAACAATAGAAAATTAAACAACGGCTTTCCTCAAAGCTCAGTAGGCGTTACACTTTACAGAACAATAACATTTAAAAGTCATCTTACAAATGCGCCTGAAGACTGAACACAAGAATCGATATAATAACAAAACTTACTGGAATAACTTGACTGCTTCTGCGAATATACTTCTCACCCTTATGCGAGAGCTTTATTTTTTTTCAGGGGCAGACTATTGTTCACCAGTATGGTTAAATAGTACATATACTGACAAAATCGAGGTCCAACTAAATCAAACCATGAGACTAACCACTGGAACAATAAAATCAACCCAAGTGGCTCCCTATTTTGAGTAATATTGCTCCATTAGATCTACTCTGTATAGCAGCATCAGCGAGAGAGTAGCAAAAGATTGTAGCCAACGTAAATTTATCAAGATATACCAAACATCACAAAAGAGAACCAGCGACTGAGATTAAGAAATCCATCAATTAGTCAACACGATGGTTTCCAACAATGGAATCCATCAAATAGTCAACACGATGGTTTCCAACAATGGAATTAAAGTATATTTAGATATCCACGTCAACTCAAGGCTTTATCGCATCACATCTGCCGCGTTCGACCTGGACCAGGTTTAATCGGATATGTAAGGGACGTGGTAAATGTGCTAACTCACTGTTTAAAAGGGGTCGTGCGGAGGGTCCACAGTTCAATTGTTGCTAGACACCTAGACCACCAAAGAATATCAAACGTGGAAGTAACTAGAGGGATAGGAATATTATTATTATAACAAACAACATAAACCAGTGTCTTTTAGACTGCCCAAAAGTGCCTTCTATAGAAATCTCGAGGACTGTGTGGAATTTTCCCCAGAACAAATTGAATAGCCATGTAAATTAGACATTAATATTAAGTTTTATTTTGGTATTTGGCACTCTTAAAATTCATTACTAAATAAATAAAAATAAATAATGACTTCATAATTTATTTTAACAATTTTTTGAACATATTGCTTTATAATAAATTTCAGGCATTAATTTTAACTCGATATTTTCGAGTTTTTTCGTTTTTTAGGTATAATATTTCTCGTAATTGTTATAAATATTTTTTATTAAACATATTCTAAAACGTTTTTTTTTTTAAATATATATAATTTATATACAGTGCTGTTTAGATAAAACTATCCACCTTAAATAACTTTTGAACCTCTAATTGTTTGGAAAAACGCAAAAACACGTCAATTAATATTTGAAGGGGGAGACATTATATCATATTTAAGGTTGCCGGGAAATGCACCCCTTCACCCCTGTATCAACCCTTCATTTTTTTAAATTACTCCCCCCTTTTTTATTTTATAATTGGATTCTCCTTTTTGTACTAAAAAAAATCACTTTTTATTAAAGTTTTATCAAAGGTTTCAGATATTATTCTTACATTTGTTTTAATCGGTTAATAGCCAACAACGACAATTTGTTACAACTTATGAGTAACAGCCTATTTTTATTATTAAATTATAATATTAAGAGCTGCTGCTAAATTTTTTAATGAAACACACCACAATAGACATGCAACTCATAAGTATGTGATTGAACTGATGCAGAAATTTAGAGCAAGAGGATCAGTTTGCAATAAAAAACATAATCGAGAGGAACTTGTAAATAACGAAGCAATCCAAGTAGCTGTTTTAGGGCAAGTTGACTTAGAGGCTTAACAATCACTGTCAACAATAAGCAAAGAAATCGGTGTTTCATCTTCTACAGCCTTCCGAGTCCTCGATAAATTTAACTTTCATCGACATAAAATTAAATTAGTACAAGAGTTAAATGAAGAAGATTTTGATCGTCGTCCCGACTTTTGCGAATTATTAATACAATCCACAATTGTTAAACAATATTTGCTTCTCGGATGAATGCTTATTCTCATTAAACCGTTTGGTAAACAGATATAATTGCCGATACTGGGCTGAGAGTGGTCCACATATTGTACGCGAATTTTACACACAGCATCCTCAAGGGTTGAACGTATGCTGTGGTATCCTGCGTGATCACATTATCGGACCATTCTTTATCACTGGAAAATTAAATGGTGCATCGTATCTTGAATTCTTTAGGCAAGCGGTTGGTCGTCTTAGAATAATAGTGGAAAATGATGATAACCTTTCCGAAGATTTGGTTGTATTTTAACATGATGAAGCTTCTCCACACTCTGCTTTACCTGTGCGATAAATTTTAAACAACACGTTTCCCGGTCCTTGGATAGGTAAAAGACGACAGATGATGGATGGCCACCTAGTTCACCGGATTGAACACCCCTAGACTTCTTTTTATGGAGGTATTTAAAAACAATTTATGCTACTCAACCAGAATCTCTAGATTTTACGACAAAGAATAGAGGATGAGTGTCGACAATTAAATGCAGACGTGTTAAACAATGTCGGAAAGAAGAATTTCAAAATAGTTTGTACTATTGTATTGAAGTGAAGGGCAGTCATTTTGAACAATTATTGAAAAAATTTTAGTTGTGAAATGTTCATTCTAAATGTGTGTAATAAAATTGTTAAAAAATAATTCTTTTCAATTCAATTTTCTTGATTTTGTATTTATTTTTCTCATAAACTAATCACTTTAAGCATCATGCATTAAACATTTCTGAAATTAGTACAAAGAGAAAAATCTAAATATCAAATAAAAAAGGGAGAGTAATTTAAAAAAAAATAAAGGGATGATACGGGGGGTGAGAGGGTGCATTTCCCAGCAACCTTAAATATGATATAATGTCTCCCCTTCAAATATTAATTTACGTGTTTTTGCGTTTTTCCTAAAAATTAGAAGTTTAAAAGTTATTTAAGGTGGATAGTTTTATTTGAAAAGCACTGTATACTCTGTGTAGTTTTACCTTAACTCAATTTTATTATATTGAATATTTGAATACTTATTTAAGATATGAAATGGTGTAATGCGCTTTTTGGAAAAGGTCTATTTAATTTAGTTATGACTAAAATAATCTTATCAAAACGATCTCGCGTAATTGTAGATAAACAGGATATTTGGCCTCTAGGCCATTTTCAACTGGATCTAAAATATCTTTTATTTCTACCTCATATCCCTTTATGGTAGTTTAATGTTTATTCTGTAAATAATATGTGTTCAATGTGGTGGAAGAAACTTTCTATAAAATATTTATTAATATCAACGGAGATTTACATTAAGTACTACATTATATACACTTTACCTAAACAGGACATGCATATTATCTTAGGAGATTTCAATGCAAAGATTGGGAAGGAAGCAGCGTACAAACCAACAATAGGTAACCATAGTCTTCACGATGTTAGCAACGATAATGGAACAAGGCTAATAGACTTTGCAGTATCCCACAATCTACTAATAAAATCGACAATGTTTGAACACAAGAATATACACAAACAAACATGGGTCTCCAACGACGGCGTCACAAGAAATCAGATTGATCATGTTCTAGTAGATGCCAGGAGGGGTAGTAACTGTCTAGACGTAAGAAGCCTAAGAGGAGCTGATGAAGACACGGATCATTTTCTTGTAAAAGCGAAGATAAGGACAAGAATAGCGTCCAAAAAAACACACAAGAATACACCAACACAATCATGGAATAACGAAGTTCTACGGAATAAGGAGACAGAACAGAAATTTCAAAAGGCTATAAAAATCGCTCTAGCACAGACAGAAGACTATAACAACATAGACTCAGCTTGGAAAAATATCAAAGTAGCTCTGACAAGCGTATCAGATGAAATACTAGGACACAAAAAGAAAACAACAAAAAAATGGTTCGATGATGATTGCCTGAACTCCATATTAGCAAGAAATATGGCTAGAAGGAACATGCTACAAAACCCCTCGCACAACAATAATGAAATGTATAGACAAAGAAGAACGGAGACAAGAAAACTAATGAAAAGGAAGAAGAGAGAGTATCAGGAACAAATAATCAGAGATATAGAAGAAAAAAGAAAGAACAAACAAGCGAGGCAGTTCTTTAAAGGAGTTTCAGATACCAAGACCGGGTACCAAGCAAGAACAGGAAACTTTCTTCAAAACGACAGTGGACAGCTTATCACTGATGACAAGGAAATCTTAAAAACCTGGAAGGAATACTTCTATCAGCTATTGAATGACCAATCTAGCAGAAGTACATCAAACATAGAGGTACATATAGCTGAAATAGAAGACCAATACCCGACATACGAAGAAGTAATACAGGCAATTAAAAAACTCAAAAATAATAAGACACCAGGTAGCGATGGTATACCCGCAGAGTGCTTAAAACATGGAGGAGAAGCGTTGTACAGTTCGATATACAAGCTAATTCAAGACATTTGGCAAGAAGAAACAATGCCAGATGAATGGAAAGAAGGGGTTATTGTACCAATACACAAAAAAGGAAACAAAAAGCAATGTATTAACTACAGGGGAATAACACTCTTAAACACCACCTACAAAATCCTTGCAAACATCCTGCTAGAAAGAACCAAAACATACACAGAAGAAATCGTTGGAGATTATCAATGCGGATTTAGACCGGGCCGCTCTACAATTGACCAGATATTTACAATAAAACAGATAATGGAAAAATGCTGGGAGTTTGATCGTAAGCTTCATCAGATGTTCATAGATTTTAAACAAGCATTTGATAGAGTATGTAGGGACAGACTGTGGACAGCGATGCAGGAACTTGGCTTTCCAAAAAAACTAGTCCGGTTGATACGAATGTGTATGGAACGGTTACGATGTAAGGTGAGAGTTGGACAACAATACTCGGAGACATTTGAAATAAACAATGGACTAAAACAGGGAGATGCACTTTCACCACAACTCTTCAACTTAGCTCTGGAGCACATAATCAGAAGTGCAAGAATCGAAAAACCGAATACAGTATTTCATCGAGAAGGACCAAACCTACTACTGGCATTTGCAGACGATATAGATCTAATAGGAAACACGCGATTAAAGATGAAGGAGACTTTCGTAAGGTTTGAGAAGGAAGCAGGGAAGATGGGGCTCCAAATCAACGAAAATAAGACGAAATATATGTATATGAGCCGCAATAACCAAAGCAGAGACAGAATCGGTCAGAACATTACCATCGATGACTTTAACTTTGAGCGCGTTAGAGAATTCAAGTATCTTGGAACAACAATAACTGAAGACAATAACGGATCACAAGAAATAAACAACAGGATTCAGGCCGGCAACAGATGTATTTTTGCCCTCCAAAACCTTATAAAATCAAAACAACTAACACGAGGTACGAAGATACAGGTCTATAAAATAATCATACGACCCGTTGTGATGTATGGAAGCGAAACGTGGACGATGACAAAGGCAAATGAAGAGAGACTACGTGTTTGGGAAAGAAAAATCCTAAGGAAGATCTTTGGTCCGGTGCTTGATGAAGCATCAGGACAATATAGGATAAGAACTAATAAAGAGCTTGAAGAACTTTACCCAGACACCAACATCATAAAAGAAATAAAGTCCAGAAGACTCCAATGGGCAGGACACCTCAGAAGACACTCTGATGAACGAACAGTAAGACTGGTGTGGGAGGAAGTCCCAACTGGAAGGAGACCACGCGGACGCCCTCGTCTTCGGTGGCGAGATAATATAGCAGGAGACCTAAGCACTATGGGCGTGGAGAATTGGATGGAGGTTGCTCAAGATAGAAAACAGTGGAGGCATGTTGTCGAGTCGGCTAAAACCCACGAAGGGTTGTAACGCCACGGAGTAAGTAAGTAAGTATATACACTAACACTTTTTATTGTTTTTCTAAATGATGGAAATATTAATTATTTATTAACGTGTGATCAACTTGTGGTCAACCCAGCATATGTGTCTTACTTTCATCAACTGACTTTTGGTACGTCTATGGCAGAAAACCCTAAAAATATGGAAGAGTCGGCTCGAAAAATCAAAACAAATATGCAGACACTTCACGCGTGGGGCAGGCCACTCTCTTATTGAATTGGCGGAAGTTTAGGGTTGCCCTAATACCGGAAGTGGCCCCTGCAAGAGGGTCAAATGACCGATAGTGTCGTCTCCTTTACAACGGATATCTCTGGATAAATATTTTGACTTCAATTCTAATCCGACGTTATAAATGGAGCGACATTTTATTGAAATATATATGTTGGTGTCTACTGAAGAAAAATGCTTTGTTTTATATTTTTTAATATTGGGCCATATATGATTAAATATTTTGTTTAATTTAGATAAAACAATAGATGACATGTGTAAAAAATCATTAAAAATATTAGTATTATCCTTGTGTTTTTAGAACTATGGATGTGTAAAACCCACATTTTTGTAGACGATGAGATAATCTGTAAATATGTAGACCATTTTTAAATTCAAACTAGGTTAACGGGTTTTCTATGTTGTTGTTTGTTTAACGGGTTTTCTATGTTAATATATACAGCAAATTTACTAGGATGTAAATTAGAGCTGGAAGGTTAGATAATAGAACAAGTGATGAAGTTTAAATATCTAGGCATCAAATTATCCAGCTACGGGAAGCTCGGAACGGAAGTGTAAGATTAAATAAATAGAGCAATCAGGGCCTTAGCTTGCCTGAATGAAACAATATGGAGAAATAAAAATATCGGGAAAGAAATGAAAGGCAGAATTTATAAAACAGTCACCAGACCAAAAATAACATAAGCTGCTAAAACACGACCCGATACAGAAAGGACAAAAAGGATGTTAGAAACAGCTGCGATAAAAACACTTAATAAAATTTATGGTAAAACAGTATAAGACAAGGAGGCTGAAAGCCTATATAAACTCGGCGACAGCTTCAACCTTCACAAGAAAATTAAGGAAATTGCTGGTGTCTTTAAGAAAAAACAAGTCACTGGTATACATAATGACCAAAATGAATTAATAACGGACCCTAGCGATATACTTAATACTTGGAAAATGTACACAGCCAATTTGTTCAATGATGACAGAACACAAAAACCACCACAACTGGGAGACCATTTGTACGGCCCAAGTATTTTGAAAGCTGAAATTGTACACGCTATCAAACTATTAAAAAGTAACAAAACCCCAGGACCAGATGATATGTACGCAGAAACAATCAAGTTACTTAATGAAGAAAACCTAGACATTATTGTCAAGCTCTTTAACAACATCTACGATACGGGCCAGATTCCAAAAGATTGCCTTCGATCTACATTTATCGCCCTACCAAAAACACCACGTGCAAACTTCTGCAAGGACCACCGACTAATAAGCCTAATGAGTCACTTTTTAAAACATTTCCTGAGAATACTTCACACTAGATTGTTTAAGAAATGTGAAGAGGTCAGTGGATGGAGTCAGTTTGGTTTCAAAAATGGACTTGTCACGAGAGAAGCGATCTTTAGTATGCAAACATTGATACAGAATTGTTTAGATCAAAGAAGGGATGTTTTTATCTGTTTCATCGATTACGAGAAAGCATTCGATAATGTAATACACGAATTGATGATAAAATACCTACAAGAGTTGGGATTGGATGCAAAGGATATAAGAATCATCGCCAATCTGTATTGAAATCAGACAGCAACAGTACGTCTTCAAAATTCCAACGAAACAGAAGATTTCTCCATTAAAAAAGGAGTAGGGCAAGGTTGTATACTGTCCCCAATGCTGTTCAATTTATACGTAGAAAAAGCCTTCGCAGAAGCAGTGGAATACTCTAATAAGGGTATTAAAGTTAACGGCATATTTATTAATCACATCAGGTATGCCGATGATACAGCCATAGTGGCAGATAACATCGAAGATCTTCAATGCCTTTTAAATGATCTAACTCTTGCAAGTGAAGCTCGGGGTTTGAAAATAAATATCAAGAAGAAAAAATCAATGATTATAAGTAGAAATAATTACCCCAACGCAAAGATATATGTCTCTGGAGAAGAAATCGAACAAGTCAGGTAATTCGAATACTTGAAATGTTTGCTGAATGAGGATTGGGACCCCGAGAATGAAATAAAGAGCTGAGTTGAACAAGCCAGAAATGCTTTTTTGAGGCTTCGTAAGTTTCTGACTGATCGCAAATTGGACTTCAACCTCCGATACAAGATGCTTAAGTGTTACGTGTGGCCTGTTCTCCTGTACGGAATGGAAGTATGGACGTTAAAGGCCAGTTCCATTAACACACTTGAAGTGTTTGAAATGTGGTGCCTGCGTCTAATGCTCAGAATATCATGGACGGACAGGGTCAGAAATGAGGAAGTACTCAGAAGAACGGGCTTACAGGATAGGGAACTTTTTAATAATGTAAAAAGTAAGAAGACTGCATACTTGGGGCACATTATACGAGGAGAACGATACACTTTTCAGCAACTGATACTCGAAGGGAGGAGAGAGGGTAGGAGTGGTCTTGGACGTAAAAAAATGTCATGGCTGCGCAATATTCGACAATGGACAGGAATCCACAGCTATGAAATGCTTCGGAATGCTGCCAAAATAGAATTATTTAATCCAGAATATTTAACATCTCACCTGACAAGACGATGTACGGTGGACGCCTACGCAGAAATGCACAGCACCTTAAGAAGAAGAAGACTATTAGACAGAGCTAGAAGTATAGATATACGGCATAGATGATATAAGGTAGAGAACATAAAAGACTGATAAGCAATAGAAGAATATAATGGAACGATCATATAAGCTAAATCACAACAAATGGAGGAGTACAGATGGCAAGAGACCCTTTCTCAATAGACAGAAGATCTGTAGGAAGACCACGTAAACATGAAACGACAAGATGAAATTATTTAATAAAAACGAGCATCACCATTATTTAACAAAATAAATACTTCCTTATTATGCTTGCACAATCTAACCAACAAATATTTGAAATTTTTCAGTATAAACAAAAAACTAATTTTTGTTGGTATTTTACCGTTATTAGTACATTGTTTACCAGGTAGGAAAAGCTTAACATTCCTGGACGACTGTGAAGATTGCCAAGTCGAGGCGCAAGCCGAGACTTAGCAACAAAGAGTCCAGGAATGTGGCTTTTCCTACCAGGTAAACATAATGTTTTTCCGCAAATCGTTTAAAATTCGACAGATATTGATTGATTTAAAAAAAACGCAATAATTTTATTCCCAAATAAATGGTGCTTTGAAATTCCTAATAAAATTACTTGGGTTACTATGGAAACGTATTGAGGTTGAATTGTCAAACTTGACAATTTATGTAGAACACTAACAACTGTACGGAAATATCATTTCCTTACAGTGAGGAAATGACATTTCCTTACAGTAAGGAAGTCCTGACTTTTTCTTCAAGAAATTTTGACAGGAATGTCAAAATTTCCTGGCGATTTGCGGAAAATTATATTAAGTGACAGAAATCCGAGCAGCTATTATAAAGTACCACATTTTGTACAATATGCAGGGTAACAAAAAAGCAAACGATTAAACTTTCAATTAAATACTATGTTTATAGGGAATTGAGCCACAATTTGATGGTAATGACAATTACACTTTATCCAAAAAGTTGTCGTTTCGATTTACACTCCGGAAATCGTTCTAAACAAAAAGATTAAATATTTTAATAAAAAATGGTGTATAATGGCCGAGATTGTTGACAGGGTTACTTCATGTCACAAAATTGGAGGTGAATTTACTTTTGGCCGCGGTGTTATAGGAGACAGCCATATTATGGCTGAAAGATGTGATTGTGGATGTTTTGCCGTATTGAAATATCAAGCTCTGATTATTCTAAGTGTTTGGTATTAATAATATGTACTATAAACGTTTTTATGTGTGTTAAGTGTTCTTGCTCAGTGAACGTTTGTTGTGTGTTGCATATGTATTGTGTATGATAGATGATGATGTGTATATATAGGGTTTCGTATTCTGCAATTGTTGATATATTCTTGTTGGTGACTTGTTCATTTATTATTGGCAATCAAAGTCTGCTACATTCTGCTGATAGGTTTGCTACACATGTTTCTTCATTTACTTGGATGAAGGCTGCTTCTTTAATTTTTTTCTTTTTTATTCTGTTTCTTGCCACACGTTGCTTGCCATTTCAGTGCGCTTTACACCACTTCCACACCACTTTGCCGCACATTGGATATAGTGAAGATATGTGGATGATGTGGCCTCCATTTCGCCAAACCGACAGAACTTATTAGATAAATTAGATAAGTTTCTGATGGATATCTATACATAATGATGAAAATATGAAAAAACCTATCAGCAAAATGTAGCAGACTTTGGACGTCGAAGAAATAAAACACACAAAACAGTCGGCATTTGATGTTTCGAGGGTAAAATCACCACCATCAGATTTCTTCTAAACGAAAAGAAATCTTTTGCTTACAAGATCGAGCCCAAGCGAGTAAACCGTCAATTTAATAAAAACATATTTTACAAACAACAACTTGTTGGTTATACATTTTCCATTGATTTCTTAAAATAATCATTTTTTAAAACGATAACCGAAGTGGAAATCAGAACGTCAAACGTTATTGAAAAATGTAACTTTCATTACAATCAATTGTGACTTAACCCCATTTAAAAATAATATTTAACTATAAATGAGTTACTTTCACTTATTACAAAATATAAAATTTTAAGTTGCACTATGTAATTTTTTTACCTTATAATAAAATCTATCGAAATATCTCAATTATCGAAATATCTTTATCTTTATGCAAGTCGACGATAATTGTCATTTTCCACTCGTCGAGCGACATCTTTGGAGCAAATAGTGTGGCGACATGGAAACCACATACACAAGAGTCATATGTAACCGCTTCAATAGTCGTCTACTACCGCTCTAGGGGCTCAAAGGGGGATGTAAAGGATTTAGGGTACCGCAACATGTTAAATATGTAAGCCTACTACCTTTAAGCCAAAACGTAATATACAAATTGTTTTATGTTACTAAAGTATTATATTAATTATTAATGTAATACGTATTTTTAGTTTATATATATATATATATATATATACATATATATATATATATATATATATATATATATATATATATATACATATATATATATATATATATATATATATATATATATATATATATATTATATATATATATATTGTTATGATATGTAAAATCAAGAAGATATCGGTTTGTTTAAAAATATTTCAAAGTTCAAATAATTAAAATAATTCAGATAAGTCGAATTAATAAACGACAAACATTTCGAAGAACGAAAGTCCTTTTATCTTTGGATTACCTATATTGAACAAAACGTAAGCTATGCATAAATTATTTTCTTTGTTAAAATATATTTGAGTGACGTGAGCGAACTTAAGGCAATTGAACCGGGTTTTCCAAATACATTAGTGCAGTGATTAGGACAATAGAATAGATTTTAGAAAGATAGGTTTTAGTTAGTTCTTAAGAATTGTAGAAAAATATTATTTGTAAATAAGTTTTAGGAAATTTTATAATTGTAGGTTAAAATTTGTGTGTTATCGAAATGAACAAATGGGAGACGTATGACGCGTTTTGATTGGATGAGTTTGGAAAAGGTGGGAGGTTTGGTTTGAGAATGAGACGTTAGTTAGTTTTGGAAGAAAAATTGATAGTCAGTTGGTTTCCAAGGGTGCAAGGCGAACGGCCGTTGTTCTCGGGTAGTTTTCCAGAGGTAGGAAGCAGTAGCAGTGAAAGTTTGTGAGTTTTCGTGTAGTTAGTGTATCTGACAGAAGCTGATCCAGTAAAAAATTGTAAGTTATATTTTCTACTTATATTCCAAGAGTCACTGTTCAGGCCAACGAGAGATTCAGTTTATCGTAAAGAAAAGATATTCCAAGAGTCAATTTTCACTCAGGCCAACGAGAGATTCAGTTTATTAAGAGAAGAAGAAGCTAGCATAATTTGAACGATTCGTGTATTTGAAGGAGATAATTAAGGACGATAAACTTGCAATAATTTGTTGTAAGATTGCTGATTACCTAGGGAGCGACTACGGGTAAATAGTATAGTCTACAAGGAACAAGGATTTAGACCACTCATCATCAGAGAGAGATCGTTTTGTTTTCTGCAGTTTTTCTTTTATTGATAACACAATTTTTACAATTACTTTAGAAAAGATATAAATTTTTGATTAGGAGATTTAGAATAATAATTGGGATTTTGAGATTTTAACTAATATTGTTTATATCATTAATTTTTAAGGTTCACGTACGTAGAACAAAATTTTAAGAATCATTATATGAGATATTGTTTATTGAAAACATTTGAGTGTGAATTTTATTTCATTATTTTTATTTCAATATATAGTGGTATATCATATGTGTTTTTTATTATTCCGGTATTCTTTGGACCTTACCTTTTACATGTGAAGCATAGATATTGAAGCACGAATTTAACCATGAGATAATAGAATTAAAAAGTGTGATAGAGTCATAATCATATCATTTAAATAATTTTAATTAATTAATTAATTAATAAGCTAATTAATTGCTTGGCGCACCAAGACATTAAATATCACAATAATATATATTTATATATTAATACATAATATACTGCGCGACATAAATTAGGGATATTGCCAATATAATGGTAATGGTACTTCACTCTGTATAGATTACTTGTAAGTAAACAACTAACAATTATTATAGATTTAAAAAAACATAAAAATATGAGACGCTTTAAAGAGAATCAGACAAAAAAACATTCTAATTATTATCGACAAAGCAACTTCAGATAAGTTTGGATAACTCTATGTTTCTCTCTTAGTTAGCTAAGTCACGGTGATGTACGTCCGCGTGCGCGCCTATTTACATTAGATCTGTGATGTCTTTATTTTCGTACGTTATAGAAAGAGTCTAACAATTATTCGCCTTGTGCATTTTCTCACGACAGTTCAGAGTTCAGACATCATCACTTTAGTTCAGACCCTTACAGTTGTAACGATAAGACTACCAAATATAATTAATGTACTATTGTAAAAATAATACCTCAATCAACCATGGGAGCTTATCATCTATACCTTGCCTAGCTCAGTATCTCAAGGGTGAGTTCGTCTCATAGAAAGAAAACATATTTGTTAACAAGAATAAAAAAACAAAAATCAACCCTATCAAAGCTTGACAATTAATAAGTGATACTTATTGCTTCGATAACAAATATAATGCTGGATATCGAACGATCTTGACCACGAGGTCGAAATACGTACTCGTATAAAATATGCTAGGTCCGCCTTTTTACGAATGAAAAAATTCCTAATATACTCTACGTTATCGTTGGATATCCGATACCAATTTGTAAAAACGTTTATTTATTCCATATTGCTATACGGAGTGGAAACATGGACCCTCGGAATTACAAGTATGAGGCGTATAGAAGCCTTTGAGATATGGGTTTTTTGAAGGATGCTGAAGATCTCTTGGACAGAGGACGTAACCAACAACGAGGTGCTAAGAAGAATAGGTACTGAAAGAGAACTCCTAAATATTGTAACAGGAAAACGAGTTATCTAGAACATATTTACAGAGGAAAAAAATACAACTTCATACGACTTATAATGGCAGAAAAAGTGGAAGGAAGAAGAGGTCCAGGAAGAAGAAAATGCTCCTGGTTGAAGAATGTAAGAGACTGGACAGGTATGGACACACATTCGATACTAAGAACAGCTCAAGATAGAGAGCAATTTACTCAAGTTATAGCCAACCTTCAGAAATAAAGAAGCATCTTAAGAAGAAGATTGCTTCGATCAATGGGCTGCTTGTGTGTTCTAGCTGTTAGGTCCTCGAATTAAATGTTGTAGCTTCTATAGAGCTGCAGTAATATGTGGGTGTATGTCCTGATTAGGTTGTTAAGTCCTCTAATGGATATGGTCAATTAAATACCGATGTGGTCAATAAACCCAATAATCCCAATAAAGTCAATAAAGTTGCCAATATGCCCAATAAAGCCAATAAACTAAAATATAAGAAACCGGTTGTATTAGTGATACATCCGTAGGAGTTTAATTTCCTTGGCATTTTACAAAATTATAATTGAACAAATAGCGTATGGCAAGGATAAAATGAAATATGATTGTTACTACTTAGTTAAATTCTGTTAAAGAGTCCCAATGCATATATCAGAAAAAAATGTGCTTTCGAAAGGAAGTAAGGTTACAAATATTGGAAATGCTGTCAGAATTATAAAATAAATATCGCAGTGAAAGTACTTACTCCAAGAGAATTTGTAGACCATAAAATGAGTCTTATAATAATTTTTGTCTTCTTTTGTAAATTTCAAAAACAGAGAAAAAATAATACCATCCACGATTAAAGTGATTAACAGAAAATAGGAAGGGGCTGACTGAATGAAGTTAGCACAGATATCATATAATGTTTCTGGATGATCATGAAACTAGCTTGTCTATCAACACGGAACAGAATATTTAGTCTACTGGACAAAAAGAGAGTGGGCGAATATTTATTCTACGGACAGAAAGCGAGAGAAAAAAAAGACAAAGGAAGAAAAGAAAAACAGAGGGCGCCAACTACTTTAAAATTAAGGCATTGATGATATTTTATTAGCTTTACTCTTGCTCCAATTCTACAGTTGCTTCATCCAATTTAACTCTACTTGTTTAATCAGGTTTTTTGCAATCATTTACTATATAGCGTCCCAGTAAAGCTAAAGGGGTACTTAATCAGACCTTTTGTTCGGCATTCTTTGGCAATGCCGTATTTTATGGTCTCCGACGCCTGTTCTCTTTCATCTTCATTGTCTCGGGAGTAGCGACTTTCTATTACTTCTTTCATTTTAAATGACAGACTTTGTGCCATGTCGTCCCCCCACAGTTCATTTTTTTGCTTCCTTAGATGTATATGTACTTGTATTCACAGATATACAAAACATGTCTTCTTGGGTTACCATATTCCTTTTGTAAGTACCGTTGACACCACCTACTTTTAACTTCTAAGGTGATCCTATTGTATTAGTTCTTTTAAACCTTTTTTCCCTTTCTCGTTGGAGCTGTATTTTTCTTGAAACTCCTCTTCATTTAAAATATTGCTGCTCTTTTGTGTCACCTGAGCCTCATTTGCATGACTTATGGATAATTTTTAGTAATTCTATTTACATATCTGTACTATTTGTTCTGTGTTTCTATTAATTCTTTTGTTTTCTTTTTTGTCAAAGTTCATTTTAGTTACATTACATTTATTTTAGTTTTTAGTGTGTAGGAAACAGTGTGTTCACTCCTGCATAACCCCTTATGTAGAATCAGGCCTGGTCTATATTAGAATTTAATCCCAAGGAATTTTTTCCAACCACAAGTCTTGTGTCAATACAACTCTCGAATGTCTTTCTCCTTAGATTTTGGATTTTTGCAATATGTAACATTTTGTGATGTTTTATTTTTGGTGTAACGGTACTTTCTCAATCCAGCCCCTCCTTTCTCTTGCATAGGGGTTATGCAATATCTTACTTACTGGTTAACAGAAATGGAATGTTCATAACTTCTTTTTTGGACTCTACGATTGTCTTGAACTAACTGATTTTCATTTGGAATGTTATCTTTAGATTGATTGGACAAGAGATGAAAGTTTTTGTTAGGGGGTAAATATTGTCTTTATTTGTGATTTGAAATTTTTTTCGATTTTGTCAGTGACTCTTTTGATATAAGGAAGAACAGCTTTCGTATTACTCGTCTGAGTCTTTGGGTTAAGATGAAGTGGGAAAATGTTGTCTGCGGATGCTACTATTGATGTGATTTTCGCGGTAACCATTTTGGATAAGGCCAACCAAGGTAGAATACAAGAATATTAAGTTGGAAAAGATTAGCAGCACTACAGGAGCAATGCAACCGTGTTATATACATATATATATATATATATATATATATATATATATAAATATATATATACCGTGTTATATATATATATATATATATAAATATATATATAGAGTGTGTATAACGACGCTAAGAATACAATTCTTTGGAGGGTAACTTTCGGGAAAGCGTCAAAACAAGGATCAGCTAGAGATGGTATAAGCCAGTTTGGTGTAGAACTTTATTCTAAATGTGAAATTTTCGGTGATATGTTGTCACCTTCATCAGCACCTAAATGGAAAACCTATTATAGTACAGTGGTGGAAATCAACATTTAAAAACCTACATTGAAAATGTTCAGTTGGTCCTAGTGGTAAAGAACACTGTCACAAACATGTTAAAAATATTAAAAAATACATTTAAAATTTTGAATAAAAACATTACAACACAACAGGGTATTTTTTCAAATACAAACACAACAAAAAGTCTAAAATTTACAACCTACAAAAACTGCAAATAGAAAAGAAGAATTAATCTTCTTTTTTGATGACATATTTCTGTCAACATCCGGGTGTCATATGTAACGAGGTTATAATTTTCACTTTTGCACCTCACACCCACATGGATATGAAAAGAAAGAGCCCTAGGCAACATAATCAGCAAGGAAATAAAGTCTTTTCTCAAGTACAGGTAGGTAATCTATGCATGTTATGATAAGTTCCCTACATTTTCCAGTTTGTTACTTCTTGTCAAGTACTGTTGAAGTAGAAAGGAATAAATACAACTTAAGTTTTCAACATCTTTCTTACAGTTCATAGGGGAGCTGCAGTTATGGATGTAGCACATTTCTATGAAGTTTCTCTTAAATTGGTTGTCAACCCTCTTTAGTACTTGCACATTTTCATAGTTAGCAGTGTGTCCAGTATTCTTAATATGTTGGCTAAAGGCTGTGCTGGTGGGCTTCCTCACATTTATATATATATATATATATATATATATATATATATATATATATATATATTATATATATATATCTATATATATATATATATATATATATATATATATATATATATATATATATATATACATATATTGCACGTCAATCTTTAATATATTTAACATTTATATACATTCATTAATACACTAATAATTTGTCACCTAGAATATCTTTAACCAAAACTCCTTTATCATTTCAAAATTACGGAAGTTTGCATAGTGCATTTCCGTGGAGCACCAGGTGCGACCGTTGGCCAAAACCGGGATGTTGGTCCTTAATGTGGTCATTACCGTGAGAACTTTGCCTCTTAGTTTGTTCCGAACGCCTTAATGGCTTATTTATACTAAGTGCATCGTGATTACAGATGACAAAACGCCAGATATTTCAACAAGATGCATCTTATACTTGACACTTCGAAAGCAGTTGATGACTTTGATCTTATATAAAAAGACTTATGAGATAACTTTTCTTTTTATATTTACATAGGCTTAACGTATAAAACTTTATTAACATTCATTACAATTTAAAAATTGATAATAATTTAATCTTTATTATTGCTTTTAAATAAACTAAAGAATTAGTACTGGAAGTGATTACTTAAGTTTGACTGACTTTATAGCTTGTCGTATATTTTTTTTTCTGTAGATTATAACATAGTTAAAGCAATTTGCGCTGCATTTAGAACAACATAATTATGGTAGTCCTCAAAACCTGGGTTTCTAAATCAAGACAGGATTACTCACTCAATTTAATATTTACTTTGCTATAGAGGTAACTAATATCTAAGACAATTAATTGTTTTCTTCGAGTGCTTTTTTTTCCAATGAATACTTTAAAACCATTCCCATGTATTGGTATAGGGGTATACAATGTATATCTTATTGAATTGTTTTTAATCTCTGCAAAGAATATAAATGGTATTGTGACTTGTAAAGGGTATACTTCAAGGCAAACATATTTATGTCAATGAGAATCAATGCATCTTGCACCTGAACGATCTTCTGACTCTTTTTTTAGTCATTTTCATCATGGCAGGATTTAGCTCCATAGTTTTCAGTTGACAGACTGCATTATTCTTTGTTTTCCTTGTTTGTTTTATTGGTTCCTCTCCTAAGACAAGCCAGGAAATGCATCGTCACTGCAGACACGTTCTGCACTTTCACACCTGGTTGTAATTAAGTATCAATCTGTCGTGCTCACCTAACAGAATTAGTGGTCACAACTTCATATAAATGGCAGTTCTATCACAACGTTTTATGATTCTCGAAGTACAATTGCATAGTAATTGTCTATTTCCTATACAAGCATTTCAACAAATAACAGTAATATTACTATTAGTAATTTCAACACATATTCAGCATCATTTTCATTATATTCAGCATCCAAAATTGTTTCAGGTATTTGATGAATTTTTGGATCTAGCGTTTCTAGTATTAATACATCATGACATATTTAATTATGTTGACCACAAGTCGAATTATACATGGTTTTTTTACATATCCATTTCATGCGTTTTCATTTTAAGTTCTCTGCCACAATGCCGCTCTCATGAGGATTTTTTTTATTTTTCATATCTTTTTCATTTCTTTAATTTTTTCTCTTTGGTATTTCTTTTACTACTATTTGGAGTTAAGGAAAATTATAATTTTCTTCAGCCGTTACTATGAGCCTAGAGCCTTTTCCATCTTTCAATGTTTTTTCCATCTTTCACATACTTGGTCTTTGTCCACTATCAGGTTTCCTTGCTTATCTTTTGCATTTATCGTTCATCCATTATACTTAGTTTTAATGCATTTTACCTCTGTATAAAACCTTTTTATTTCGTTTTTCTTGTAATAGTCTTTAATATGCTTTACTATATCATCTATATATTTTTCTTTTAGCTCTCTTAGGAGTTTTTTCCTTTTTTTAGTTATTCGGCATACCTTTCTAGGTCGTCTTGTAGTTGCCATCGCAAATTTTTAATCTTAAATGTGATCTCTTTTTTTATTCTGTTCTTCATTCGTCGTCGGGCTAGGGGTTTTTTTCCAAATCTTTTTGTTCTTGGTATGTTCTTCGACATTGCTTTCTTTATAGTGTTTGTCAATTTTAAGAACTTTTGTTGTATGTTACTCACCGTAACACAATCTGGTTTGGCGTGACTGTCTTGTATATCCTTTTGATAATCCTGCATTACCTCAAATTTTCGCAGTTTTTCAAAATCAAAATTAATATGCACTTTCTTTTTTCGTTAATGCTTTTTAATTATTGCATCTCCATAACAATTAAAGCCCGCGATTAATACTGGAAGTCTTTATTACACAAATACAAACTGTAGTGTTATATTTACAGGTACAAGATTATTATTAATACACAAAAATTACAGAGAATTCTTTACGAATTAAAATCGAACATAAAATCGGTAATATTTTCTGATGTGATAGTCTTACGTAAACCTTTGGCAGGCCAAAATTTAAATACCGACTGACTTGAGCGATAAATTCGCATCATCAAATGGTCAACTTTACATATTTCAAGTACCGACCGCTGGCCAACATGTATATTCCCTTTTTCCCTCTTCCCCTCAAAGGCGTCTGATATCACAGCAGTATTTATTTAATATAAAATTATAATTCTTGTTTCTTTGCCTCGTCTGTCAACGGATAATGTATACTCTCATCCTTTGCTAGATTTTTAAATTACCTTCAGGATGGTCCTTCAACTGGTAAGTGTTTCTATTCCATCTCATTTCTCCACCATCTATTATCCGTTTGTTGGCTTTAATTTGGACACGTCTACCTTTCTTGATTTCATCGACTATTGCGACTCTTCGTATTTTCTTCTATATTTGTAATTCGTCTTTCGTTAAATCATTGTTTATATATGTTTTTTGTTTTTTCACTTCTTTAAGTTTACTTTTTTTCCATAATTTTTGTTTTTTTCTTCTTTGTTTGGCAGTCTAACTAAACATGTTTTAGCTCCTAGATTCACTGCTTCTTCTATATTTACGGTACTCTTCAGCTCTTTTGCCATAAAATTTCCTATTACTTCTTTTAGTGTTTTTTTATCTCTAGTTTCTATTGTCATTCCCTGTAGTATCACAATATTTTCTTTTCTTATTCTTTCCGGTCTTTCAAGTCATCCTTTTGTATCATTCAGATTCTTTTTGATTTGTTCATTTGTTTTCCAGACTCCACTATTATCTTGTTTTAGTTCGGGTATTTCAATTCTGAGTTCCTTTTTTCTTCTCTGTATTGTTTGTCTTCTGTTTTAACTTCTTTTACATCAGTTTTTTATTCTTGTAACTCTTGTTAAATTTTTCATCATTTTTATTATTTGATCTATTTTGTTTTCATCTCTGTGACTTTTAACTGGACTTCTTTTAACTTTTTTACTGGGACCATTCCTCTTCTTTTCTATTTCTTTTCCGATTTCTTTTGTCGCCTCCACTTGTATAAAACGTATCGGGACTAATCTTTTTAATGTTGTTTCCAGTCAAATATTTTTCTTGTATTGCTTTGATGTGTATTTTATATTTCTTAGTTTCTTAAAATCATAAAAGTAAATTAAAGCTTCCTCCCCGTATACTCTTCGTTCATTTCATGTCGCATTATTCAGGTACGTATTCTTATTTTTTGTTTTTTGTTTGGCTAGTTATATTTAAACTCGTTCTTTTTCGCTCGGGTCCGTCGGTATAATGGGTCTTGTTTTTCTTTTTCCACTGCTATATGCCATTTTTTGGGTGTGTTTTTCTAGTTCTGGTTTCCACAATATTCTCGTTCGAACTTACCATTTCCGGTACCATTTTATGCCACTCACAGTTAGTTTTTTGCACCACATCTTCACGTTTTTACCTTCACCTCTTAATTCCCTGCCTTTATTTACAATTTCCTGCCTCACGTGTTATTTCTTTTCGGTTAAACCATCGTTGATGAAGGTCTTTTCTCCTGTGAGAAATCTAAGTTTGCTTGTTCTTTTATTACCTTGTTTTTTTCGTTCATAATCCTTTATTTGTAACAGACATATTATTTCTTAACTTAATTGCAGATTCTATTTCGACATCGTCTATTAGATAGTTTAGTATAAAATCTTTTACGTTGTTTTTTAGGAGTGTTTTATCTGTTGCGACTATTGGTAGACCCGTGATTACTATGTTAGTTATTGTCACCTGTTTTTTAATTTTTTCTACCTTGTTTTCAACCTGGATTAATTTACTTTTTGTTTCTTTTAACTCTTGCTTTACTTGCTGACTTGCTGATCTGCTGACCAATTATCTAGGAAGGCGGCAGGCCTGAGACTCTTAGGACCTGGAATCTTTTTGGTTGGTCAACTACAAAAATAGCGGTAATTGTCCAAGTTGTCAACATCAAAGAAGTACTTGGGAATGACCAGGAAAAATCTACGTTTGGCAGTTGGTTTTTTAACTGGTCATTGTCAACTAAGCAAACACCTCCACACACTGGGGCTAGTAGATACACCCCTATGTAGAAAGTGTGAACGAGAAGACGAAACTGTAGAGCATGTCCTATGTGAATGCCCAGAGTTATCGTTAATACGAGAGTACGCGTTCGGCGAGTCCTGGCCTACACCTGCCCACATAAGTGAGATGTCTCCTGGTGACTTGTCCACCTTCCTAGAAATGGCAGGATGGACAATGAGCTAAGGGTGACAGCTCCCTGGGAGGATGCACAATGGGTCAATTGTGGCCTAAGTGCTGTGAAACTTAACTCGCCCTCCCTACTCTACAGATACAGATAGAACTCTTGCTTTATGTTTATATATTTTTTTCAGTGCTATTATCTCTTTTTATATGCCTTTTGTATTTTTATTTTCTTTCTTGATTTCTTTTAATCTTTCATTATCTTCTTGAACATACTCATCACGCCGTTCTCCCGTTCCTCTACGTCGCGCCGTCCCGACATCTAGAAACTATTTAGTTCAAACAGGGAAAAGTCACAGGCTAAATAGCCAAAATATTAAGAAAATCAGTTTAAAGGGCTGAAATCTAATTAAGGGCATACAAGATAACAAAATTAGCACTTCTTCTCCCCATCAGAAAGATTCTGGTTTCTATGTAGACAACAGCAGTTTTTTTGAGAAGTTTAATAATTATTCTTGTTAACTTGACTATTGCCGTCTTTTTTTATGATCTTAAATGCTTCGTTCTCTTCATTTTTTATAATTGTACAGTCCTTACCTAACCAATTGTTTCTTGCTTGAATTCGGAACATAGCTAATGTGTTTTCAGCAGCTAACTTTTTTCCTTGCAGTTTCCTACATTTTTGTACTTAATCGACTGTCAAATTTAGTTTCCTTTTACCCCTGTTTTTTTTATAAGAAGAATACGTAACCGATGTGGTTATACTGTTTATAAAACGAAATTCTGCATAATATTAATAAAATAATTCTTTTGGTTTTGACTTACTATTTATATTTGGAATAAAAACAGTACTTCCGTAATTATTAAAACCAACATCAACAATACTGCATGGACTGAAAATAAATTTTATACACGTCTCTTGATATCCATTTAACTTTGAGCTCTGCTTTAACGCTGTTTTCTAGATATATCTAAAAAAGAGGAAAAATTAAGGGAACGCCAGATATAAAATATCCGGACAGGAAACGAAGTCGGAAATACGGTTTACATATCTCGACTTCTTTGTTCCCGAGAGCCAAGCTGACTGCAATCATTTTTTAGGTTGGTTATAATCTTTGAGGTCCCTCTGGATATTTTATACAACATCGCAATTATAGGACTGAAAATATATGATTTAAATAATTTTTATTTAATACTATACATTTAAAAATACGAGGATCATATATTCGATTTTTAGTTGACTAAACTCAATGAGGAGGGTATGAATAACTTTACCAAATACATTCCGAAATTAAAAAAAACATTTTTCATAGGTACTTAGTTATAGGGATTTTGACTATGTAAGATTTCCTTTAACCCCTATCATCTTATGGATATTATAATGTTTAAACTATTTAATTTTATAATGTAGTGGTCATTAAATTTATTTAATAGTACGATAGTTTTTTATTTAAGACTGTTATTCATATGGCATTGTTTCTAAATCTTGAGTCTTGATGCTAACTTTCAGCTCTCATTTCAAACGTAATTTAACTATGTTCCGTATATATGCACCCACTGCAGACAAATATAAAGACACCTTAAGGTCCATCTATGAACAAATTGGCAATACCTTGAAACTAACTAAATTACATGATATAAAAATATTACAATGGGCAATTTAAACGCTTAAGTGGGCCAAGGAAATTTCTTGGGAGATAAAAACTTGGGGAGCGGAATGAAGGGTGTAATAGGCTAGTTGATTTATGTATCAATGATGAACCCATAATTGCAAATACCTTCTTCAAACTTCCTAAACGTAGATTATACAAATGGTGATGACTATTTGAAAATAAAAATAAAATAGTCAAAAATCGAATAGATGATATTCTCGTATACCCAACTTGGATACCATCCCGGTTATTTTATCGATAAGAGTAAAACTAAAAACTTCACCAAAAATCATGGATGCAACGAGCCTCAAACAGCACAAAATATAAAGATTGTGTCACTGGATCAATTACATTAAACAGATATTTATGATGAAAATAAAGAACTGTTATTAGAAACCACAGATACCAGACCAACACTATTACGAGAAAAAGTCATCTGTGCCATCAAAAATATTGTGTTAGTGTATCTATGGTTGCCTACCATATAAAGGAGTATGATATGTGAGGAACTAAGCTTAGGTTAGGTTAGGATTCTGCGGGAGAACTAATAATAATAAATAATTATAAATTGTGCTAAAACTGTAGTAAATGTATACTAATATATAGTTGCTTTATTTACTCTAGAACGCAAAATAAACATGGAGGCAAAGGTATTACCTTCTTTAATAAAATCAGCCATAACCACGAAAGCAACTGAACCAGACAACATTCTCCAGGACCTTCAAGATTTATTGCTACATAAGGTGCTACATTACAGACCAAATAGACTCAAGTAACGAGTTTATTTTTTCTGTAACCACAGCTTAAATCTAAAATTCCGTCAAAAAATGATCAAATGCTATATTTATTTAGTGTCTTTACATAGCCCCAAGACCTGGACTTTAAAGGCTAATATGATCGATTACCTAGGGCATTTGAAATGTGGTTGCATAGAAGAATGCTTCAAATACCCTGAACATCAATGAAAACCAACGAAGCCATTTTAAATAGAACAAATGCTGTTCGTGCGGTAAATAAGATAAATTTTATACCTAGGGCATATTCTTAGAGGAGACCGGTACAGAATACCTTAACTTATCATGAAAGGTAAAATCGAGGGCAGCAGAGGAATAAGAAGGAATCAGACATCATGGCTCAAAAACGTTTGCGATTTAACAGAAATACGTAGTACCAAACAATTATTCCGCTTAGCTGACGATTATAAGTAAAATTGTAGAGTGTTTTAAATTATTTTGTTTATTGTAAAACTCTTATGGCATATATTATTAGCAAAAAATGGGTGAAATGCTAACAAATGGTTACATGCCTGGAGAATATATCTAACTTTACCTTACATCCATACATTCACTTAAATAATATTTCAGTAAGAAAAAATTTATTTCAAATCCTTTATAAAAGGTATATAATAAAATGTCCAAACTGGCTATCACAATTACATTACAGAACGTTTTCGGATTGTTAAATCCATCATCAGTGTAAACAGGGTATACCTGCTATGAGCAACCAAAATATATGGGTCAAAACCCTTTAAATGTTATAAATTTACAGTTGTTTTACATTATAAAACACATAATCTAAAACAACTGTAAATATATAACATTTAAAGGGTTTTGACCCATATATTTTGGTGGCTCATAGCATGTATACCCTGTTTACACTAATGATGGATTTAACAATCCGAAAACGTTCTGTAATGTAATTGTGATAGTCCGTTTGGACATTTTATTATATACCTTTTATAAAGGATTTGAAATAAATTTTTTGTGATATGTGGTATACAGCCAGTTACAGGAACTTAGTTTCCTAGTGGATTTTAGTAAGAAATATGCGCAATATTAGCATTATCATCATCACTCTACAGCATTCTGACGTCATCTGTTGACCGTGTAGGTGTTCTAGATCTGCTTTTTCTGTCAGCTCGTGGTCCCCAAACGTGTAATTTTTTTGGGTCCACCGACCATCATTAATTGGCCACATGATCCACCCAGTTCCACTTCAGCTATGCTATACCCGTTTTGATATCTTTGACGTCTTTTTTCTTATTTTCTCGTTTTTAACTCTCTTGTCTCTGAGAGTTAGTCCACGTAACGAGTGTTTAAATCGTCTTTGAGTTACTCTCAGTTTGGTTGCTATAGTCTGAGTTAAAGGTGCTAGTAAAATACTTACTACCATACAAGAGTTTTCTACCTTTATCAAACTCTCAACTCTTAATTAAGACAAACAAATTTCTAATACTCAGAAAACGTACCTGGAAAAAAACAAAAAAACCATCGTCAATAAAAATGTATAATATATCTAAAATTCATAAACCAAATATTTTACTATATCATATTGCTAATGCTTATAAATCTTAAACAATATCCTACCTGAACCTCATAAATTGTAGTAAGTTTCACAAAATCATTTTACTTTTCACAAAAATTTTTATAGAGAAAACCATAAATCTCCTGAAAAATAAACACAGTAATAGAGCTATATCCCACTAGGATACCACGATAGCGCCACCAGTGGCGACACCACTCAGAACACACGTAATCATTAGGAGCATTCATATTATCTCACCTGTTTCCGTTTTGGTTCCTCCACCAGTTTGGTGGCGTCACCAGCCGCGTAGCATTGGTAACTGGTGTTTCCTGTGCTCTGGTTGCGCCACCAATAATATACTATTTATTTATAGTATATTACATAACGAGAGTTGTAAGAAGCTTATTACATGCGAGTAAAAAAGTTGCGCGCGGGCCGCGTAGCGGCGAGCGCAGTAATTTTACAAGCATGTAATAAGGTTACAACTCAAGTTGTGTACTATACTTTTTCTACGATTATTTTCGTTTATAAAAATAAAAATTAAGATACCACTATATTTACACTGACAGATTAATAATTTTTAATCTGTCAAAATAACGTCTGGTAATTCGTTTCCATGGTAACTCGACCAACTGACTTACAAGGCTTATGTGATATTACACATTTTTATAAAACTGAAGCGTAATTTTTTTTATTACGTGCTAGTCATTACGTGTCAGTATCTGTTATGATGCATTTACTTAGCATCCAAATAGTAGGTAATATACAATTTACTAGTAAGAGAGTAGAAAAAATAATTTTTATACAACGCATCACTCACTGGCACACCAGTTGTTGGTAACCAGCGTTAGTGAAAGAACTTTTTTACTTGCGAAATTGTATTGTTTTAGTAATATCAAGAGTTTTGATACTAAGAGATTTATCATAGAAATTAAGTGCATATCTTTACCTTGGCATACTTTATCAAATAACTACTCTAAACAAGATCTAAAAAAAATGTTAGGAGCAAGTAACTAATTTATTTGGTGGAGAAGAAATGGTTTCTGGAGAAAAGAAATAGTTGGCTAAGTTTTCATTAAGTTTTATTAGATAAACATAGGTAATTAATTTATTTATGTACATTAATGAATACTTCTATTCTGCCAAGAAAATACATTTTCGATTATAAAGTAGTTTACAAATTCATCTCGAGTTGATTGTGCTATCCATCCTCCTCGATTCAAATTCATGTTTACTTCCATGCCATTTTTGATGTCTGTAATTTCTAGTGTGTTCTCATATGAATATCCATCTCGAATAGATACGAAGTTATGCAACAAACAACAAGTTTTAACCATGTTTTTTGCAAGATCTATGTGCACATTCAATCGCCTAAGAAATCTTCTCCACATATTGGATAAAATACTAAAGATGCATCATTCTATGAATCGTCGAGCTCTCGTTAAGCTATATTTAAATATTTTTTTAGTGTGACTGAGATTATTTCCCCCATACGGTACAGATTATATGTGTACGTAGTCCAAATACCTCATTACCTACAAAGACATATGGAAATAATATGGATTATCTTCTGAGATAATTAGATTTATAGATTTTTAACGACGATTGATTTACGAGTTTATTATAAAATGAAGTGTCCTTGAACACGAATAAGTCGCTGCTTTTCCTATATGCATTAATATCGACATAAATAAAATTGTAATTTGCATCATCTATAGCAAGCAACACAAGAGACAAGTTTTTGTAATTATATTACAATGAATCCAACTCCAAAGGTTAAATTATGCTTTCCATCAATTGCTCCAATACAATAAGGAAAGTTGGAGTGTATTTCGAATTCTGATGCTTATTCTTTACGTTCTTTTCTATAAGTAGGCAATGCTAAGCATGTTGCTAATTTTTGCATATCACATACTTCTCTCATTAATGTTGTAATTGTTGTTTATCCAAGTCGAAAATAGTACTGCATTTCCATAGATCAAGAGGCAGAAATCCATAAAATCTTAATCCGGGGCTAAACGAAAGGGTGAACACATTTACTTTAAGCAGTTGCAGCAAAGAGTGGGCACAGTGAGACATGCATGAGATGAAATATATCGTGCTGTAGGAAACAACGTGGAAGATCCAATAACAGATCGCTTCCAAAATAAACAGCAAAAAAAAAAGTAGAAATGCAGCAACTGGCGACGAGCATCAATTCACTACAATGTTAAATAACTTAATTGGGACCAGATAACGACATGAATATTTTTATTGTCTTTGCTAAGTACTTAACAAGATGTACCCCTTGAGAGAAAATTGGGTAGAAAAATCAGACTAATGTCTGCATTGCAAGATGTATTGTCTGTATTGCAAGTACAAAGCAAAACATTCAATAGCCATATATCTGGTTATGGCGAAATATGTCATACTGAATACATGCAACCACGTACAAACCACATATAATATGCCTACTCCAAGCGGTCCACTGCTACTACTTCTACGCAAAGTTACATAAACCTTCAATCTCCTCAACCAATATTATCATACATAGACAGTAGCATTTCTAATCATTCACACTACATGAATTTTCTTTTAAAAACTTTCACCTATCCATGTTCAAAGCCATACTAATGTTTTAATAAGATAATATAGAAATATTCGTATTTATAGTTTTTTTTTTCTAAAACTATAAGAGATTCACCTTAAAGTGACGAATAATTTTTCTTTTAGTGTTATCGATTTTCGTAGAATAGTGTCTTTTTTGGATAAATCATTCTTGCACAAACTTAGAATTCATCGAATAACGGAGTTGACATATGCACATAGTTAAAAAAGTTAGTTGGATACTTTTGCAAATCATCGTACAAAGTTAAAAATACTCCACGTATAAAACGATTAGCAATAAATGGATGTACCCAAAGTTTAGTCTTTTTTCTTTTTTTCTCCAGCATTTTTTGTCGCATATATAAGTGCAGGGCTATCTCCTCAACGTTCATATTACAACTAAATCAACTGTCTCTTGGTTGCCTAATTGGTTGCTCAGTTTGGTTACTGCGGTAACTATGGTGTCGCCACTAGAAGCGCCACCGTGGTGTCCTAAATACATATAGCTCTTATTAAACATTACGTGCCTAACGCTTATTTCATCATATGGTTCTAAATATCTGCCGTAGCTCAGTAGCCAAGATACTGGCCTTCTAAACCAGTGCGCTGGAGTTCGATTCTCGGCACCAACAATTTTTTCATTTCTATTGTGCATTTGATACTACATCGACACCTGAAACAAAGTTAAAGATGCAACATACAATATAATTATTATAGTTTATTCGTCTTCCGGGTTTGGACCGTGTCATTTGTGAGTAACCCAAAAGTGGGTTCATCTCACTCTGAGATGAACCCACTTTTAAGTCACTCACAAATGACACGGTCCAAACCCGGAAGACGAATAAACTATAATTCTGACTCTGGCCGTGGAAGCCTACGATTTCAATATAATTATTGGTTAATGGTCCTAAAACTATTTTCGTTTCGATTTTTAGTTTGTAAATCGTCCTCAAAATTAATTTTTGCGTATTTTAAATTAAAATTGTTGCTGTTCCTATTAAAATCTATTTAATTTTTCAAAATAAGTTCTTTACAGGGTGTCCCATAATTAATTAGACATTAGCTAATGGGTGATAGCTGACATCAAAATAAAGCGTTTGAGCTCAAATTGCTTAGGAAAAATGTTGCTAGTTTTCGTTCTACAGGGAGGTTCATTAATATTTTTTTATATTATTTTTATGGATATATTGAAAACTATTTAACCGATTTAAGTGAAATTTGGTATCTTGCTATTATTTAGTATGCTTAATAAGAAAATAATATTAGTTTTACCATTTACACTAGGTGGCGCCACTTACTGTAACATTGGTTCATTAATGGGGTCATAATTTTTTTGTCCGCCCTGTATAAACATTGTAAGAAAAAAACATGAAATAACATTTAATTCTACACAAAAAATGTATTCTTGTTTCAAATCAAAAAAGTACACCGTTTTCGAAATAAACGTATTTTGTTAATGATGCATGTCTCTATTTAATTTTTTGCAAAACAAGTATGTATGCTTTGAACTTAATGACAACGTCAAGACGTAACTACGAATTTATTTATTATTAGTTGTCAAAGGTAACTACGAATTTATTTATTATTAGTTGTCAAAGTGCAGTGCGAGTTATTATTTGTCAAACTGCTATTAAGTTTTTTATAAACCACGTAAGAGAAAGGAAAAGTTCTACGTCATAGTGAATTTTCTAATGTAGAAATACGCGATATGATTTGTTTGTATGCCCAGGAAAAATTTTGTTCTCGTAAAGCAGCTGAACTCTATTTCGAACTTTATCCCAATAGAAGGCAACCAAACCATAAAACTATGAGATCATTGTTCGACAGATTAGGCGAAACAGGGTCATTTCATCCCAAAAACAGGAATGCTGGAAGACCGAGAGTAATTAATGCGGATATGGAGGATGAAATTGTTGTGCGTGTTGCAAGATATCCAGAAACTAGTACAAGGCTTGTCTCTGCGGCCACTGGTATAAGCAAATCTACGGTGTCAAGAAGTGTAAGGCTCCGATTTAGTCAGTTTATGATGGGGCGGCATTTAGACGATCCAATGTTTTATAATAAAATTTTTTTTACCGATGAAGCCACATTTACTAGAAGGGGTGTATTTAACTGGCGCAATAGCCATACCTACGCGACAGAAAATCCTCATGCATTTCAAAAACATCATTTTCAACACGAGTTTTCCATAAATATCTGGTGTGGCATATTTGGGGATTGTATTGTAGGACCATTCGAATTACCAACTAGGCTTGACGGAGTAACGTATCTAAATTTTTTGAGAAAAGATTTACCAACTCTTTCAGAAGACATACCTCTAAATATGAGACGGAACTCTTGGTACATGCATAATGGTGCACCACAAGATTATAGCCTAGAAGTTAGAAATTATCTAGATGAAATTTATCCTCAAAGGTGGATTGGTAGAGGTAGTGTATACCCATGGCCAGCACGCAGTTCCGAACTAAATTCCCTAGACTTTCACTTGTGGGGCTACCTAAAGTCACTTGTTTATAAAAAAAATAAATATCTGTCAAGAGTAATGGCAAAAGATTGTAGAGAGAGTTAACGTAATTAGGGCACAAAGAAACTCATTATTTAAAATAAGACAAAACTTACACAAAAGATTTAGATTATGTAGTTTATCTAATGGTGCACATTTTGAACACTTATTGTAATTTTTTTTCGTTTCTTTTTGAATTATTCACTTTGTTAATTGTTTTATATTCACTTCATTGTTTAATTTAATTTCTGATTTCTTTAAAATTTGTTACTGAGTCAAAAGTTTAATAAAAATAATTGTTTCAATCATATGCATTTTGTTTGCAAAAATTATCTACTACTAATACATTTAATATTCACTTTTATTTAAGACCTTTTGAATAATGTTTGAATTTACAGAAGTTTTTGTAAAATTTTTTTATTTTATGCACGTCTCTAAAAAATACGTTTATTTCGAAAACGGTGTACTTTTTTTATTTGAAACAAGAACACCTTTTTTGTGTAGAATTAAATGTTATTTCACGTTTTTTCCTAGAATGTTCATACAGGGCGGGAAAAAAATTATGGCCCCATTAATGAACCAATGTTATAGTAGGTGGCGCCACCTAGTGTCATCGGTAAAACTAATATTATTTTCATATTAAGCATACCAAATAATAGCAAGATACAAAATTTTAAAAATCGGTTGAATAGTTTTTAATATATCTCTAAAAATAATATAAAAAAATATTAATGAATCATCCTGTAGAACGAAAACTAGCAACATTTTGCCTAAGCAATTTGAGCTCAAACGCTTTATTTTGATGTCAGCTATCACCCATTAGCTAATGTCCAATTAATTATGGGACACCCTGTATACAGGACAAAAGTTCACCAATTTGCTCCCCACTCTATCCAGTAATTGCTAATACCTTCGTGAACGACTTTGAAATCGGAGTCATAACCCTATCAATGCTCTAACAATATGCTTATGTGTGGTGTACAATACTTTGGTATTTTCTTAAACTTTTATATATTTTAATCAATAATATACTTTTTGGTATATAGCTTATGACAGAGATAAAAACTAACTTATCCTTACCATTATAGACTGCTTACTATTATAGACTGCGTCATATAGAAAAACAAATAACAATGTTTTTGTTACTTTTTTACGCTAATACCAACCACTAATTGCGTGTCAAATCACAATATTCAAATATACAAATCAACTCATTCAATAATATTCTTGTTTCCAGATCAATATAGAACCAAAACTTTCTTTTTTAAAACAATCCCCTGTCCAAAGGAGGTACCGCAAAAATAATAACAGGTACATTCAAATATACATTCCAGCAATGTGATCTCACTTGTATTGATTTTTTAGTAGATATATTGATTTGACATTTCAAATTCACCAATCTATAAAATGTAAAGAACATATTAAAAATTAATTCTTGTACACATGAACTCAAATTAATTTATGATGCCTTTTTAGTTATTTTGTCATAATTGTTTAATGAAAATATTCATTACCACAAAGCCAATTACGATATATATTTTTAAATGTGTATTGGTATTAACACATTTATTTGTAGAATTATTGCACACCTGGAAAAATGTATAAGGATAAATTTTAACTAGATATTATATAGTATAAAAAATTTTAGAAAGATAATATTAGCTTGCAATCAAAACATAATTTCCATATTACTCAGTCCCTAGTTGCGGCGTCGATCAATCCCTTCGGCCCGTCCATTAGCCCTTAACCCCCAAGGTTGGCCAAGCAGGTCAGGAAAGTCTTTGATGGCGACTAGAAGCCAAAAGCCAAACTTTGCTAAACACACAACAAACTAACAAAAACTCTTAACGACGTTTACGACCAACTAAATGACATGTTATCGAAGTGTACTGGCCAGCCAATGAAGGGCCGATGAAGGTTTTAGGTTGCTAGCGTCCAGAGGTAGGTGTATGAAAAGCGTTTATTTAGTAAAACCTAATTTGCTTTGAGGTTTAAAGTCACTTTAATAATATAACGTATATATACGTCAATTTCCTATTTGGTATAAAATGTAAGTTGTAAAATATAAATTGCTGTAAACTATTAACGAGTTCTAGTTTTACTGCAAAAATAAATTGCTGTGTAATAACATCTTTAAAAGTGTAACACAATAATTAAAAAACAACACGTAATTATAGATTTTATGTTGAAAGCTTAAATCAAAATTATCAACTATATTTCATAAAATGTGAATATGCTGTAAATGTAATATAATTATAATACAAATATATAGGTAGGTACATAGATTCTAGTTCCAGCCCTCGAACCGAAAACACGTACCGAAGATGAACTCATTATCAAATAGTAATTAGTATAAATAAATAGTTTATAAATAAATGCAAATAAAAAGCTTATTTATATTTAAGTTAAGTTTAACAATATCTGAATGATTAGACAATGGACAGGTCGAACGGTCGAGGAACTGTTTCATCTAGCTGTCGACCGAAAATCATTTCATCGGCTTGTCAATATGACGATAGCCAACGCTCGAATACAAGCACGGCACACAAAGAAGAAAAAGAAGTGATTAGAGTTATTTACATTATCTGTTCTGAAGTAAGCGATTATTTATTACTAACAATAAATTGCAATCTTTATACGGAATACACCTAAAATCGAAACCTCAATTTTTAATCCAGTTCTCTAATCAGTAATTTATCGATCGGTGACAAGATCGGCTTTTAAGAATTGAGCATGTTAATTATCAAAATTAATAATAATGGTTAATCCAAGTCATATATCTAGTTCACCAGCTACAAGTTCAAAATCATATTCACAAATTATTACAAAACAACAGAAAACAACTTCATTTCCAACCTAACAACAGGTTATAGTAGTAACAAATTCTGTTAATGGTCGAAAACTGGTACAATACCTGGAAGCTATAGGCAATATAATTAATCCAATTAATATTATTTTTTCTTTGCGAATCACAAATAACCGAATATGCTTATATTTCTCAGCCAAAGAATGTCTAAATGACCTCTTACAAAAGTAGAATGAAACAATTAAAATAAACGATGAAGTCCTTCCTACTCGTAGATTAATAAGGCCAAGTCCAAGACTTACACTATCTAATACATGTCGAATTATACCACATCAGATCCTAAAACAAGAACTACTTCAATTAGGTATCCAGTTATGGTCACCGATAAATTTTCTAAAAATAGGCTCTAATCCAAATTTTAAATACATCTTAAGTTTTAGTCGTATCGTCTATAGCACCCCATCACTAATTTTAATCCCTACCTCAATTTTGGTCAATTTTAAAATCACTCCTTACCGCATTTTTCTCTCACATGAAAGCCATCCATGTTCAAATTGTAACACAAATGGACATAATGCCAGTAATTGAACAAACATGTCACCTCTAATACCAGAAAATAATGTTGAACCAAACACAATATTACAACCAAATGAAATTAACAACAATTCTTCGTCCTAATCGAAACCAAACAACAATTATCATATATACATTGAAAATGTAGAATTGGCAGATCTCCATCTATAAATAATCTAGTATTCCCTGAACTAATGGACATCGTTGAAACTAGTAAGAATATCATAAATCGAACTGTTTCTGAAACGATAATTCAGTTCCAACTGAAGAAAACAAAAACAAATTGTACAGACCAAAAGAACCTTTAACAAAAAGATAAACATCATACCAACTACCAAAAATTTAAAACAAGAGAGTTAGCTCAGTTAGCCCTAGACTCCAACACAGATCAGAGGTAATGTAAGTCAATAAAACTTCACCAACTACAGGGGGTCATATAAGATGCCCCCAGTTTCATTTTTTACATTACACAAGTCAAGAGTCTATTGGATTTACCTGAATAAATAACACGAAGAATATTATTTTTTAAATCCAGATGTCCACCGAATGTTTTTTATGTGGCCACACAATGTTTTTTTAACAACCTTTTTTATTAAACTGATGATGGAATGATACAATTCCGAAAAGATCTTCTTTATAATAAAAAATTTTAAGCTTTTAATAAGCGTTTTTATACCTTAATACACACGAACACCACGTGCTTTGTATTCAACAGGTATACTAGCCACTCCTGGATATCTCCACTTCATGGTTTGTTCCAGTTTCACTTTTAAACATTTTTGTTTTATTCCATTTTAAAATTCTACACCTCTAAAAAAACACCCTTTATTATATGGGGAGAATTATACTTCCCACTGCCTATGAAAGGGTTGAAATATTGAAATAAGACCACATACAGTCAAAAAGCCACAGTTAAGCCAAACTTAATTACTATTCGTTGTATGGCTCTATACATTATAGTTAAACTAACAAATCTCGTATTATTTGTTATTTCTAACATTTGTAAAAATATTGTATTATTTTATCTCTAGAATTTGTATTGCCTAACCTCAAAGTGTTCCCTCAATATTCTACTGTTGCCTGAAAGCAACAGTAGAATATGTAAAATAATGTAGTTTCAAGAAAAACGCATTTGAAAATTTTACGAAACTTCAGTAATTAATTACCTTTTTTATATTTGAATGGATTTACGTGGAATTTTGTTTGAGTACTTAACTTTACATAAATTAAATAACAATTTATATTAATTAAGAAAAAAGTAAAAAATAATTGGAAAACAATGTTAGTTGTCCTACGGTTGCCCTTAACGATAATCTTTTTTTTAACGATATCCGTAAATTTTTGTTGTATAAACTTATATTGCACTAAAATTTTGTTTAAAATTTTAACCATTTCAATACAAAAAACAAAACAATTTTGTTGCTTAAACATGTTATTACATAAATAATAACATGAACATACTTATTTTTCAATTAGATTTAAACATTTGACAAGATAATAAACAAAATAAAACGAAGAAATCATCAGAATCAGTAATGGTAATAGCGGATACTGAAAGTTGTGAAAGTACAAATTAATTGCATTTTATTAAATCAGCCCAAAATTTCTAAAAGGGAATTTATCATGAATTTAACTTACATTTTTCCTGTGCTTGATAAATTCTAGATAATAACTCAGAATCAGTGTTATTTTTGTTCGCTAAATACACTAAACACTGGCTTCTAGATACCTATAATTTGTACAATAAAGTTGGACCAATTTTTAATTTTTACTCTTTAACATACACCTTTTAACATCAATGTAATAGAACTATTGTTTAAGATTACTGAAGATAAAATTGTGACCGCAAGCTGGATAGTATAAACAAAGACATAATCGCAACTCAGCAATAAGTACATGGCAACAGTAGGATAGGTGCGTAAGATAACTTAGTGTTGCATTAAAATTGATGACCAAAATGGGTAAACGACAAAATATAATGGTATGATATGTATGTCGTCTTAGTGTTGTATTATAACATTTGGGCTAAAAGGAATTAAGCTACACAAGGATATGTAATATTATGAAAAACGTATATCACTTTTTATTTATCCTAGTGTTACACTCAACAGAAGGGTTTATTTCGAATCATTTGACAAAAATATCACAAAAGTCATTTTTTTTACATATCCTACTGTTGCTTTGAGGCGCAGATATAATAAATAATATATAATAAATATTTTTTAAGGTCACTCTGTATGTCTCGCTTCTTCGGAAAGAGTAGATTTGGTATATTTTCTGTCAGTATTTTCTCAGTGATCATTTTAATGTAATTTTCATTAATGTACCAATTTATTTCGTTTAGAAGCCTACTACTTAAGCCTTAAATATTTAATAAAAGCATCAATAGAACCTTATTGTTCCAAATATCCCTATTAACAATTAAACTTGGTCGACACAGCAACGTCAAAGTTCAGCAGAAAATAATAGATTGAAAAGGGAAGAGAATTCAGAATTTTAGTGACTTTGGACAAACTATAAAAGATAAAGTACCTGTCACTAAACCGTATAAGGGCGTAATTTAAGTGTTCGTAAATATATTATAGGATGCTTAAGTATAAACTTTTAGGGTGTATCAAAAATTTAGGATGACGTTGTGTTAGGAGCTACGTAGGTTCATTATTGGGTGAATCATTTTTGATTGGTGACATCAATATTTTATACTAACTTGGGTCAATTTGAAGTGAATTAAGAAAATCGTTTCACAATATTTTGTATTGCCTTGGGCCGATAGCAAGAGGAATTAAAAAACACTCTCTGAGGAAAATAAAATCGTTACAGTTTCGTATTACCTTTAATATACACAAATATTCTAGAAGCTATTTAAACGTCAGTGGATCTTGATTAAATAATATGTTTTAATAAAGTCCTTATTCTATTTTCTCCTAAGGTTCGCTTATGTTTTATTTTCTTTACGGACTCTTCTGATTTTGTTATATCGGTTATTAAATCTGATCCTGGTTAGTATTTCCGGTTATGTAATTGTAGAGGTGGCGTAGAGAATGATAAGATAAAAGTAGTAGTAAGACTTTTTATTCAATATATAACACCGAAGTGATTCCCGCAGATTGGCTCAAATCCATCTTTGTCGGAATACCTAGAAAAACAATGCGAGAAAAAGCTCAGAATATCGATAAGTTAGCCTAATGAGCCACATTCTTAAATTTTTGCTCAGAATACTTCACAACAGAATTAGACGCAAATGCGAAGAAGATCTTGAAGATACTTAATTTGGTTTTAGAAATGCTATGAGAACCAGGGCGGCACTTTTTGCGCTTAACATGCTATTACAAAAATGCCGTGACCAAAGAAAAGATGTATTTGCATGTTTCGTAGACTTCGAAAAGTCATTCGATAAAGTACATCATGTAAAATTAATGCAAATACTGAAAAATTTCGAAATAGATGACAAGGATATTCGTGTCATTAAAAATTTGTACTGGAATCAAACTGCTATCGTAAAAATTGGAGATATCTACACCGATAAAATCTCCATACAACGAGGAGTCAGACAAGGTTGCATTGTTCAATGTTTACTCAGACCAGTTATTTAAAAAGGCACTTAAGAGACAACCATATGGAACAAATATCAACGAGGAACTACTTAATGTGATTAGATATGCAGACGATACAGTAATTTTATCAGATAATATTGAAGGTCTTCAAATTATGCTTGATCGTATTCACTAGGTAGGAGAGGAAATGGGCATTAAAATAAACTCATACAAAACCAAATTTTTAGTGTTTAGTCGTGACCCACATCCCGATGCAAAGCTTCAATTGAACAGAGTCCAAGTTGAGAAAGTTCACAAAATGACATATTTGGTAACTGTGATAACGGACCAACTAGATCCAGACATAGAAATAAAACGTAGAATAGCAATGACTAAAACTACTTTTTGCAATTGAAGTCATTTATTTGCAATAACCATCTCAGTTTCGAACTAAGGAAAAGAATGGTTAAGTGCTATGTTTGGTCCGTACTTTTGTATAGTGCAGAAGTAAGGACGCTAAAGCTATCGATTATGGAAAAAATAAGCATTGGAAATGTGGGTTCATAGACGAATGCTGAAGATACCTTGGACAGCAAGAAAAACTAATGAAGAAGTACTAAGGAGCGTCAACAAAGATAGAGAACTGCTAAATACTGTTAAACATCGAAAAATGTTTATCTGGGACATAAAGTAAGGGAAAGTCGATATAAAATTTTGCAACTGATCCTTAAAGGCAAAATAGAGGGCCGCAGAGGTGTAGGAAGAAAACAAGTTTCTTGGTTAAGAATGGACTCAGATACCAAATGCAGGACAATTATTCCATATTGCAGAAGATCGAGAAGCCTTCGCAATGGTGATCGCCAACGTCGGATAATTCTAATATGGTACGCGAAGAAGAAGAGGTTGCGTGTTGTTATATTTTTCTTTTGGTCTATATTATAGCTATTTGTAGAACTTTTCGACTTCTGTTAATATTTATTCTTTGTTCGTAGTTTCTTCTCTAGTTCGTTATCTTAGTTTGTTAATTTATATTTCTCCGCTTTTCGCGCATCTTTTCAAAACTTTTGGGTCCTTATTTTACTCTGATGGCATAACCTATTTATTTTGATGTTAAAAATCAATTAGTTTTATAGAAGTGAAATATCAGCATATAAGCAATGAGTCATAACCCTATTACATTGAATTTTAGGAACAAGTTTAGCAAACTGCAATATTATTTCACCTCCAAGGCCAAATTATTTTTTATATTCATTGGATTTTCCCTTGATACATATTAAAATTTATAAGGTAACCAGATTTTTAATTATTCCAACACCACGATTTATACCCAAAGCGTAACGGGCTTGCCTTTTATATGTTGTTTCATACCATAACGCCCATTGTAGTTTCGGTTTCTCATACAGTGTATTCATACAGAAATTTTGTATGTTTTGTCTAAACGATCTGTGTTTAGGTTATCGTTAAATAAAGAAATCTTATAATGGTTTTTAATCGGTTACGACTCATGTTACTTGAAAGGAGTATATTTTTAACGTCATCAGATTCTTTCCAGTATATGCGTTTTCTTGGACTGGTGCTGTACCCACTACGTAGTAATATTCCTATAAAGGCTTTTAACTCGTCTACTGCAAATTTTAATGTACCTTTTAATTTTAAGTACCTTTTTGAAAAGTATAACGAACTGTCTCCTTTACAATATTTGTTAAAAGCACTTTATTGAAAAAAAAAAAAAATCAAAGCTCTCTAAAGAAGTAAGTGGTCGTGAATAAAATGAAGGCGTGTATGTGTTCCATTGAGTTTTTTTTATGTTTAATATCCTAATAGTTCTTCTTCCTGAACTTTAAAGTTCTGCCTCTTTTTAATATCGATTTATATTTTCTTCGTCGATCCTTATTTCTTTTTCTTAATGAATTATAGTTTCTGATTCCGCATCCAACATATTTTTGTTTAGTTTATTGAATGTTTATCCACAATCTTTATTTCCACTATTTTTATCAGTCAATTCATTGGGGTCAGGAGGTGCTAGAAAAACATCTGCACTGAAAGCCTACTCCATAAGGTTCGATTCTTTTAGCATGGACACAATTTAGTCTGCCCTTGATTCGTAAAATTTTTTTTAAGAGTATTATTACTCGATCAATTACTTAAAATCGAAGGATGCAAAGCACTTGGTAGAAAGCAGGTCTCTTGGTTAAAGAATATCAGGGAGTGGACAGGAATAAAGAAAGCTGAGAAACTCTTTAGAATAGCTCGAGACAGACACAGTTTCGCCATGTTAATCGCCAACGTCAAAGGGACTTGATAGGTCACGTTACGAAGAAGTATTATTACTAGTAGAACTGAAACTGTGAATATGCCTTGTGCCCAGTGTTACAAAAAAGCAACAGTAATAATTGGGCAGTTGTACCAACTAGCACAGATAAGAGAATAGCACTTACTTGATAGATATATCTTGTTCAGTGGTTTAACAATACGTTGCTATCAAAACACAAATATTTATTTATTTAATTTATATACAAACCTCTTAATCCTAACTAAAAACAGGTGTGCACAGAGGTCAAAATTAACCTACAACTTTAAATATGCCATCTGTTAATAGAAAACCAATTACCATTAAAATGTGCATAGGAAACTGTTTTGAAATAAATCTGAATTTTGATTGCCCGATTAAGTCATGTCATTTTCCAAAAGAAAGCGCTATAGTGGACCATGTCCAATGTTGCGAAAGCGCATCGTTGGGCATTAGCTAATGGGGTAAACATTTTCTGTATATTTTTTATTTTTAAAAAAGATGTTTATTTAACAAATACTCTTTTCCAAAAGGAAAGTTAACAGTTATTTGCCTCTATTATTTCTGCATTTTCTTTTAAAAATTTCCCGATATTATTTCACAGGGGTATTCTTTAGTGCCTACTTTGATGTTAAACTTTTCACAAAATATTAAGAAGTGGCTATTGGCTAGAATTTTCCTTGATTGCAGAGGATGTGTAATCGTAGAGTTTTTATAGTTTATCTTACACTTATTACGATGCTTAAGTAGACTACTTTTGTTAAGATTTGATTTATTGACAAAATTCTGTGGGCAATAATTGTTTTGTGAATAAAGAAACATACGTCTCTGATTGTCGATTCCTCTGCTCCTTTGTAGTAAAATAAAATACCTGCTTGGAGTGTAATAACTCTCTCTCTCTCTTTCTTTCTCTCTCTCTCTCCCTCTCTCTCTCTCTCTCTCTCTCTGTATTTTCTTACTTCACTAATACCCACAATATCCCAATTTACTTTTATTACTTCTTCCCTTATTACTTCAAATCTTTCCTTGATAGAGAGTAACCAAGCATTAAATGTGGCGGTGTTGAGATTCATCTTTTTGATGCACTTTGAGTAGGGTTGGTTTAAAGTGGTCGGATTTTTGGTATTTAAACACCATTTGGTGAGTATTGTGGGGACGGTTGGTAGATTCCTGTCACCTACAGGAACAATGCTGATATTCAATGGGATTTCGCCCAGCGTACGATGAGGATCGTTAGCGACCGCTTGATAATCGACAAAATCAATTCTTAACCTTAAAGAGATAGTGAAAAATGATCAAATAAAGCTGCATATATCAGGATATCTAAGAGATATAAAATTAACTAATATTAATATACGACTTAATGGGAAAATAATATAATACAGAATAACAATATTGACATTGAGTAAGATCAATATTGAGTCCATTATTATATTGACATTGAGTCCATATTGAGTAAGATCAATAATGACAGATGCAGTGAAAACAAAACACAGTATTACAGTAATGCTTTATTTAGTGATCAGTGTAGTAGTGTCTGGGTGCTCGAAAGACTGACCTTGGAAGCCCTAAAGGAGACATCGAAGAGGATGTTGAAAGCAATAATATTAATGATCAATAGCAGTTATTTTGCCTTTTATGCCCCAACTGCCTTGTTAAAAACACCCCCACCAGTTTATAGGGCTGGTAGATAGATAGATAGATATATAGTTTATTTGACTGGAAGTTAACTAGGTTTACAGCAAGTCAAAACTAAAATTATAAATATTAAATATTACAAAAAATGGAAACAATACATTAAAAATATTTAAGACATTAAAATATTTAAAAAACGTACAATATAGACATATAATTAAAATATTAATAAATCTGGTTATGTTGCAGCTTAGGCATTCACAGATACACCCTCGTAATATTCACCTAATGTATAAGGACACATGGTCACTAGGTACTCTTTGACCTGGTTTTTAAAAGCTGTAGTTGAATTAATGTTATTAAAATTTTGAGGAAGTTGATTATACAGTGGTAAACCACAGATAGTAGATGACTTCCTGCTTATTTCTAAATGTCGATAGGGTACTACAGACTGTCTCTTATTTCTTGTGTTGTGTGATTGAATATCACTTTTACATAAAAAAGTTCTTTTATTTTTATGAATTAGTATCAATAATTCCAAAATGTAAATTCCATACACTGTTAATATATTCAAATCTCTAAATAGGTTTTTACAAGACCAACCATACGGAACACCTGCTATACATCTGACAATACGTTTTTGGGCCTTGAAAACGTCCTTTACACTAGAAGAACTACCCAGACAATTATACCGTAACTTATTGTCGATTGTTCCTCAGCAAAATAAAAAAGACCAAGGTGTTGCAGACTAAGTATTCTACCCAAATTTCCCAATTGATAACATTTAGAATTGAGTTTTTTACATACATTCCAACAATAAGTCTTAAAAGATAAATGAGAGTCGAAAGTCACTCCTAAAAACTTCACATCACTACAACTCAAAATATCCTCACCATTGATGGAAATACTTAAATCAGGTTTAGTTGAATTTGAACGTGATGTAAATGATAAAAATTTAGTTTTGTGAACATTGAACAGGAGCGACTGATTCCTGGACCAATCAGAGAAGGTCTTCAGAGAGTTTGTTATTTTATCTTGTAAAAAAAATTATGTCTTTATCGCGATATAGCATTGTTGAGTCATCCGCATAAACTGATACAAATGCATCAGGCATTACATGTGGTAGTTCATTAATATACAAAAGTAGGTAGTAGTAGTTGTATTTTGTAAATAAGATCACTATCACACTGACATTAGATAAACAAGAATTACCGAACAAAGCCGTTATTTATGTTCTTTATTTTGTTCACAAGCGTTAAGTTCAATATTATTCTCTTTAAAACAAGCGTTTGTACCTAAAAACAAAAATAATCTCAATCTACAACAAATAGCTTTTTTATTGCTACTTGTACATTAAATCCTAGTTTATTAAGTTTTCCATAAAATAAAAAAGAAACCGATATAATCCAATTTCATTACTCAATCTAAGAATAAGTGAACCATTTAAAATCACCACAGCGTATTTTATCTATTATCTCCGTATTTTCCATTCTTTCCGGTCCATATCCGGTTCAGATGATTCAATGCAAAGAAACAAGGACACGGGATGGCGGTTTCCATGATTTTCAATGTTTCCATGCATTAGTATGTGACAATAGAGACAAACGAGAACAACGTTTGTCAATCTAGACTTTTCCGCATCGATGAAAACCATTTCCAATTGTTTAAGTGCGATGGAAAAGTTTTGGGAAGACATTTGATAAGCAAAATAAAGAAACTGCTTTACCGCAACTCTTAATAAAAATAGTAAAATTCTCGATCTTTTTATAAACTAGTATACAATATGAATATATTTGGGTAATATATTATGTAGATATTAATTATTATATATTATTTAAACTTTATTAAACTGTCTCTTAATATATTCTTAGGGCTGATATATACATAGCTATTATATTAGAGACATATTACCATAAGGTTTAGCGAAAAGGGAAACGGCGAACATTGGACGTTTTTTAAAAAAGTTTGTCTCAATTGATTTTAAAGGTTGTGACCACACACACAACTTGAGTTAATTTGGTCTATTAAAAGAGATATTTCTGTTATATGTACCTTTAGAAAACTTTATATATATTATATATATATATATATATATATATATATATATATATATATATATATATATATATATATATATATATATTCCGGTTTTTTTAGGCGTTACGCCCGTCCGGTAGGGATCTATGGAGGAGTATCACCAAGCCGCAAGCCCTTATCTCTTGCCGTACTGCTCCACCATAGGCCGATCAGATCCCAGCATATCCTAGTCTAAGCCGCAGATTCATCTAGAATTTTAAACTGCTGCGTTAGACTTTTTGTTTTCAGTACACCGAGCTGGGGCTCGACCCACATCCACTAAGCCATTCGACAGTGAAGCGAATGAGAGGCAGCCGCACAGCCCGCTGAGCTATCTGACCGCTAGAAAACTTATAAAACTTATAATAAAACAAAACTTATAAAATAGTACATGGGTTATTTTTTGGCTTTATTTGCCAAATATAATATACACTTTATTATGTGGCAACCTCTTTTTGACCTTTCATCATACATTTCAGATATGTCATACATTTTAAGATAACAATATTAAGCTGAAAATCAGAAAAGTCCAATTAAAATGTCACCGTGTCCGAAGATCTGAAAGTGCGACTCACCTGAGTTGCTGGTGGATAGGTGATGTAAATTTGACTAAAATATCTTAGTTTTCTTCTGTGAGTGGCTCGAAATTTACTCAAAAGATTTGTACCTGATAGTTGTTTCACAGTATGAGCCATCTGCTCAGTCAATGCCCTTTATATATCTTTCTTCTTGGACATTTATCGTTTTATATTATTGGTAAAGTGTTATGATCAATCATGGTTATATCTATGTATATAGAAATCTACAGGGATATTGAATTATCTCTTCAAGAACTAATATGTTTTTCATTCTCGTGTTAAAATCATTCTTCTCTGAATAAACCTAAATATCAAAAAAACCAGAGCTTGTTAATATACAGATTCGATAATATTTTAACAAGTAAATGGCAGTTAAACAATAACTATGTAAAAAACTTTGACTTATACTATCTTCCTGGATGGACGTTGAAAGAAATATATAGATTTTCCTAATCACCCTACTCCACGAATTTATCGCCCAACTCTACCAAACGACAAATAAAAGAAAAATGGAGATGGCGCATGCTGCGAGAATGATAGACGGCACGTTAACAAACGTATTGCTGGATTGAAGATCACGGACAGTTAAGCGAAGCCGGGAAAAACCACCAACATGATAGACCGACGACGTCCAATGAATTGTGACTTATGGGATAGCAGAGGTACAGAATAGCACTGGATGTATATATCAAGAGCAGAATTATGTTTTTTTTTGTGTGTTTTGGCTTGGACAATTGTCATTCAGCCAGTCTCAATCAAGATAAGTTTATTAATGTAGTGTGTGTGTGTGTGTGTGTGTGTGTGTGTGTGTGTGTGTGTGTTTGTGTGTGTAGAGTAATTGTCTTGATACTTAGCAAAGTCGACGTCATTGTCTTTGCTAAGAGACGCTAATTGTATCCGAACGTCTGCGGTCCCTCCGGTGTGTACCGATCACACAAAGATAGAAATTATTTTCATTTATTAATTTTTTTTAATAAACGAAAATTTCCACCCAGGTGGGATTCGAACTCACGACCTTTAGATTTAAAGGCAGGCGCTCTTACCACTGAGCCACAGAGGGGGTTCAGAATTATGTTCACCAATTAATAAATCGTGACTTACTGATGATGATAATGATCCTAGAGAATTAATCATTTGAACTGGAGTGGGGTTAAAAAATATTTAAATATACACAAATCTTCAGCTACTTCGAAATGGAATTATTTTGGTAATTGTAATTGTTCCGATGTCTGAACTTCAACTTCATTTGGCTACAAAAAGGCGGTTGTGTGTTACATCATCCACAGATAATACTAAATTAGTTAAAAGAGACATTAACCTTTGGTTTAGTTAGTATGTGCGATATAGTATAATGGCACCCTATTCAGAAAATTTTACACCGCATGATTATTTTTGAGCGATTCTTAGATAATATTTATTTTTCCGTTAATTCAAACGAGATACTGTAATAAGTGTAGCATATGCAGACGACGTGGACATTATAACAAGAACCGGGAAGAGAACTCAGGAAAACCTAACCGAGCTAGTAGCAGCAGCAGAACGAATGGGGTTACATATAAATCAAATTAAAACCAAATTCATGGCGGCTAACACAAACACAAGAGCTGGAAATGTTGACGCAAATTTAATCATCAATGACCAAAACTTCGAAGCAGTCAAAGAGTTCATATATCTAGGAACATCGATTAACCCCAATAATAACACATCTGAGGAAATAAAAAGGCGAATAATAATTGCAAACAGGTGTTATCATGGTCTATCAAAGTACTTAGATAACAAACGTCTGTCTCAAAAAACTCTATAAGGCTGTATAGAACACTGATAGTCCCCGTTTTCACATATGGATCAGAGGCATGCTATACTAACTAAAACAGATGAATCGGCTCTATCCGCTATATCGATTTTTGAAAGAAAGGTGCTACGCAAGATATTCAGAGCGGTCTGTGAGAAACGAATATGGAGATATAACTTTGAACTGCAGAATATCTACAAGCATACGTTTGTTGGTAAAGATATTACTACTATAATTAAGCGAAACCGCCTGCAGTGGACATGTAGCCTGGGCCCCTGAATCGAACATGATAAAAAAGATTCTAACAGCGCAACAAGTGGGAATGAGAAGACGGGCAGACCAAAAAGCTGAGGTGGATGGATCAGGTAACACAGGATAGAAGTCGACAATTGGAAAATGCAAGCAAGGGACAGAACAGAATGGCGTAGAAAACTTGAGAATGTCGAGGCCCTCTAAGGGCGGTAACACCAAGATTATGATGATGACTTTAATAACTGTTATGATCGCCAAGTAAGATCAATATTATGAGGTATATGTTATATAATATTGTATGAAGTATGAGGACGATTTAGCACAAGCTAGTGATTTGATCTATCATTTAATTTTTCGATAATTATTTTAGTCAAAAATATTTTATTCTTTTTTGAGATTTCGAAACATTTTTCATATTTTAAAATAATAATTTTACGCACCTATTTTATGCAAATATTTTTCTATTTTTAACGTAATTTGAAAAACTGAAATTAATAAACTTTCTTTTACTTTTACGAAACGTCATCAAATATTATTTGCATCCATTCAGATTAAGCATTACGGCTCTCACTTTCTTAAAGGGAAAAATTCACTCATCCTAGATACGTACGGTATCAATAGGATTGAGCTCTGGGACTCTTTCCGTGTTATCGAGCCTTAGGTCACCTAGGTTAGCCTGGGTGGTACGCTGGAGTATTTCTCACAAATTTTGTACATATCTTCAAGTTGAGAGTAGTACAGCTTTCTACATAGTCTTGTAGGGATGTTCATTCAGACCTAGTTTTTTTATGTTTTTTTTTATGAAGTTCTTCGGAATAACTTCAGTAGTAGAGACAATAATAGGTATTGTCGGGGTACTTTAGATTATCCACTGTCTTCGTATTTAAATTTTCAAATCCCTGTATTTGGCAATCTTTTCGTTCTGTTTAACACGAAGATTATTATTGTTGGATGCCGCCACATCAATTAGTATTTTTTGTCTCTTTGGCTTATTAACTAGTATGAGATCTGGTCTATTATGTGCTACTATTTGGTCTGTAATACTATTTGGTCTGTGAGCACAGTGCGGTCCCAGTATAGCTTGTATATGTCATTATTAAGTATACTCTCAGGAACGTATTGATAATATAGGAAATGTTGATTGTTTGGAGAAGTCCCAGTTTGATGGCTATCTGTTATATTAGAACATTAGAATCTGGCATTAAGAAGCAGCTAGAAAGGTGGTTTATTGGCATTTCTGGTTCCCTCAGTTTAAGCGATGTTGTGTCATCTACTGCGCAAATTATTTTCATTATGATTATATTTTTATCAATATTATCAATCGTCACATATGATTAATATTTTATTATTTATCCTTAAATTTATAGCTTCCACGCGTTTGTCTACTTTATATTGTGTGACTTGACAATAGGCGAACGGTGTTGGTAAACCTTACAAATTTGAAATTTGATAATAAATACCTAACTTAATCCTTTATAATTTAAAACTTTTTACAATATTTCATTATTTTATTAATTGTATTGATACAAAAATATAGTAAACGTTGTCAAGATCTTAATAAATATATAAAACTAAACACACACAATATTGTTTATAAAATCCCAGTTCCGAGTGGCATGTGTGTTTCAATGGAACAGTAAGATACACATGTCTGAAAATCAAACCGTTACACTCCGTAATAAAGTGGTACCTATCTGACCCCCAAACGATAATCAACCACCCCTTCCCATCGAGGACATAACGAATGGGGTGCTTTGTACTAAAAAATGGTTTCACTACAACCGCTTTTAATCCACCTGATTTGAAGGACAGCTAAAAGAGCTTTTCTCCTTATGATTGACTAAAGTTTTTACATGACTTTGGACTTGTATCCCAAATGTGTGTTTCGAACAGCGTGGATTGTGTATGCTCAGTCACTTAGCCGTCGAATTAGCAAAATTAATTTTGTCCTCCTCATTGGCTGAGCGCCCGAAGGGTCTGGCCATCGAGCCCACTGTTTTAGGTACAGGACCTTGTTGCTCAGGTTTCGGGAGCTTGTCCCATTTGACCTGATAAAAAAGTAAAATAAGGTGCCTAAAGCGCCCATTGCTTAAACAACGTTTCTGTTTGTGCAGCTGATCAACATACACTCGATATACTTTTTTGTATTTTACTGACGCTGCATGAATGCTGTAACAGAGGTTTATTAGTACAAAGTTAAGAAAGAATAATATTAGAGAGAAAGTAATAATAGGTTGGGTGTACATTTCCAGATGAATATGGTCATAACCATGGACGTATAAACACAGATGGACTTGGTTATTTACATAAAATTGTGTTTACATAAGTTAAAATTATTTGAATAGGTCACATTCTCAGCACCTTCAACTGTTGTCACGTTTTGTTTTAAAATTTCTTATTTGCGAGTCACTGAAAATATTACTCCGTATTTTATACTCTACAGGTGCTATCAAACCAAAATAATAATTTATTGGTTAGATTAATATATTTAATTGTAATCAAAATATAAAGTGTGCACATAGTGTGCATTATCATTTAATAATAGCGTATAATAGATATCAATCAATTATTTTATATGTAGAAGCACTGAAAACTATTTATAAATGGCAACGGTTGTTTACATTTCTCTGTCTTATGGATCTACGTCAAACTTCAAATGCTGTTCTATGTTTGTTTACTTTTTAGTAAAAGTTGTTTTTCGATATTTTCGCTGTATTTTGAGTGATATTTGTGAAAAGTGAAATAAAATAAACGAAATATTTACATCCCGATCTCTCATTTCATTTGTAAGTACATACAATTTACATTATTTAAGATGAGGAAATGAGGAAGCGTGTTTGTTTAAATTTTATTAGGCGTACCATTGGGTTTATTCATGTTCATTAATGTATTAAATAAGATATAAGTTCATGAAATTAGTAGACATTTTTAAATTGTAAGTATACATCATCTGATTAAAAAAGATCTATTTGGTACCTTTTTAATGTAATATTTCTCATGGATGCAAATAAATTAGTAAAATGAATAAAACTCATTTATTTTTCTATGTAAGGTTTCCAAATAATATTGACGATCAAACTATTTTGGTAGCAAATTTAGGAGAAAACATAAAGATTTTTTATTGTAGCATTATTTTGATACCTATTAAAAATTAACTTGAATTCAAATATATTTTATTGTATAAATTTTAAAGCAAATAAAATTGTATTCTAATTTTTCTATAAAGACGTGATTTGTTAATAGTTAAACTCTCTTTTTTTTTAAATTCTTTGAACGGGTTTTTATACATTATTGCTACTTCCAATTTTTAAAATCTGAATAATTACCCGCGATTAAAAATTCAAGCACGCTTATGCTCATTGCGGAAGCATCACATTCTATCGAAGCTTCCAAACATTGTGTGTTAAAGGTATCTTATTGCTGTGTCCATCTATGTTTATACGTCCATGGTCATAACACACCCCGTGTATATGTTTTTGTGGTTTTTACGCCTGGTTTGTACGCCTAGATATTTGACTTGATGTTACCATTTTATTTGCGTGTCGAATAGAGATAGAGCCTTATTTGGTACATGATGGCCCGTGTTTTGTTAGTATTGATAGCTATTTTACACTGTACACAACAATCTTGTAGATCGCTAAGTGCACTTTGTAGGTATCTTGTTGCTAAATCTAGGTTGGTACTGCTAATAGCTATCGGGTATAGACTTAGCAACGTTTTAAGTTAGGTTGGGGTATCTGCTGTATGTATGATGTATAGATATATTTGCGGTTCACCAGCTTCCATGGTTCCAGCTTCGGATAAGGTTGGTCCTATCCAAACTTGAAACCTCCAGTCGCCTAGGTATGATGAGAAGAGACAGGTCATCTTTGTTGGGAATTTATCTTTATTGAACAGCTAGCAATTAACGGATTTGTAGTTTACTGTTTTTATTTGCGTAAAAACAACTCAAATTCCTACAATATATAAATTTAACAATATAAAAAAACTAATTAATTCCCATTATTTACTGTTCTCTAGCTGTCTGCTAAATTATTAAATTATTTAAATTTTTCCCTAATCGGTGACAGTTTGTTTTCTTACGTTGTGATATTATATTTGACATAGTTTATGGAACAGTAGCAACGGGAAATTTTGGGTAACATGATGGAACTAAAAATTAACTAAATACACTTTATACACATAATAAATATTCGTATCAATCTTCTTTCTATAACCATATTGGTTAATTTTATACAGCAGGACTTTATGTCAGACTCCGTCCAGTGCTTTACTAACATCTATAAATTGCTGCTGCTGTATATTTCGTTTTATTGAAGCCCTTTTGTGATGTATTTTGATGGAGGCAGTACCTGAAATTTACATGAATATTCGAATCTGAATCCGAATTGTGCCTCAGGTATTGTTCCGATTTTTTCTGATTCTTATTTTAGCTTAGCTAGTATTATCCATCATGCAATTTTGCTTATTGCTGGTAATAAGGTTATCGGCCAATAATTTTGTGGAATTGTGCCTCTTCTTCCTGGTTTTTCGACAATTCGAGCTTCCTTCCGTCTATCAGAAAAAACACCTTAATGTTAAGATCTTGTTGATTACATATTTGTTATGTATACTAATACTTTTGCTGGCAGATTCTTCAGAGCTATATACGTTATATGGTCCTGCCATGGAGCTTTTTTGGCATTAGTAAGCTCGATCAACTGTCTGAACTTTTTAGGGAAGGTGTAAGTAGTACCTATGTAGTACTACCTATGTACTACTCACACCTTCTCCTACTACCTCTTTTTAGTGCCCTGTATCTTTTTTCCACTTCTTCTGTTAAGACTGGATGTTCATCAGGATGATAGTTTTGCTACAATCAACTGTCTGAACTTTTCAGGGAAGGTATGAGTGGTATCTATGTAGTAGTACCTATGTACTACTCACACCTTCTCCTACTACCTCTTTTTAGTGTCCTGTATCTTTTTTCCACTTCTTCTGTTAAGACTGGATGTTCATCAGGATGATAGTTTTGCTACATCCTCTTTCTAACATGTTTTTCGTAACTTAGGCCTTGTCTACTGCTGCTTATCTAATTTATAGAAGAAAGCTGATTATTTATTATAGCTTCGTTGTACGATTTCATGTGTGTCGTCTGTTTCTTCTGTCATTTTTTCTATATAAGTTAATAAATTATTGATCCTATTGTGCTTGGCATTTGAATTGAAGGCTTATTGTTTTCATTTATTTTTTTTTAATCTTAATCATTTATCTTGCTAGAATTAGTGCGCAGTTAAATATTCTTTTATAAAGGGTGTCACAAGATTGGACATAAATATTATACCACGATTATCTGGGATGAATATTAATTTTCATAGTTATATTTGGCCTAAATTTTTTAATATTGCTCTTAAATGGTTTTTTTATTAAAGTGTATATTATTTGCTAGCATGCCATGGCCAACAAAATCAAAAAGCGAACATTTTTTTCGATTTTTTTTTATAAATTTGGGGGTTTCCAACTTTTAGCTCCAGCTTTTTTGCAGTATGGTCTTGGACTAAAATCTGATAAAAACTTAAAAATACTTCATACTGTTTTTTGGTAGAGATTTTAAATGACTTCATATACCGGTTAAATACCAATAAAATATCATACTATATTTATATCTGATTTGACGTTCCAACCCTAGTTTTTCCATTTCTCAAAATGGCATATCGTATTTTATAGCACAAAGGAAATATGTTTTGATAAATACATTTACGCTTGATACTACCCTCTAATCATCACGTACAATTTAACAGCAACTTCGCAATGTCCAGTGGATGGATTCATAGGGTGAATAAGCTGTGACCTCACACTTGTCACTTCCTTGGAATTTCTTGTGCAATTCCGGCTCGTAGTTGGTTTACATTCTTTCAGAGATTGTTCCGTTGTTCGTTGATTGTCCTGCATGTCTGAAGAAATTGGTCGGAAAAGACAAAGACATTTTTTTGAAGGTTTGTATACGAAAGCCTGTCTGTTACACAAATCTAAAAAAAAATCATGGACATGTTAGAAATTTTATTTTATATGATAACTAAAATTATAAAATAACTATCAGATAATAAAACTTAACAGGACTTGAAGGCCAGATAATTTTTATATATTTCAGAAATGTGACAAACATCCATATTATAATTTATCTCAACGAGAACATGTATTAAACTATTACTTCTCTCCCCAAACTCAAGCAGTAAATTTGATTTTATTTATAAAAGGGCAATAAGTAAAGAAAAAAAGTTACTAACTTTACTAAAGAGTGAATAATGAGGAATATCTTCAGGCACAAATTATTTTTAATCATATGAGGTATTTTCCGTTAAGCTGTTTAAAACCAGTACTTACTATAATGCTTAAAAATTAGAGCTACAATTTTATATATTTTATTATGTATAGATTTCAGAAAAAAACATATTCGACTAAGATTTCAAAACTTTTGGAGTACCGGACATATATAAAATTTTTGCAGATGAGCTGTTTTGAATGTCTGTTCTGAATTCTGAATTTTATTAGATGCATAAATATGTGCTTCTTTAATGTCAGCAGATTGGAATATATTTCTCATTCTTCGTTTCATTCAGCTTTTAGCTGTTTATCTTCTCTTGTTAACGGAGATAAGATTTTTGTCAATAACACATTACAAGAGAACTTTGACAAAAAATTTTTTTTAATATAGTGGTGTGTATATGGTGGTGTTTTTTTAACTCTTTTAATTTTTAGAGTGCGCATCTCAAAGGAAAAAACTTAGTAGCAGCTAAACTAACAATATGTATTAGCAAGAATTAGCTAGATTTATTAATTTTTATAGTTTAATTATTTATTTATTTACAAATCTCTTTATTTCAGAAGTCATTAAATTATGGAGCCTATTATTAAGAGTGATATATTTGACTCAAGTTAGTAATGCTAGTTCTCTTATGGGAAGCATTCGGATGTTTTTCGGTATTTCAAGAAACTTTCTTTTATTAAAATTTCTTTTATTATAAAGAATTTAAACCTGTTTATAATTGACCATAGTAGTTTAGTAATGATAGCATGATCTGCCAGAGCATATTTTGTACTTAGATAAACTAATATCAATGCGGTGGGAGGTTAACCTACCCTTAAGTGATCGCACAGTCTGACCTATGTAACAAGATTATATTCAGCATACACATAGGAGGGATAGGAATGTCTTTGTCTTGGAAAATAAGTTCCAGACAGATTTTGCGAATTTAACTAGTATACTTTTAAATAGATTAATAAGATTATCTGGATCTTGAGAAAAGTACGCTAGTGAAGAATAATTTGACGCAGTCAAAGGTGTCCGATATGTTATAGTTTGCAGAACTGTATTGTGAAGAGTGTTTTTTAAAATTGAGCTTAATTGATCACTATTTGTTAAATTAATAATTGTCGAATTATAGCTTCTTTAAAAAGGATACTTAAAAGATTAATCAAGGAGGAGGAATAGAAGTTTTTAACAAGAATAAAAGGAAAAGAAGGAAGTTCTGTCGATTAACGGCATGTGATAACCTGTGTAACCTAAACTAAAGGCTTGCATAAGGTTGATTTTATATTTAAATGGGTGACCAGAATGGTAGTTAAAAAACCTAATGGAGGCCATAGGTTTCCTATACTAACTTGTAATCAATGTATTGTTTGAAAACTGTTGAAAACTGACAGTGTGGCCCATGTCCTGTCCAGTGGTAAAGCTAGAAATAGGTCATCTACATCATCGACATAACGCTTCTTAAATATAATTTACAAATTTCATAACCTTAATCGATCAGCAACTAAGTCATCAAGAACAACAGTGACAGGGATGTATATGATCAAGGAACCCATAGGTATTCCAAAAATTTGTAAATCATATTTATCATCCAACATTAAGAAATTGTGGTAATTCTGCAAAGACATTCAAGAGACAGGTGAGTTTGGTTGGATAGAACTCCAATGGTTATCTAAGGGAGACAAGACACTTGCGTCAAGAAGTAAGTTATTAAAATGTGAAACTACACTAAAACTTAATAAAATGTACGCTTGTAGTAGTAACTATTCAGAGCAGCAGCATCTAAGCTGAGAATCGCCATGATGATTGCCAACCTACATCGCGGAGATGGAACGTAAAGAAGAAGAAGTAGTAATTTGAAATCATTAACGAATTGCATGCTAGACTCTGTCTGGCACTAACAAAAACATAAAAAGCAACTGTTATAGAAAAAAATTGACAATACGTACACGTGTAAGAATATACTTTGAATAATTACTGTCATTGCCGCATCTTTCTTGTCCTAACAATTCATAAACGTTAGGTGGATGAAGAGAGTTAATTAAATATTAATGGGTGTTAAAAAAATATGGAAAACCATTAAAATTGATGGTTACATAGTGACTTTGTTTGGCGAAAATTATATTATGTATTGTTTTATTGTTATTGTAAGATGAAAAATTATTTAATAAGAGACTGAGATCTCCAGAGGTCTGAAACCATAACCTGGGATGATTTTGGTTAGAGCAGTTGTGTTAAAAATGATGTGGGCGTTGCTGTAATATTGTAAATAATAAGATAGATTCTGATGTGTGGCTTGGTTTTAAATGGACCATTAATTATCTGGTTATGTTATAGAAGAGGATATATGAGTAAGGTTTATACAAGTTATGAATATAGGTAGGTAGCCGACTATAGAGATATCTGATTAAATTGTGGAGAACTAAAGATTTTTATAAATGGCTCTCTATGTTTTTCCAACATTTGGTACCTAGAATATGGAAAGCCGATATGTACAGGAAGTTGGTTTTTTATATTTATTATTACATTATACATATTATTTTTATATAATAGTAGTATAAGCACATTTATATCTTTTAACTTAAGTAAAATGGCCCCATATATTAAAAAATAACGTTTGGTACCTGAGAAATATAAGCTGTTTAAGTATCAGTTTATGAATGTAAGGGAGATAGAGACAATTAAATAAATATTAATAAAAGTTAACAAAATATGGAAAACTATCAAAACTGTTGAGTAAAGGGTGAATCTGTTTGGTTAGTTGTGGAAGTTGAAATTTCTAATGTTTTAATGTTGCCATAGTAAAATGACTGGATAAGGTACTGAGATCTCCAGATGTACGAAAACATAACCTAAGGAAAGCATGTGTACATAAGGAAAGTAAAGTATACTTTAAAGAAAAATTAAAAGGGGAAATGATTTTGGTTAGAACAGTTATGTTAAAAAGATGTAGGTGTTACTGTAGTTAGAAATAATAAAAAGAGCTTCTGAAGTGTGTTCTGGCTTTACTTGGACTATAAAATTATCTGGGTATGTGAATGAAGGGGATGTATATGAGTAAGGGATTATACTTATTGTGTGGTTGTAAATAGTTTATAGAGGGACAATATAATTATCAGATCTGAATCTACTTTGGTTATTGATGTCTGAAAAACATTGGACATGAAGAAAAAAAGATTTATATATTTTTTTTGTGGGGATAGAATATGTTCATGATTTTCAGGTCAAATTGTGTACATAGGTTTATAAGTCTATTTCCGTTATTATTTGTCACTTCTTGACCGAAGTTACCTATTGTAATTTCCGGTATATCTGATTAGTCCTGATTGAGAATTATTGTAATATTTTTTTATGTCATTGGTAGTGCGTGCTTTATGTATAGCACAGTGTAGAAATCTTCCACTATTTAAATTATTTTTTCTTAATATGTTATGTTATTGTACCTTCTGAATCACCAAGTTTAAGGTCTATATTTTATCTATGCTGCTAGATTTCTTCCATAAGATTTTGTTTTATTCTGCTCTAATAATTTCTACATAGTTTCTTCATTATATTTTCGTATATACACGTATCAAAATAATTTAGAAAACACCTATATTAATAGATCTAAGTCAATGCTAGCTGCAAATACAAAAATCAATTTATGTTTTTATTTTTTTTTTGTTGTGTTGCTTCATATTGTACCAATTTGGATGGTTATTTTGATAAGAATGACTATAAAAAATTCAACAAATGTTTAATAGGCGTTTTTTGTCTATAATATAAAACGTATTATTTTTTTATTGTTACTAAACGTTTGATGTCTATGTGGATTTATATTTAATTTTGTAATTGTAAATAATCAAGAGACATCATTTAAATCGCGAAACGCAATAACGTGCTATGAGGATTCTTCAAGCTGGCAGAAGTTAAAGATACGTGGCTGAGGTCCACCATACGAACAGAAATGCCATTGATCGTTTGTGGTTAAGGTGTCAAGAAACTGGTAATGTTGCTGAATGTCATTTAGGTCATACAAGTGTAAACAAACCAGATTAAAGACCGTTTTATTAGATTGCAGGCTTTGCGAGATCGCACTGTAACTGTATCACAACTACAAATAAGGCTGAAAGAGATGACCCAGGTGTTTGTAAGTGACCAAATCATTAGAAATAGGGTTAAATGTTCAAAGAGCTGTAAGAGTTCCTGTGTTATTTAGAGGAAATCGTGCTCATCGACATTAGTGGTCACAAGAATGCACAAATTGGATTATACATGAGTTTTCCTCTACATTGTTCACACATAAGTCCCGATTTAGATTTGCACCAGATATAAGACAAGTAAAAATTTGGAGTCGATTTGGCAATACTAAACGATTGGCCATTGTGCAAGAGGTTAGTAGATAGTAAGGCGGCAGTATAGTGGTATGAAGTGGCATCACTCTTGATGGAAGAACCAAACTCGTTTGTTTGGTGAAACAGTTTCTAAATGCAACAGACTTTCGCAATATTATTCTCGAACCTATTTTTGTACATTTTGCACAACAGACTGGTCCCCAATTTCAATTTGTGTACGACAATTCGCGTCAGCATATTTCTGAAGTCGTGTGAACATTCCTTGATAATATTAAAATGCAGTTTTGACCATGACCTGCACAATCACCAGATTTAAACCCAATTGAGTATGTATGGAACATATTGGGCAGACGAATTTTTAACAAAACGCAACTGTTTGAGGGCCTTAATCATGAGTTTGCCTGACAGATGTAAAAGAGCAAACAACAACCGTGAAGTTCATACACTATACTAACCTAAAACTACTTTGTTGGGATTTGAGGAGCAACAAATTAGTTTTTTATTTTTTGTTTGTTAACAATTTTTGAGTTATGAAATTATCTTTTAATTTTCTTAAGAGCTATTGCGATAATTCCAAGAAAAAATATTTATTTTATATTAGGGACACTTGTTTATAACTTTTTATTTAAAATATTTAAAATAAATTATTTGAAATCCTTTTGTAATCACCCATTTTATTTTTGTCTCCTATATTATTTTGATCTGTATATTTCATGATCTGTTTTTATATTTCTCTGCATATTTGTCTATATTATACTATGTTTTTCTGTTCGAACCCTTTTTTTGTGTGTTGACTTAGTTAATTAAATATTTTATTTTATTTAATATAACGTCTGCATCTGTGTAATTTTTTCGGAATACTTTATTATTCGGAATTATGTGGTTATTTATTTCTTTCAAGTCTATGCTCACCAGATTTTACATGTCGTCCTTTACATATTATTCGTATTGAAAAGATCGGTTTTCTGTGGATTTTTTAAATATCACGACCGTATTAAATATTGGAATTTAAATATATAACAGATATTATATTAAACTGCTAAAATTAAACAACAATATAATACCAAATTGGTCACTTGGTGACACACGTTTCACATTGGTCACAAATAATCACAATTTGACACAAACATTAACAAAGCGTAGGCACATACGTACATAAAACAAAACTTGATTAAAAATTTCTTTAAATTTATGTAAGAAATATTTTTGTATAGCATCAAGACTCCCTCAGCGTATCTCTGCGCTACGGAATCTCATTAACAGTCAGGCAGAAGATTACAATTTTCTTTTTTAACGATGTATTTTCCCATTTTTTCATTCCCTCTCCCCGTTTCCACCTGCTTGTGTGCCGCAACATGCGAAGGGACCCTTCGCTTGACGGATGTAAGTGCCTTTTTAACATTTTAAAATTTTATTCTTATGCTGCTTATTTTATCGGGTTCAAAAAATGAAATTTAAAATTAAGTGGAGGAAGATGCTGCTATCATATCAAAATACCAACCAATTTATAGTCTCTAACAGTTTTTTGGACAGTTGTAAGAGATTGTTTTTAGAATTGTGCTGAATTATATTGCCCAAATATGTATTAATTATTATTTATATCTGGGAATAAGCCACAATTAAAGATAAAAATACATTTATTGACGTTTCAATTTCCAATTCGGAAATCGTTCTCAAAATACAAACATTAAATTAAACAAATTTTGTTTTTTGTTACATAGTGAAAAAATTCTTCTAATTATTTAATTTTATCTGACTCATTTATATTGACAATTCAGACATACATTATGCATTTTAAAGTAGACGACTTTAAAATGATATTGCCAATATTGTTGAGTTGCGCTCCTGGGACGACTTTACTTATAAGATAGTTCATTCGATTACATGAAATCAACTTTAACTTGAGAATATCCGTCAGAAAAAATCATAGCATCTAATTCGTCTTTAAAAAGACAAACACATGACATGATGACAGTAAAATTCTCCTGTTAGTGATTCCATAGTAAATTATGAGGGAAAAACCAGGAAAAAAACCTCATAATACTATCCCGACATTGTAAGTATTTGTTCGTGAATTTAGTTTACCTTCAACAAACATCAAAAATTCTGATTTTATATGTTACGTTATTTAAAAAACATAAATGATGTATCCTCTATATGTTACTGACTTACTAATACTGGTATTTTCTTATTAATAACTTCCTCTTTTAATATTGGTAACCAGATCCTACTACATTCTGCCGAGGAATTTGCGACACAATTGGCCTCATTTAGCATAATTAGAGCCGCTTCTTTGATTTTTCTTTTTTTACCATCCGTTTCTTTTAGGACTATATTTGAATTATTCCATTGAATCCTATGTTCATTATCCCATGCGTGTTTACATATTTGAGATCTATCAAATTCTCTATTTTTAATATAAGATTGATGTTCACTTATTCTAACATTTAATGGCCTTGATGATTCACCTAAATAAAACTGATCGCATTCACAAGGTATTTTATAAATGCAATTCTTTGTCCTTTCTTGTTCATTGTTAGGTTTGGTTTTGGACAAAATAGATCTCAACGTGTTTGTTGTTTTGAATGTTGTTGAAATGTTGAATTTATTTCCTATCCTTTTAAGTTTTTCTGATAATCCTTTTATGTACGGTATTGTAAAAAAGAAAAATCAAAGAAGCGGCTCTAATTATGCTAAATGAGGCCAATTGTGTCGCAAATTCCTCGGCAGAATGTAGTAGGATCTGGTTACCAATATTAAAAGAGGAAGTTATTAATAAGAAAATACCAGTATTAGTAAGTCAGTAACATATAGAGGATACATCATTTATGTTTTTAAATTACGTAACATATAAAATCAGAATTTTTGATGTTTGTTGAAGGTAAACTAAATTCACGAACAAATACTTACAATGTCGGGATAGTATTATGAGGTTTTTTTCCTGGTTTTTCCCTCATAATTTACTATGGAATCACTAACAGGAGAATTTTACTGTCATCATGTCATGTGTTTGTCTTTTTAAAGACGAATTAGATGCTATGATTTTTTCTGACGGATATTCTCAAGTTAAAGTTGATTTCATGTAATCGAATGAACTATCTTATAAGTAAAGTCGTCCCAGGAGCGCAACTCAACAATATTGGCAATATCATTTTAAAGTCGTCTACTTTAAAATGCCATAATGTATGTCTGAATTGTCAATATAAATGAGTCAGATAAAATTAAATTATTAGAAGAATTTTTTCACTATGTAACAAAAAACAAAATTTGTTTAATTTAATGTTTGTATTTTGAGAACGATTTCCGAATTGGAAATTGAAACGTCAATAAACGTATTTTTATCTTTAATTGTGGCTTATTCCCAGATATAAATAATAATTAATTTACAATGCCACAAGAAAATAGCTTCAGAACAATACAAATATGTATTAAATACGACATATAAAAATTAACTTAATATTGCAATTAGTAGCATTAACAATATAATTTAGTTTGTAAAATTAAAATTTTCATCAATATTACATACGTTCACTTTTTATATCATCACTGTTTTGGATTGTGTATTTTTAGAACTCAATCTTATACTATAGTATTAGATTATGAATAATTGTTTTAATTGCAATATAATATACAGCATGCAATAGCATAAGGTAAACTGGGATAACATTTTTCATATCAACATCCAAGATCTTTTACAATGTATTTCATATTAAAAATAATAATAATTTTTTTTACTACATGTCATAAAAAAGATTACATGCAAGATTCTTTGCCTGAGATACCTTAACTTGTGAAGTACAGAACCAAAGAATAAATTAGATGAGAGTTAAGTAAAAAAATGAATGAAAAATAAAAGATCTTTGTTAAAATGAGCAATAAGGTATCCAATCCTTTTTATGGTAAAGCAGGAAATACCTTTTCTGGAGATTTAGATAGAGCAAAGTGGTTTACGATCACCTCTACTGTACTCGCGTTCATTCTATTCAAAATATCGTGTCATGACTCTTCTGGTTTGCGGATGGTTCCAAATACCAACAGCTATCACTTAGTTGTAAGTCGTAACATTGCCTGCTCCTTTAGACTAGTCAGCGCCTGGTAGTCTACTGTTTTGTCGATACGGGGAACAACGATGAAGCAGATGTATGATCTTCATTTTGTTCTTGATCGTTTGATTCGTAAGACAACATCATTCATATAGGCTACCACGGAATTCTGACTTTCCCACGACTCATGTAGCTCTAAGTAATGCTTCTTATAACGTACAGAATTATATTCTTGTTCTTGATGTGCCTATCCGTTACTAATGTTGGCGATTATCATGGCAATCTTTATCTTATCTGCAGCAGCGCGGAAAACTGCACAGATGTTGTATTGAACCAGAATCTGAGATTCTTTAACCAAGATATTCTTCTTCTTCCTAGACCTCGCTTTCCAAATATTTTTACTTGCAGGATGGCTTAAAGGAGAGCAATCTGGATTCATTTCGCATAATATGTCCAAAGAATTGTAACTTTCGAGATTTAATGGTGGTCAGTACCTCTCGGTTCTTATTTATTCTTCTAAGGGTCTCCATGTTTGTGACTCGGTCAGTCCACGAGATCTTAAGTATTTTCCGATATAGCCACATCTTAAATGCTTCCAGTTTTTTGCACATATCTTCGTTCAAGGTCTACGATTCAACACCATATAAAAGGACAGAGAAGACGTAGCATCGCAGCATTCTTACTTTTGTATCAAGACAGAGGTTGTGACTTTTGAAGAAAGCCCCCATCCAATTGAAGTTGGATTTAGCTTTTGTGATGCGTGCTGTAATCTCCTGGCTGTTGGTCCATTCTGTATTTATTATGGTGCCGAGGTAGTTGTAGTGTATCACTCTTTCTACAGGAGATTAGTTGACGTAGAGTTAACCTTCTGATATCCTTTCCTTCCTAATTATCTTAAGCTTTGTCTTCTTAACGTTTATATTGAGTCCATATTGTTGACTGTAAGACGTAATTTTGTTCATAAGAACTTGTAGGTCTTCTAAGTATATATATATATATCCGTTTATAGCGTAATCCGCCTTTGGGTTCCCGTTCGCCAAGCCTGTCTATTCTGCCAGTCTTCTTCAAATAGATTTCTTGCTGACATGGCTTTTGAAATTCCTTGCATCCATGTTGTTGGTGGTCGTCCTCGTTTTCTTTTCTCTGGTGGTACCCATTCTAATATTTTTTTGGTAGTCTTTCTTCCCCCATACGTCTAACATGTCCGTACCATGTCAGTTGTTGTTTTTCGATGTCTTCTATAATTGATCTTTGTACATTCATTTGATTTCTTATGTCCTCATTTCTCACATGTTCTAATCGAGACTTTCCCGCTGCTCTCCTCCAAAAATCCATTTCAACTGCCAAGAGGTCTTCTAAGTTATCCGCAAATACTATGGTGTCATCTGCATATCTGATGTTAAGCCGGTAACCATTTAGTGGAATACCTTTTTCGGTTTCGTGCAAAGCTTCGATAAATATTCTTTCAGAATACAAATTGAAGAATAGAGGAGACAAAATACAGCCTTGCCTCACTCCACGCATGATTTTCACATAGTCAGTATGTTCACCTCCAATGTGATTTGAATTATATAACAACACCAAATCTCCTTTTTCAAACCCGGTTGAATTAGTTTGTCTGTCATATCAAACTTTCATCCTATCGCTTTCCATTCTCAAATGATATTCGAACCTTCACATGGACATCTTTAATTCTTGCAGATAAGCTTTTAATGAAGAATCGTTATATTTGTCGTCGTTATAATTACAAGAAACTATTTCAGATAAATTGAACAACTAGTTGTGCCATAAAATGTTGATTGTTTGATTTAAGTTGGGCTAAAATGACGTGCAAATTAAGGAATAGTTGCAACATTTACCTGACTCATTATTTTGGCTATATCATCTGTCAATTTGCGGTCGAATTCCTGCATCTTTGTTTGCACTTGCAAGGTATTTTCTAATCCCCCTGATATCTGCGTAAGTTGCGTTTTGGTCTTGGTTGCAGCTTCTTGTATTTCTATACGCAGTTATGTATCACGCACTTCCACACCAAGTTCTGAACTCGTTTCTTGTATACTAGTCTCAAGCCCTGCCAATTTGGCGAACATGTCTTTTTAAGACCACCTAACTGTTCCATTTTTGTGGCTTTATTTTCTTTTATGTAATTTACATTTTTTTGCAATGCAGTCTAGTTTTCGGTGATATTAATTGTGTGCATTGTAATTATTAGATCCTGCTACATGGCTGTTATTGAAGGATCTTGATAGAACAGACCTTCCGGAACATCTTCAGATTTCGTCGGTTATTCGTTTTTACCTCTAGTTCTCGGCATTTTTAACCAACGATCGTCTACGATCAGCTACTAAGACGCCCCACTTCTGATGCTTATTTGTACCGAGGTTTTCTTAAAATATGTGGATCACGAACTACTGTTCTCCCGTAAATTTATATAAAATGTCATCCCATTATCTCACACCTCTGGTTTAAGGTTAATTCCAAATTCCAATAGCTGTCACTAGATGGTGAGTGGTAACAATATTATTAGCAGCTAGCATTGACTTAGATCTATTAATATAGGTGTTTTCTAAATTATTTTGATACGTGTATATACGAAAATATAATGAAGAAACTATGTAGAAATTATTAAAGCAGAGTAAAACAAAATCATTGAGAAGAAATCTAGCAGTATAGATAAAATATAGTCTTAAACTTGGTGATTCAGAAGGTACAATAACATAACATATTAAGAAAAAATAATTTAAATAGTGGAAGATTTCTACATTGTGCTATACATAAAGCACGCACTAACAATGACGTAAAAAAATATTACAATATTTCTCAATCAAGACTAATCAGATATACAGATCAGATATAGTAATCAGATATAGAATCAGATATAGTAAATCTTTTTCTTCTTCATGCCCAAAGTTTTTCAGGCATCAATAACCAAAGTAGATTCAGATCTGATAACTATATTGTCCCTCTATAAACTATTTACAACCACACAATAAGTATAATCCCTTACTCATGTACATCCCCTTCACTCACATACCCAGATGATTTTATGCTCCAAGTAAAGCCAGAACACACTTCAGAAGCTCTTTTTATTATTTCCAACTACAGTAACGTCTACATCTTTTTAACATAAGTGTTCTAACCAAAATCATTTCCACTTTTAATTTTTCTTTAAAGTATACTTTACTTCCCTTATCTACACATGCTTTCCTTAGGTTATGGTGTCGTATATCTGGAGATCTCAGTACCTTATTCAGTCATTTTACTATGACAACATTAAAACATTAGAAATTTCAACTTCCACAACTAACCAAACAGATTCAGCTTTTACTCAACAATTTTGATAGTTTTCCATATTTTGTTAAGTTTTATTAATATTTATTTAATTCTCTCTATCTCCATTACATTCATAAACTGATACTTAAACAGCTTATATTTCTCAGGTACCAAACGTTATTTGTTAAGATATGGGGCCATTTTACTTATACATATATAAGTTATACATATAGAAGTATATACATATATAAGTTAAAAGATATAAGTGTGCTAATACTAATATTGTATAAAAATAATATGTATAATATAATAATAAATATAAAAAAAACCAACTTCCTGCACATATCGGCTTTCCATATTCTAGGTACCAGATGTTGGAAAAACATAGAGAGCCATTTATAAAAATCTTTAGTTCTCCACAATTTAATCAGATATCTCTATAGTCGGTTACATACCTATATTCCTAACTTGTGTAAACCTTACTCATATATCCTCTTCTATAACATAACCAGATAATTAATGGTCCATTTAAAACCAAGCCACACATCAGAATCTATCTTATTATTTACAATATTACAGCAACGCCCACATCATTTTTAACACAACTGCTCTAACTAAAATCATCCCAGGTTATGTTTTCGGACCTCTGGAGATCTCAGTCTCTTATCCAATAATTTTTCATCTTACAATAACAATAAAACAATACATAATATAACTTTCGCCAAACAGAGTCACCATTTAACCATCAATTTTAATGGTTTTTTATGTTTTTTTAACATCCATTAATATTTAATTAACTCTCTTCATCCACCTAACGTTTATGAATTGTTAGGACGAGAAAGATGCGGCAATGACAGTAATTATTTAAAGTATATTTTTACGCGTGTACATATTGTCAATTTCCTTCTATAACAGTTGCTTTTTATGTTTTTGTTAGTGCCAAACAGAGTCTGGCATGCAATTCGTTAATGATTTCAAATTACTACTTCTTCTTCTTTACGTTCCATCTCCGCGATGGAGGGCAATCATCATGGCGATTCTGAGCTTAGATGCTGCTGCTCTAAATAGTTACTACTACAAGCGTACATTTTATTAAGTTTTAGTGTAGTTTCACATTTCATTAACTTACTTCTTGACGCAAGTGCCTTAGATTGGAGTTCTATCCAACCAAACTCACCTGTCTCTTGAATGTCTTGCAGAATTACGACAATTTCTTAATGTTGGATGATAAATATTATTTACAAATTTTTGGAATACCTGGGTTCCTTGATCATATACATCCCTGTCACTGTTGTTTTTGATGACTTAGTTGCTGATCGATTAAGGTTATGAAATTTGTAAATTATATTTAAGAAGCGTTATGTTGATGACCTAATTCTAGCTTTACCACTGGACAAGACATGGGCCACACTGTCAGTTTTCAACGGTTTCAAACAATACATTGATTACAAGTTAGTATAGGAAACCTATGGCCTCCAACAGGTTTTTTAACTACCATTCTGGTCACCCATTTAAATATAAAATCAACCTTATCCAAGCCTTTAGTTTAGGTTACACAGGTTATCACATGCCGTTAATCGACAGAACTTCCTTCTTTTCCTTTTATTCTTGTTAAAAACTTCTATTCCTCCTCCTTGATTAATCTTTTAAGTATCCTTTTTAAAGAAGCCATGATTCGACAATTATTCATTTAACAAATAGTGATCAATTAAGGTCAATTTTAAAAAACACTCTACACAATACAGTTCTGCAAACTATAACAAATAGTACACCTTTGACTGCGTCAAATTATTCTTCACTAGCGTACTTTTCTCAAGGTCCAGATAACCTTATTAATTTATTTAAAAATATACTAATTAAATTAGCAATAAAAACACAAAATCTGTCTGGAACCTATTTTCCAAGACAAAGACATTCTAATCCCTCCTATGTATATGCTGAATATAATCTTGTTACATAGGTCAGACTGTGCGATCACTTAAGGGTAGGTTAACCTCCCACCGCATTGATATTAGTTTATCTAAGTACCAAAATATGCTCTGGCAAATCACGCTATCATTACTAAACTACTATGGTCAATTATAAACAGGTTTAAATTCTTTATAATGAACGAAATTTTATCAAAAGAAAGTTTCTTGAAATACCGAAAAACATCCGAATGCTTCCAATAAGAGAACTAGCATTACTAACTTGAGTCAAATATATCACTCTTAATAATAGGCTCCATAACTTAATGACTTCTGAAATAAAGAGATTTGTGAATAAATAAATAATTAAACTAAAAAAATTAATAAATCTAGCTAATTCTTGCTAAGAAATATTGTTAGTTTAGCTACTACGTAATTTCTTTAGTTCTAATAGCTCTAAGTTTTTCCTTTGAGATGCGCACTCAAAAATTAAAAGAGTTAAAAAAACACACCTATGTGTGGACTCCTATTAATTCCAAGATAGGTTAGCTTGTTCTAGATAGAATGTTATCTGTTGTGTATCTATGTACTATTGTGATAAATTATTTATTTGTTTTGTAATTTAGTTAATTAATTTAAGTTTTTAATTTCGTTATTACCGCACAATTAACAGCTTTTAAGCCACACCACTTTGTGCAACACAACTTAATATCATCCGCATTTTCAAGCTAAATATCGGAGCTGATTTATACACGTCTACCTCGTTTTCAGGATAAAACTAAAAAAAATGTTATGTATTTAGGTAAAAAGAAATAAAACATAGACCTATAATCAATTTATGCTACTCCAGCCGACCGGTTTTGCATACTAAAATTTACCGTTCATGGTCAGGTCTCCAGTAATTTAACTAGATGCAGAAAATATAAGTGGCAATATTTATGTACTGTCTGGTAAAGAAATATACATTATGCCAATATTTTATAGGCAACGTTTTATAGGTGCACAATTTTAAAATTATATGAATTTTACTCACATCCCGATAAAAGAAATGTTAGATTTACATCGAAACATATTTAAATCTCCGTTATGCTTAGCTGGTGTATATTGGTCATTGACTTTACTCCGCTTTAACAAATACAGGAAAATTCTTGAGGAGAAACATACGGATAATAACCAGAAAGAAACTTTCTTGCCGGTTGTTTCTTCTTAAGAACGTTTCTATATTTGTCACTGTTCAGTAAAGCCGATGAAAGTATGTTTCCACGTAAATATAACAACATTCCTTGTATCAGCATGTAGAAAACATTCATATAATTTCTGAAATTTTGGATCTTTAAAACTATACACGTATAACATTGGCATAATTTATATTTTTTTACTTTTATATTAAAAGTCTATAATTTTATTTCTCTTTATCTTAATTGAAATGAACTCATATATTTAACTTTGAATAATCGAATAATAAATGAAATAAAATAAAATTATTGCTAAAACAAATTATTTTATTTTGTTACTTAGTATTACAAGTGACAAAGCAAATAATTGATTTATTTTGCATTTTATAAAATTGCGACAAAATCCCCAATGACAGATAAAAAGAAATTTGTTAAACTTGCGTAGCCTTGGTTAACAGAAAACCATAATGGTATTGGTACGAGTAGCATATTTTCTGCTAATAGATATACTTGTTAATGAGTAGATATATATTATAACGTGTTAAATTCCTGTTAAAAAATCTTTAATTCTACCTGTTAATAGTCAAAAATCACAAAAAAGTATTAGTTATTTTATTTTTTAGGATGATTCGTATTGAGCTTGCTTACCGATTTATTTCTATTAAACACATTCACATTAAAATAGTGATTACATCTGTAATGAGAGGTGATAAACACATTAGGTTATAATTTATAATTTCAAGTAAATTTTACTATTTTAAAATTGAAAACTATTATTTAAAATAATTAAAACGATCAAAAATATCTACCAAAACAACACAATAAAAGTAAAAGTAGAAGAAGAACTAGCCGACCCTATGGAATCTGGCAATGGAATAAGACAGGAAGATTCCTTGAGTATTCTTTTGTTCAACCTGATTATGGATGAAATATTCAAAAAAGTAAGAACTAAAAAAGAACACCATAGGGGAGAAAAACATCTTAAAATAATCTGCTATGCAGACAACGCAATACTACCCTCTTAAAGTGAAGATGATTTACAACGTATGCTGCACTAATTTAATATAACCGCCAGAATTTAACGTGTTAATTTTCGCAAAACAGAAAGAATGCATGGCTACAACAGCAAATTTACTAAGATATAAATTGGAGCTGAAATGTTAGATAATAGAAGTGGAGTTTAAATATTTAAGCAACACCTTATCTAGCTACTGAAAGCTCGGAACTAAATAACGGAACTGGCATCAGACCGATAATGATATACGCAGCAGAAACAAGACCTGACACAAAGAGGACAAAAAGGATGTTTTTGAATAAAACAACAGACATGAGACACTTAGATGCAGGGTGAAGAACATCAAGAACTGGGTAAGAAATAGAAAAGTAGAATTGAACAATTATATCAGCCGAATGACAAGAAACAGAGAGAAAAGACGGCAAGAGACGGTTCCCCAATAGGAAGACGACCAGTAGGAAGACCAAGAAAACGATGGAACGACAACTTACTAGAGGCACATTAAAAACAAACAGAAGAAGATTGAAAACTCTTGGTTAAACGGCCTCGTAAAATAGCATTTCATGAAGGGTACTATGTCAATCTACGATTTCATTTTTTTATATTTATAGGTAAAACTTTTGTTGTTTAAACCCGCAGTTAATTAACGCACTCAATGATAATGCGAGTTAGATTTAAACCTGGTATGCTGTGTTTTTCACCCTTAAAATATTACAATACACAAATATACCACTCAACAATTAAAATGGATAATTTTAAAATTCCTAAAACTAAAATATAAAACTATTTTTAAAATAATTTCCTATACTCCATATGCTATCTTTATTGCCAATATTTTTTGCATGTGGTTTTTTCTCCCTATTCTTATCGGCCCTTATCTCGTACAAAGAAAGAAATATTGTTCCAAACATGAATATATTATTCATATAAAAGTGCTTGTATTGGCTTTACCTGTTGTCAATAATTCAAGAAATCTATTTGTCACAAAAATATTATGCCGCAAAGACGTTTAGAACTAGTGCAGCTCGAGCAATTAGTGTGTTAGATCCAATAAGGCATAACTCAACAAGAGGTTGTTATGAGGCTAAATGTGTCGCAAAGTGTGACAAGTCGTGCAATAAATCGGTATGTGGCAACTGGGTCTGCAACATACAGGCATGGAGGAGCAGGAGAACGATTTACAACTCTTCGGCAAGACCGCTTTGTAGTTCTGACAGCGAGAAGAAATCCAATATTCACGACTTCCAGAATTAACAGTATCTTCAAGCATGCTACTGGACGAGCTATGTTCAGTCAAACTGTCAGAAGACGGTTATATGCATCCAATTTAAGGGCTAGACGGCTCGCTACACATCCATTACTAACTAGGGAGCAGCGTTCATGCAGATATCGCTGGGCGATGGAACACTATTAGTGAAGTTTCAAAAATTGGAGGAATTGTCTCTTTACGATTTCGTTTGTATACGATAGATGGCCGAATATTGGTGTAGAGGGAAAGAGGACAGCGTTACAATGAAAATCTGAGAGTCCCAACCACTCTTTTTGGAGGTGGATCCGTTTGCATGTGGGGAGGCATATGTTTTGACGGTCGCACGGACTTAGTCGTCTTAATAAATAAGACAATGACTACTACACGATATCGAGACAGAGTCGTAGTACCAATAGTTATTCCACTTTATGGTGCAATAGGCGAACAATTTGTTCTGATTGATGATAATGCTTGCCCTCACCGTGCGAGTATATACAAGCTCATGGAATTACAAGTATGGAGTGGCCACCATGTTCACGTGATATAAATTGCATTGAACATGTTTGGGCCGAAATGTCTAGGCAACAAAACAGGCTCCTTCAACCGCTCCAAACCTTAGATCAGTTGGCCAATACATTCGCCATATTTGGGAACGTATACCGCAGCAGTTCATCAATAATTTAATAAGAGGTCTTCCAAATAGAGTTAGAGCACTAAGGCGACACAGAGGTGGACCCACACACTATTAATTTTTCTTTCCGGGATATTAGAAATTTAGCGGGAATAGAAATTTTATGTTGTAAATTTTACAATTTTTGTTTATTTTAAATTATTTTTTGAAGAATTTCTTTTTTTCGGTTCATCTGTATGAAAATCCGCAGTAAAAATAAATTACTTAATTTTTGTATTTGATCTTATGAACAAAAAATAAAATACACATTTTCATAATATCCACTTCAATTATTGAGAAGTGTAATACAAATTGTCACAATTTGCTTACTTTTAAGACATTTATGTAGTAGCTAGAAAATTCTAAAAACATAACAGTATCTCGAAAGCTCGGTCAGATATATTCATTTTATATCTTCTGTCCAATGGTCATATCACATGACTCCGGACGTAAATTTGTCGACATAAAATTTATTTATGAGAAGAAAACATCTATAAGTAAAGTGTAAATAGAATCGTAAATTTGGGAAATCGCATTTTTGAGAGAATCGTAAATTTTGTATGAGTGCTGCATGTTTTTATCTGTTTTTTCTTAGGGTTGTATGCAAAACGTGGAACAAGGACAATGTATTCTTTTTAGAAATTTTCGCATTCATTATACATAGTTTTGCAACTCGTTAAGAAAGTAAAGTTGGTATTTTAAGCACACTTTTTTATTGTGCTCTATAACAGCCACTTTTGTTTCTAATTTTCACGGAATTATGAATAATTGTAATTATAAAGTTAACAACTTTATTTAAGTTAAAATATTAACAACTAAAAAAATCGTATAAAAAATGTTTATTCAGTTTTTATAATACTTTTTTCACTAATTAACTGGCAATAATTGTCAGTAACTAGGGAATTTCCTAGATATTATTATTATTATTATTATTATAATATAAGCGAGGGCAGAGGAACTAAGTTCCTATTATGCCAAAAACAAAGAAATTTCATTAATCACCTACTAGTAAATAACAAAAATTACAACTAAAAGAAATAAAATTACAATTTTTGGTTTAAAAGAAAAACAATATTTTAACTATAATATAAAACTGTCGAGTCTGTTTTTGAACGAGTTGGTAGAGGAAGCGGAGACAATGTTGTCGTTGAGGTTATTCCAGCACTCAAAAACTCTATTTGGAAGAAAGTTCTGTCTTTGTCCTATAGAAAAATTTTCTTTCTTTAGTTTATATTGATGACCTCTGAGGCGTTCATCTTGGTTTATGATAAATATTTCCTCGAGGTTTCCAAAATTGAATTTTAGTATTTTGAATGTTGTAATTAAGTCTCCACGTTGTCGGCGAAGTTCAAACGTAGTGAGGTTTGCCATACTAAGTCTTTCTGCATAGGACGGTCTTCTCGGTCCCAAAGAAATTCGAGTGGCTTTTCTTTGGACATTTTCCAACAGAATCTTGTCTCGAACCAGATCGGGATACCACGTTGGTCCAGCGTATTCAAGTATGGGTCTTACGTACAAAGTGTAAAGTTTGCAAAATAATTGCATTGAAACTCCCGAAAAACACCTCCGAATAAGATACAGTCTGGAGTTTGCACGTTTACAAATAGAGGTAATATGATCGGACCAAGTTAGGCTGCTGTTCACAATAACACCAAGAAAACACAGATTCTAATGGCTGCCCGTTAACAAAGTACGGCACAAGTGGGTTATTTTTGCCAATTCGAAGCACTACACATTTTTCCGCGTTTAAGGGTAGTAACCACTGGGAACACCAAGTTAAAATAGAGTCCAAGTCCATTTGGAGGGTTTGCTGGTTTGTGTTTGGATTGGCATATATTTTTGTGTCGTCAGCGTAAAACGATATTTTACTTGAGACATAATAAGGAATATCGCTGGTGTAAACCGTAAAAAGCAGAGGTCCATGGACAGAACCCTGAGGCACTCCACTTTCCATTAACCTGTCCTGTGAGAAAGATTCGTCAACTCTAACTTTGTAATATCGATCTGTCAGGAAATCATCTATCCAACGAAGTAAAGTACCGCGAACTCCGAAATGTTCTAGCTTATGTAGAAGTCTGCGCTTAGGTACACGGTCAAAGGCTTTAGAAAAATCTAGATAAACAACGTCGACCGGCTGCGAACTGTTAAGGGATGAGGTCCAGTCGTTAACACAGTGTAGGAGATTAGTTAGAGTAGAGCGACCAGAGACAAATCCATGTTGTTGTGTTGGAATAACATGTTCCTGGAGAAGGAATTTGGTCATCTCCTCGGAAATAATGGCTTCCATAACTTTGGCAACTACTGGCAGCAAGCTAATCGGACGATAATTGTTGGGGTCGAGTTTGTTGCCTTTTTTAAAAATAGGGGTAACGGAAGCTAATTTCCAACAAGGGGGTAAGGAGTTTTGGATGAAAGAGGTTTGCATAATTAACGTTAAGGGTATTGCAAGCGTGTCTGCGCACCTTTTTAACAGTTTTGGTGTTAAACCATCTAAACCAGGTGAAACGGCCGTGCGAAGTTTAATTAAGTGTTGTTTGACATGATCCACTGTGAATTCAACTTGCTGTAAGGATGCGCCGACACGATTACAGTTAACAGCTGGTAGATTACCATCATTTAATTCTTTAGTAAATACCTGTGAAAATGCTAAAGAGAGAGTTTCGGAAGATTCTTTGTCAGAAGAGCATAAAGTCTGGTTGGATTTTTGAAGTAGCGGAATGGAACTTTAGATGTCATGGAGGAACGTATGTATTTATAGACTTTTTTAATGTTACCACTTTCAATAAAGTTTGCTTCAAAATTTTGTCTTAGGGTTTTTAGAGATGTTTTTAAGTTATTTGAAAATCTGCGGTGGCTTTGGAAGTCACTAAGAAGCCCGGTGTGTATAAATTTTAAATTTTCGCCATAGATGTCGTTTGTGATTGATTTGTTTAATTGCTGTTCGATTTATCCAGGGTTTGAGGTTGTTTTTATAACTCTTACGGAAAATAGTATTTGTAGAAATTATATTGTGGACTTTATCGAGAAATGCAGTCCACATTAATGAGGGGTCGTTTAAGTCTGCAAAAAATAAATGCCAGTCGATTTGAGAGAGTTCAGTGTCAACTTCAGAAAAGTCGGTAGTAGCATATGTTACAATGTTATTTTTGCGGGGTAATATTTGATTGAACTGGATGTGAGCCGTTATAACTGCATGATCTGACTTTCCTATGGAAGAACTGACTTCGAGAGATGAAATCAGCTGTTCGTCATTAATAAGCACTAGATCTAAAGTAGAAGGTTGGTTATTATTCCTAAATCTAGTAGGTTCTGTAATGAGTTGTATCAGGTTTGAATTTACTACAAAGCTTTTAAATAAATTATGAGCGTTTTCGGCGTCAGATAATGAAGTTATTGGCCAGGTGATCTCTGGGAAATTAAAATCTCCAGTAATGATGAGATTATCAAGAGATGATAGTTCTTCAAGTTTTGTGAAGAAAACATTATCGTGTGCAAGTAGTGTATTAGGTGGACGATATATACATACTAGATTAAGGCAAAAAGAATTTTTAGTAACAGATAAGTGAATTGCATCTATTCCAGTAATATCTATTAGCTTGAGGTTAATTTTGAAAGTTGTGGTAATAATATTGGATCAATAAATGCATACACCGCCACCCACACGATTTTAATATGTCTTCCCGACGGGAGATAAAATTAATTTAAAATACTAAACTTTTTGCATATACACTGGGGTGCAAAATTAACTGGACACTTAGACTTTTTTGGTTTTTGTTGGTGTTTAGATCAAAACTTTGTTCAATTTATTTGAATTGTATTTGATACCTTATTAGCGATAACGTTTTTTTCTTCTTTGAACCTGTTCAGATATTTTGTGCGAACAACAACACTTTAACACATACGTTTTGTTATTAATGTGAAGTATTAGCTTAGTATTAATTTAAGTTTATTGTGGTACGGTACCTGATTATAAGTTCGGCAGTAGTTTTTTGTATTGTCTTCTATTTAAAACTTGCAATAAAAAAATTATGACACCAGAAGAAGTAGCACAAGCTATTGCTTTACAGGATGATAGGCGGAGCATTCGTTACATCGCAAACGCTTTAGGAATTTCTCGAAATACAGTGTTTGATGCAATAAAAAGATTTTGGGAAACAGGACAATACACCAGGAGGACAGGTCAAGGTAAACGAAGAACCACAAGTCAAGTTAAAGATCGATTTCTTAGGTTACAAGCGTTACGCGATCGTACATTATCAACACCAGTACTTGTTTAACAGTTAAATGATGTCTGTAAAAACACAGTTTTCATTTATACAGTTCGAATTCGCTTAAATAAATATGGATTAAGGTCCAGAATACCTGTCACGGGACCACTATTAACAGCAGATCATCGGAGGCAAAGTTTACACTTCGTTCGTGAACATCTTAATTGGGGTGTTGATGATTGGAGTGCTGTGCTTTTCACGGATGAATGAATATTTAACAGATTACATCAGATGGGCGGCCTAGGATATGGAGAAGAGCTGGTGATCGTTATCAGCAATGTTGTTTTACTCCGAGAGTTCAATTTGGTGGAGGTGGTATGATGGTGTTGGCAGACATTTCCCTAGGGGCTTATACAGAACTTGTTACAATTCAAGGAGGCAATTTGAACGCTCAACGGTATATTCAGCATTATTTGGAAGATGATGTAGTGCCATTTGCTTCATTTGTTGAAGAAAACTTTCATCTGATGCAAGATAATGCTCGTCCGCACATCACAAGAATAATTTTACTATAACCGGATTACTTGGATGAAGTTGGGATTTATTTATTACCATGACCCGCAAGGAGTGCAGACCTAAACCCAAAAGAGCATGCATAGGATATTCTAAGACGACGTATTTGAAGTAAATATGGTGAGTCTAAAACCATAAATTATTTATAGCAAGCACTTCGTGACGAATGGGAGCAAATCCCTCAAGAAGACTTTGCTGCCTTAATCGGAAGTATGCCTGATCGAATGAGAGCCGTTGTTAGGGCTCGTGGAGGTAATACACTCTACTAAATATCGTTTTTCATAAAAAAATGTTTATATTAAAAAAAATAGTTTTCTTTTTCTTGTAGATTTTCAAACTTTATTTTTGAACTGTTTATTGTTTTTTTTTGTGTAATATTCTTTTCACCAATAAAAAAGTACTGCGGAGGATAAACACAACTGCGGATTTGGTAAACATCGTAAATTGCCGTAAGCTGCAGTACTTGGGACAAATAATGAGAAATCAATGCATATACGAGCTACTTCAATGCATTTTACAAGGTAAAATTGTAGGAAAAATGGCCCCAGGACGGAAGGAATATCGTGGCTTGCTAACCTGAGAGCATGGTATAGAAAGACCTCAACACAGCTATTTCGTATAGCAACCAACAAAATCATCATAGTCAGAATGATTTCTAACGTTCGGAACAAACGGCACCCTAAGAAGAAGAACATTCTTGAGTTGTAATAAATTTGACTTTTAAATGTTGTTTATTATTAAATACTTAATTGGAAACATCTTAAACTTTTTTAAACGCCAGTTTTTAGGAAAAATCTGAGTGTCCGGTTAATTTTGCAGCCCAGTGTATAAACATTATATGTACTATATGTCTCACGTCGTTTGATTTGATGCGTCGTAATGTCGTAATGATCAGGCTAGTTAATTATTTTGTAATCAGTCAGAGGCATTCTTCAAGTCACTAAACAAATTTACCTTATGCTTTATATATAAAGAAAATATGTCAATGAACGCTATACGTTCATTGACAATGAAAATACTGTGTAGTGCGCTTTTAGTAGTTGCATTGTTTTTTTCTATTTGAATATATTCGGTATATCCTCTTTTTTCATTTACTATGTTTCTTGTTAAGATTGGATTTGTTGTTTATTTTGTACTTAAGCTAAGACCTTCTCAATAAATCAAAATTTTTCTTTTGATAAATCTATTTTTATCCATAGTGTCCTCATGATATCTCGTAAGCGGCTATAAGTTCATTAATAATAAATATACTGTGTAGAACCCTTTTGGTAGTCGCCTTGTTTGTTTTTTTTAGCCTAATATAATCTCATATCTTTGCTTTCAAATCAGTTTGATCTGCTTCTTAATGTGTGCGATTCGGATCCTTGTAGCTAATTAAGACTGACTTACGTATATAAACTCTGGTCCACTGTCAAATGTTAATGGTGCATCATAAATTTTCTTTCAAAGATATATCAAGCTACATAAAAATACTATGTCTTGATAATAAACCTAAATAAAAAAAATTAAGTTAAAGACAGACCAAACAATAAGCTTCTCCTAACCACCTCATTAACATATCTTCTCATCTGATATGTTGAAAATTCATTGTTATTATTTGGACCCATAATACCAAATAAAGCTATGTCGTTATGTCAATTTAGTAATACTGATGTTTATTTTGTCAATCATAGCATTTGTTAACCATTTTATGGCACAATCTATTATTTATATTGTTATTTAAAACGACGGAAAACAGAAAAGCTGTTTTTACGTCTTCCAGTAAAATATTTTAAAGTTATTTTTTAGATAAAGTTTTCCTGATATAAAAAAACAACAGCAAAAAAAATTACAATTTTTTTCCAGCAGTTATGAAGTTATGCGCCTACAAATATTTCGGCGATAAATTTTTATATATAGATAGATATGCGTAGTATCCTACCCCTTTATAAAAAACGAGTATTTTAGAAATGCATATTTAAATTTCCATTTAAACATATAATCTGTAATTACAATTATTTAAAAACAGTACACTAACATTTAAATTAAATGGAACTTACTTTTTTAGACAGTTCGTTTTGTTCCAATTTATGATTATATTTCTGAAGCAAAATATAATCGGTAAGGACATCGGATATTTCGATTCCCACGAAAATAATTCAAAAACTTTTCTATTATCCCAAGATTGATATGGAAACATCTGGGATAAGGTAACAAAAGTCCAAACTGATAAATTGATTTCTTAAGATCTTTTGTTTTGCAGAGAAGGCACGCTGAAACGTTTAATACATATGCGTCCAAAAAGGGCCTTCCAAGCGTATAAATTATATTTTCCCATTTTTAAAATCTACATAACATAACTTAATGTTTACTGTAACTGATAATAAAAAGTTTATACAAATAACAAAATTTAGATTTAACAGATTAGAATATTTTTATCACGTCTTTTAATACTATATTGGCATGATACTATGTTGAAATATATGGTAAAATGTTCCTGTATTTCGTATTTTGGTCATGTTAAACAAATCTTGTGTAATTAACATCATTTCTGATACCAGCCACATAAGGTACCTAAATTGTTAAAACATATTGTGCTGCTGATAAGTAAGCAATAATTGCATTGTTTACTTAGCACAATTGCATTTTAATAGATTCAATTTGTAGCACAACAATCGGTGGAAATGTTGAATGTTGAATGAGGCACACAAGATTATAGAGATTGCGTTGTCCAGATCTAAAAGAGATGTGGACATGATTCTTCAGATTTTTCCTACTAGCTTAAAAACAAAAAAAAAATCAAAAAAGGAGAAAAATTAGTGAGATAATAGCTACTAGAGCTAAACCAGATATATGGTCAAAGAATACAAAGAAAACGGGTTATCAAAAATTTGCCAAAAAGAAGAGAAAATGACTTAAAAGATTTGCCAAAAAGGAGGGCTCACTTTTGTTTTTTTTTTTGTAAGTAACAAAGAAACCTCAAAATCAAAATACCTAGGTATATAAATATATGATAAGCTTAACTATCATGTTATCAAATCTTTATTCGTGGTCCAAAAGAACAAAATATTTTTAGAGAAATGAAAAACAATACAAAATTGTTGTAACCTACGAGCCATATTTTATAGCAAAAATCATTGCTTGTTTTCAACTGACGGCTATCGTCATATTACCAACCTAATAAGTCTAATGTTATTTAGCCAGGACAGTTGTTTCCTTCCAAGCCAGCGTTTTCATTCGATTTTTCCCTGAATGATCCACCAAAGTAAACGGTATTAAGGTCCTCTCATTTATGACAGAATTATTTTCCTCTTTGTCCTTGGTCTTTAGGACACTTTTCTTAGATATGTGTGATGTCCACGTGAATCTGAACATGAGACAGTAACACCACAACTAGAACGCTTGAATTTATTATTTTTTTTTTATTTTGTTGTACAGGTTTTACATCCATAGAACAAAGTAAACCAGTCGTAGTGTTATAGACACGTGGTCAATGACAGACTCCTACTGCACAATACAGAACGCCAGTTTCAAACCTGCTGTCAATGTAACTACCTAGATATCTAAAATGTTCCACTTTTTCCAGGATGTTTTTATTTAATTTTTGTACTGAAGTAGTAATTTTACCAAATTTAATGGACCTTAAGGGAACATGTCTCTGTACAACAGTAAAATGGGCTATAGTATTTTTCTTTCCTTAATTATGTTCCAGTAGTAGTAGATGAAGTAGTTTTAGTTCGTAGCCTGTAGTTCTTAAAACTTCTTTATGCGTGTCATGTACTGTTTATGATACTCTTAATAGTATTCGTAAAGTTCATATTTTTAAATGATTTAATAGACCTTAAGGAACCATGTCAATTTACCATAAAGGAAAATGGACTATACGTATACTATGCAACACATAGTCTAAGTGTTAATGGAAGATTGTATGCTAATATGAAATTTTTTACTTGAATCAACGTTGCATAATTTATTCTAAATTAGGAGCACTTTAAAATATTATTTACTTATCCATCATTTATCAAGATGGTCTTGTTTATAGGCTGCGGACCTTTTATCAGAAATATGGTCTTCGTGCCCTTAATCAAAAGTCCAAAACATTCATTCATAACGTCAATCGTATCTTATATATTCTAAAGATCTTTTTAACTTGATGCTAGAACTGCCGTTTGTCTACATAACGTATATTGTCTATTGGAACTTTACCCATTTCTTTACTCATTACGATTACTTGATGGTTTTGTTCAATCTAAATAGAAACATGGGATTTAAACCGAGCAAATTCCTACCAGAAAACAAATAACACAACAAGTATAGTAGTATATACGTCTATATCTGCAAGACAGAGGCACTAGATCGGATCTCCTTTTATACTAGTCCAATACCTACAGTCTAAAAAAGGTATAGTAAATTTTATTCAAGTTTATGCTCCTACGGTAGATAAAGATGACGACGATATCGAAATGTTTTACCATGAATTGGAACAAGTCTTAAAATCAATGAAGAAACAATACACTACAATAGTAATGGGCGACTTCAATGCCAAAGTAGGCCAGGGAAGAGTGGATGGATATGTGGGGGAATATGGTCCAGGAAATAGAAATAAACGTGGTTACTGTTTGATACAATTTTGCCAGACGGAACAATTTGTAATAGCTAATACACTTTTTAAGCTACCAAAAAGAAGATTGTATACATGGAAATCTCCCGGTGATACAACGAATAGAATAATCTGAAATAAAATTGACTTTGTCCTTATTAGACAAAGATTTCGTAATTCTATACTGTCTGCCAAAACTTATCCTGGAACAGACATCGGTTCAGACCATAACTCCTTAGTAGTCACAATAAGAACCAAATTAAAACTGGTTAAAAAACCCACACAAAGTAGAATTAATATTAAGAGATTAAGGGAACCACAAACAAAGGAACAAACTGTAAAAACTATTACTGAAAATCTACGTAATGCCCAAGAACTGAATAAAAGTAGCTATAACATTGATTAGAAATGGGAAAATATAAAAGTAGAAATAATGAAAACAGCAAATGAAAACTTAAAACCAAAGAATAGAAAACATAAAGATTGGATGACTGAAGAAATACTACTATTAATGAGTGAAAGAAAATCATTCAAAACAAAAAATCTAATTAAATATATAATGAAACTGATCGATTAATAAAAAAGAGAATAAAAGAAGCTAAGGAGAGAATGTTACATGAGCAGTGCTAAGAACTAGAAGAAATTGAGAAAAAATATGACTTTTTTAACATGCATAAAAGAATTAGAGAATTAACAGGAATGAGAAAAACACTTCAAACTAGGCAACTAAGAGATAAAAGGGGTGCACTTATAACAGATATAAACCAAAAAAATGCAGAGATCGACACAATATATAGCAACTTTTTGAAGACAAAGAGATAACAGAAGCACCAAAAGAATTTAAGGATGATAATGGGCCTGATATTATACAAAAATAAATTGAATATGCAATGAAACAAACTAAAGGTGGTAAATCTCCCGGGCCTGATGAAGTTCCTATCGAATTACTTAAAATTGTGAATACTGAATCTATTGATCTTCTTTTGGATCTATTCAATACCATATATAGAACAGGTATAATACCTAAAGAATGGCTCCAATCAACATTCATACTGCTTCCCAAAAAAGCCAATGCAAAGAAGTGCAATGAACATCGCACCATAGCCTTAATGAGTCATGTCTTGAAATTGTTTTTAAAAGTAATTCACAATAGAATACATAAGAAATTAGATGAAGGCATAAGTAATACACAAATGAGATTTAGGAAAGGACTGGGAATACGAGATGCACTGTTTGCAGTAAGTGTTCTCTCGCAGATATGCTTATATATTAATCAGGAAGTATATGCTTGTTTCATTGATTTTGAGAAGCCATTTGACAGCATAGTCAACTTAAAGAAATTGTATTAAATAAAAACATAGACAGTAGAGACATTAGAATCATCTGTAACCTCTATTGGAACCAAACAGCAAAAGTGAAAGTTGAAAACGAACTGACCAAGGATATCCAGATTCGCCGTGGGGTCCGCCAAGGGTGTATTTTATCACCCTTGTTATTCAATTTATACAGTGTAGCCATCTCAGAATTAGCGCTTGCCGAGATCAGTGAGGGCCTTATAATAACAGTGTGAGCCACTAAATAGCATAAGATATGCTGACGACACCGTCCTTCTGGCAGGAACACTAGAAGAACTGCAACACCTTGCTGAACAACTAAATATATATTGCAACGATTATGGACTAAAAATCAATTTGAAGAAAACCAAGTTCATGGTATTTACAAAAGCACAAAACATCAAAGTTAAGCTAGTACTAGATAATACAGAAATTGAACAAATATCTTCGTACAAATACCTTGGAGCATGGATCATAGAAGATACTGATCAGACAAAAGAAATAAGATGCCGTATTGAATTGCGCGGTCAACTTTTAATAAAATGGGAAAACTTTTTTGTAATCGCAATATCAATATATCGCTCCGGATAAGAATTCTTCGATGTTATATTTTCTCTACCCTTTTGTATGGAGTTGAAGCTTAGACACTTAAAAAATCCATCATTAAAAACCTAGAAGCATTCGAAATGTGGTGTTGCCGACGCATTTTGAAAATATCATGGATGGATCGAAAAACAAACGAACAAGTTCTCGGACAACTAGGAAAACAATGCGAAGTTTCAAATTCCATAAAAATCAGAAAATTGAAATACTTGGGGCATATCATGAGAGGTGAAAAGTACGAACTACTAAGGAAAATAATGCAGGGTAAAATCAAAGGTAGAAGAAGCGTAGGAAGACGTAAAATCTCGTGGCTACGCAATCTCCGTGAATGGTTTGGATGCAGTTCAATTGAACTATTCAGGCGAGTAACCAATAAAATTATAATTGCCAGAATGATTTCCAATCTCCAATAGGAGTGGAACTTGAAGAAGAAGAATACCTACAGTGGCAACTTAAAAAAAGCACTTATTTTACTTATTCTTTTGTAACTAAAATAGGCCAAATCAATATAAACAAAAAATTTAAAACTAGTAAAAAGAACCCAAAAGCTAACAAAATTACTGTAAAAAATAATGCAGTAGACATAATGCATAACAGACACAAAGGAGCAGGATATCTACTAGTAAGATCA